>JARHVA010003067.1:65000-282500 GCA_037957365.1 Torreya grandis
ACACAAAGTTATTCATTGTAAAGAATTACTATAAGGATTATTTCTTTGAGTAGTCATTAAATTCCTTGGCACATGCATAGGACCCACCCATGGCATCACCAATGAATTCCTCTGAGACATTTATGGTGATGCCTCACATGGTGACATTGTGTTTAGTCCATGATGTAATGAATTATTGGGCAACCATGGAATTGTGTTATGTAATATGTTCTATAAACTCTATAAGGCCTCCCTTTTTGATTTTTTTCTAGACCTTATTCTACTCACAGACTTCTTTACATGATGTGGGTTTTAAGTAGTCTCTATCACCACCCATGGTTGATAGAAGCATAAAGATGGAGTGGGAGAGTGGAAAGTTCTAGATGTAGGAAAAATATCTAGGGCTCAAATGGGAGATAATTCCCACCAAAGTCATGTAAAAAAACTAACCCCCTTTTCTTCAAAATGAATGTGGATCTATTGAATCAAGATTTTACCCATCAGGTTGAGGGGATGCACATGTGAGGGGATAATTAAATTAAATTGAATTAGTACCTTCAGGTGGATGTTGTATGAATCATTCTAGTTGGTTAAATGGTGGAGATCAACTCCAATGTTGGCAAGGTGGCAATCCCCACCATTTCCTTTTCTATAAGTTTGAATTAGTTGAAATTTAGGTATGATTTTTACAATGTACCTCACATCATAAATGAGCTCCTTGATGGTGTTTGATGGTATTATTTTTCCTTCTAAATAAATGAGGATATTCAATGAATCACCCTCTATAATGTTCTTATTCTTGATGAAGCTTGATGTTAGCTAAATACACCAAAGGGCTACATTGGCCTTACCAAGATGGTTTGTTTGCTTTCCCATGGGACCTACATAAGTAACCACCATTTCCCCTTTAGAATTTATTATGATTCCTCATTCCCATGGAGGACCTAGGCTATCCTTTGAGGCCCCATTAAATTTCATCTTCACCCACCCTTTGGGAGGATCCGTCCATTTAGTTTTCTTATGGATTAAGCCTTTGGTGGAATGATAAAGAACCTATTGAATATCCTTATTTTTGAGAATGAGAAAGGATGAGGGGGAGTAGGTCCTCTATCTTAAGGAGGAAATTCCTTCTAATTTTTAGATATGGACTAGTAGACATGGGGGAATATTTTCTTTAGTTGGTGCCTCTTGCTAAGGAAAAAGTTATCATTGTGAATTTTCTAGATGCACCATAACTAGTGGGGGAGGAAGGAAGGTTGGGGATGAATGGTACATAGGGGCTTCCATTATAGGATGAGATCCATGATTTTTTTATGTTTTACCCATGACATGTTGAGGCAATTAAGAAGCCAATTAAATAAAGTTAGACTAAAGGGACATTCTATAAAAAGGTGATGAGAAAAATCTTCCACACTACATTAGATTGGACATCTATTGGGGAAAATAAGTCCTATTTTGGCTATGTTTTCCATAATCAAAATTTTATTCTACTCCATAAGATAAAATAATAAACTAACCTTGGGGCTTAGGTGCTTAACCCAAAAAAATTTCTAGTGGTCCCAATTGCTTACCAAATTGAATTCAATGGCATGGCTCAAGGACATCGAGTATGAGACAATATCTACAACTGTCTAGACAAAATGATCTTCATTCTATATGGATGGAATGTGAATCTAGTTTAAGGCTTGATTGAGGTTTTAAATGGATTGTGATTCTTATAGGGTAAAATATTTGGTAGGGATGGCCTTCTAAAACTTTATTCTTTCCTTAAATTCCTAGTAATATTTTTACTTAGAGCCCCATATTTGCTTGCATTATCCATACCACCTAGCCCATGTTTCCTAGGATAAAATGGGCATAGGGGATAACTAGGGATCTTGCCAAAAATCAATTTTCTCTCCATTACCAATTTTCCATAGGATGCCCTTCCTCAAGATATATTTACATCTAGTTATGGGTTGTTAAAAGGTGGATTTGTGTATAGGACCTTCTTCCCACAAGAAGTCATCCTCCTCCACTTCTTCCAAATATGTATCCTTTCAGATTCTTATCTATTTTCCATTATCTTTTATCAATATCTAGCCCATTTTTGAAAATAATTCTCTATTCATATAATTTATGCTTCTTAGGCTGAGGCCTTTATTTGATTTAGGGAGATAGACATTTTCCCAAGCCACCATATTTAATCTAAATATTTCTTCTATGCCTCTCCCTATTTTTTTTGGATTTTTTCAATTTTTTAGTAAACATTATAAGTAATTTTAAAGAGTGATATTAGATAAATAAGAATACTTTAAATGGAAGCATTGGTAAGTTGGTATTTCCCTACCAAGGTGAGAAGGTGAGCTTTATAGTCCACCAATTTAATTTTAATGTAATCAATGAGGGGGTTCCAAAGTTAGGATTCCATTTTTCCAATAAAAAGAGGGATACTCAGGTGATTAGCCAACAATTTTCCCACTTGGTAGTTGAGAATTTTGGCAATTCTTCTTTGTTGAGATGGTGGGGTATTGATAAATAAAAGGAAACTTTAGTTGAAAGTTGATACATATGTTGGACACTTTTTAATAGTTTTTAAGGATACATTTGAGGCACTTGGATTCCTCAATATAGACATCTCCTAATATGATAGTGTAATTAATAAACTATTGGTAGGTAATAAGATTAGTATTATGGGCCACTAAAATACACTTTATCAGGCCCTAGTTGCTGGGTCATCTCAAGCTTCTCCCCAAATTTTTACCTAAGATGATGAAGAGGTATGGAGAGAGGGGGGTCTCTTTGTCTTCAACCTCTTGAGGTAAGAAATAATCCTTTAGGTACCCCATTTATAATAATGGAGAATGCATGGGTGGTAATATAGTTCTATATGATTTTTTGTGTATCATGATTTAGCCCAAGATTTCTATAATATGCATCATAAAGTACCGTAAAATGTAGTCATAAGCCTTTGACATGTCTAGTTTAATAAGCATTATTTATCTTTAATATTTGGTGATGGAGTGGACAACTTCTTAAGTTATGAGAATCCTATCAAAGATTTACTTACCAACTACAAAAGCCCTCTATTTCTCCCTAGTGTTATATTAAAGAAGGGATTGCATGCATTTAACTAGGATAGAAGAACAAATTTTATATGTGGTGTTGCATAAAATAATTGGCTAAAAATATTGAATGTTGGTGATGCCTTGTTTATTTGGTATAAGGACCAGGAAGGTTTTGTTGATTTCTTTAAGAATGGATTTAGAGTGAAATAATTATTTATTTTCTTCTTTAACTTCCATGTAAATAATGTCTCAATATTTTTGGAAAATGAAATGGGGAACCCATACGGTTGAGGTGCCTTGAGACCATCCATGAGAAATATATCACTTTTGATTTCCTCATCTAAACTATTTTGGATGAGGGAGTCATTATCCTTAGATGATAAGAATTTATCAAAGTTAGATAGATTAGAAGAGACAAGTGTATTTTCAGCTTCACCATCCTTCAAAATAAGGCCCTTAAAAAAATTTATAATATGTTGGGATATGTTAGCCTCATCTTTACTGATGATTCCATATTTGATTTGAATCTAGGAGATTTTGTTGGCATTCTTGTGTCTAGAAGCTAAATGATAGAATTTTTTTGTATTTTTGTCTCCCTTCTTTAGCCATAAACATCTACATTTTTTCTTCTACTATGCCTCTTCTTTTGTTTCTAGATTGTGAAAATGGTATAGGTCTTTTTCCTTAAAATCCACCTACTCATTATAATATCTGGAGGCACTAATCTCTTTAATAATTTAAAGCTCCATTTTGAGGGCATTTTTTTATAGAAAAATATCTCCAAAAAATTCCTCGTTCCAAATTTTTAGCTTGATTTTCAAGAAGTTGAGTTTTTTTTGTGAGAATATACATATATAATCTCAAAAAGGGGTCTTCTCACCATTCTTTTAGGGAATCAGTGAAATTAGGATGATGGGTCCACATTATTTCAAATCTAAAAATACAAAATTTGGGATTAGATATTTTATCTTCTTCAAAGACCAAGGGGTTATGGTTGGACCTGATTCTGGGAAAATAAGAAAGTCTACTAGAATATAATGTTTCAATTTAAAGATATCAAAAATATATCAACACAAACTTGAATCAAATTTCATCTAAATTTTTTTTTGGACCAAGTAAATGGGATTCCATTAAGTTCCATATCAAATAACCCCATGCTTGTAATGAATTCATTAATATCTAGAATGGTATCTTAAGGTCGATGAGACCACCCTTTTTAACACACAGGGTGAGAGGGGTGTTCAAATTACCCACCATAATCTAGTTCTAGTGATTATAGTTCTTGTGGAAGTCTACTAGTGACTTCCAAAGAATATTTTTGGTAGTTTTAAAGTTAGGAGCATAAATATTGGTTATAATCCATTTATCCTTTTTATGTTAGTGAATAAAACTAATATTTGGTTAGAGGAATTCCATAGTAATTATCTTTCTAGAGCGTTAGGGTTCCAAAAGATAGCTAATCCTCCTAAAGCTCCTATGTATTTTGAGATGAGGACATGGACATTTTTCTAGATTTGTGCCACACTAATTTTGAGTGCACAGTCAGACATATGAGTTTCATGAATAAGCAAAATAGATGGACTAACCCTTTTTATATAATTTCATAGATTCCTTTATTTATTATGATTATTTAAGCCCCAAAAATTCCATGAGAGTACTTTCATTTCTTATGTTGTTGAACACTAAGAGTTTTTTGAGAGTCATTAGCAATCTCTTTTCCAATTTTAATATTCCTAGTTAAAATTATGGGGGATCTACCAACCGATTTAGGGGTAAGATCAAGGTTGGTTTTTTTAATACCTCTTTTAGATTTAGGACAAGATGTAATCCCTTCACCTTGGGGGGATATCAGGAGGGGTAAAATGGTTCATAGCATTTCCCCACCTGTTTATAGATCAAAGCAGACAATGGGAGGGAGGGGAGGGGAGACCTCTAATAGGGGGAGGGGGTGGGGAATCACCTAAGTTAGAAAAAAGGTAGCTCTTCTAGGAAAGGGATATAACAAACTCTGAGAGGGGGAATATGAGGAAGAGGTAGAGGGGGGAAGAATTGGGGGAGAAGGGTAAGTTGACCTAGGGAGAGAATGAGGGGGGAGGTTCCAAGAGGGGAAAAATGAGAGGAACAAAGTCAAATCTAAGGGGGAAGGTGGGATCAAGGTGGTGGGGGGGGATGAGGGTGAAAGGATGGGGAGGTAAGAAAAATGATGGGGGATAGGGTCAAAGGGAAGGATAAGGGAGGAAAATAAGGTAGAGAGTGGGTAGAGAGAGGAGAAGGTGCACAAGGAGGGATGGAGGTGGAGGAGGAAGTGAAGAGTGGAGATGAGGAGAGAATTAGGGGGAGGGGGTAGGAGGAGGCATACCTAAGATGTTAGGAGAATTTAAAGTATCAAATTTAGGAAATGAAAAAGAGGGGTTAAAGTATTAGATTAATCTTTACCTTTGAGAATAGTATAAGAATGATAAATCATGGGAGATCAAGAGGAAGATCACAAAATAGGTATGACCATGCCAAAAAGCCAATTAGGTTCATCAAATTTTGAGTTGGAAAACTTTTTGTGATTGGTAGAGGGAGATACTTTTGTTTTAACAGCTACTAGAGTCCTTGGGGACAAACTAGTGGAGCCAATTATGAGGAGTCACTCCAAATTAGAATCCTTCTTTGAGGTTTCAGCTTTATCTCTATGTAGGGAGGAGTACTCTAAAGCCTATCCTTTTCTTGGAAAATATCAAAGCATGTGATTAGGTAAATCACATCTAGGATTAATTATAGCATTATTTTCATAAATAATGTTTTGAGTCTAACCCCATACTTTTATTTAATCTAAATTTCATGTAGAAGGGGCTTATTGGCCAATAAAAAGTCATGGACATAGGTGGTAACCATTATTCAATATGAAGGAGTAACCCAATCAATTTTGATGGGCTAGCCCAAGGCTCTAGCAATCCCATTGATAAATTCTAGATGCCAATATCAAGTGGGAGCTTAAGAAAGAGAGCACATAAGGGAACATCATCCATAGCCATATTGTTTAAGGTTAAACTAGCCTCCCATCTTCTGATAGAGACACTTGCCTTCCCCATTAACTACAGTCCTTTTAATAGATCCTTAATGCAATCTTATTAGAGGGAGAAGTTGATGACGAAGAAGCCTCTAGCTAGTGTAATAACTTCCAATTTTCCATTTAGATTTAATCTCTCTTTGTCCCATTTTATAAAATAGTCAATATTCAACCTAAAACTATTGACTCTTACAAGGTTATATTTGGCAAGCTCTACATCAGCGTATTTCACAATTTGTTCTAGGACTGAGTTAAAAGTTTCATTATCTACATCAAATAGGAAAATATGGTTTCCAAAAGGGACTTAACCCACTAGATCAAAACCTTTGACCATGTCATCCCATGAGGGTATCGAGCCACTAGGGTCTAATTAATCTAAAGTTGTAGATGAGTTGTCTAAATTTTTGGATGTTGCATCCAAATTTTTAGGAATATTGTCTAGTAGGCTCAAAGGATGGAGTGTCTCATGAGAGTAGTCACATGATTTGAAAGCAATATTGACCATAGCCATTACACTATTAGATCCATCTTAAGACTAGGCCCTACGAAAATGATTGTTCTAAGATTCCCACCTAAAGAGGAATTCAAATTGCTAAAGGTCTTTTTCAAGTTCCACTTCCACAACATTAATTTCCACAACATTCAAAATTATTAATAATGATATAATTATGAATATGTTATTGAATAAAAATGATTAACAAAATATAGGGAATATCAAAATGATAGAAATCAAGATTAGTTCAATTTAAAGTATTAATAACAATAAACTTAGTTTAGATAGTATTAATAGAAATCAAAACAATGATCCACGAAAGATCATAGTAAACTAGTATTAATTATCAATTCTTAAATTGATAATAAAAGAATTAATGATGAACCCAAACCAACTTGGTAAAAGATAGCTACTCACTACTCAACCTCAAATTTATAACACTTGATAAGTATGACCTCACATGAAGGTAAAACATCTAGCACATAAGGGATAGGTAGGAGGGATGATGATGCCAAAACTTGTTAATTCTAACTAGGGAATAAGACTTCAACATAGATGCTAAAAAAGGAGAGACCAATAATGATGAAAAATAATAACACAAAAGGATATGAATGATAGTGGATCATTATTATAGAATACATGTTATACCTGTTAGAGTGACACTCTGACAACTTGATTGCTCAAGATACACTTGAGATGTCCAAACTCAACACCGAGCCTAGCTCATGGATTTGCCCTTGTAACCATTTAATCAAACATGAACAGTACCTAAACTCTATCAATATGAGAATAATAATAATAATAATAATAATAATAATAATAATAATAATAACTCATCATTAATCATTAGACATGTAGTGATAAATCAAGTATAATCAAATATAGCTAAAAAGGGAAAGAGTTAGTCTTGATAATCATGAACCCATGTATGTACTATGAAACATAGTCAACAACTGTAAAAATGATCAATCTGAAATAACATCAATGAGAAATGTTAAATAATATCATACAATAAGGTAACTAAGATAGAGAAGTATATACATAAAATAGGATAAGATGAATCCATTATAATTAGTATGCATATTACGGTATATGGAATCCAATGTGAGCATCTTCCATGACATACACAACACATTACCTTTCCAATGTACCCACATCATAACCATCTAGAAATAAAATCAATATCATCAATTGTTAGTCCAAGCGATATCGAAACATGCTAAATCAAGCTATAGCCCAAAATCCAAAGGGGATATAATGTCCATTCATGACACCCTCCAGTCCTTAAAGAGGAGGCCTTCTAGTGACTATTAATAGTTCAAAAGACAAATCCTCTAATAAAATACAAGTAAACAAATCAATAATGATACATAATCTCTCCACGCATTGTGGGGTGGAAATGCGTTAACCCTACCATGCAAGCATTCTTATCTATTATCATTAATATAATTGCATAATATAATGCATTAGTCTAAATAATAGACTCATTTTTGTCTTCATGTGTCCTTTAAAACATAGAAAAGGGAAAAATAACACTTAGAGAACAATATCATAGTAGAATATTCCCCCAAGTCTTCCATCTTGGTTGGAACTTTTCCACTCTCATGCCTTAAAAGGACCATCAACAACATTAAAATTTTGCAAAACCAGCCACAACAAGCTCACCAAACCAAAATGTCTTTCTTAAACAATAGAATTACATATAGTTAGAAATAATTTCCACATAACACTACAATTATTAATTATTCCAACCATTTTATGAAGGTGATTAATTAACATAATAGGAAAATAATGTTCCAAGCACAACAAATTATTCATGCCTTAAAATACTTTCGATAAAAAAGTGTTATAGGTACTTCCAATTTAATAAATACAACCATATAATAACAAGACATAAATAATGGTGTTTACATCCCAAGACCTACAACATGAGGTCAACATACATAATCATCCAATTCCACTAGATTGCAACTAGGATCACAAATAAAAAATGGAAATATTCCACTAAAACATTATGACACATGAATAATCCTATGAACATTCATCCTAGAATGTCATATCATAATGGTATTAATCCATACTATCATGGTTACTCCACTACATCATCAAATGTTTAAGGTTTAGTGTTATGTCCCACAACAACCATGTTGAATGATGGAAAAGCCATACTAGGCATCACATGTAACCCAAAGTCTTATATCATGTTCTCCATCACATATGTGAGCTTTCATGATGGTTATATGGATTATAATCCCAACATCTCAATGAACTTACTTGATGGTAGCATATAAAATAATAAAATCCACCTGAGTAGGACTTAACATTACTCCACCCAAGTATAATCAATAGCATGCATTTTAGCCACACTTAAACAATCAAAAAATGTATAGTTTTGAAAAATAGTATCAAGTGTATATACAATAATACCCATTATGCAACATGGTTTCACTTACTAGTGAACACATGTCAACAACCTAGAATAGTCATACCATAATATTGTTTTAAGGTAATTCAACCATTACCTCAAGAATAACACATTTGATGTTACAAGTCAATATGTACTTATTTTTTATCACATTCAATCTTGTTGATTTTTCATAAAAGTCCTATTTATAGGACCAAATAGTTCTTTTACAAGGCTATATAGACAAATATCACAAGGTTGTTCATACAACTTGAAAGAGGTAGTTTAAGGAACACTCAATCCAAGAGGTGACCGTTACGCATGAAGATCCCATGGCCATCCTGTGGCACTCATGGTACCAAACCTGAATGAATCAGGTGGCTTCATCATAAAAAAGGGAGAAGTGGGTTTCCAGCCTATGTGAGACTCTAATCCCGAGCCCAAACTTGGTATAATCATCTTAGATATAGTGTTCACCTCACCCTAAACCTTCTATTTGTATCAAAACTCAATTTTAGAGAAGTTATGTGGGATCACACAACACAATACAACATTTTACCTTGGTAATTTCAAACAAATAGAGGTTGGTTTCAAGATGGAAAACACATCAATGAGTAAGGTATTTCCATGTTAACACATAATAAATACATTAACAACATGAATCATATTTATTCCAAGACATGTACAAAAAATACTCATGCCATAATTTTCAAAAACATATGTCAAAGTGAGGATCACATGATTAGTTTCATAGGTGGTAAATCACCTTACACAAGAACTTTAACATCATTCACATTCTCAGCCATTTATAACATATAACCATATATGTAAAATTATCATACAACAATGCTACTATCAAGAGGACAAGGTGAAAAACCACAAGGTTATCTACATACACATAGGATGTAAAAGATGTAGATTTACTTGATTTGACAAAATCAAATAAATGTAAAAGTTCATACCACAAGGTTAGTATTAAAACAAGTATGTGAAAGTCCACAAGGCTAACCATATGCAAAAGCATGATAAAGGTACACATATTACATGATCTAGTGAGACCAATGAAAATGATAATTATACAAAATCTAATAGTTAATATTAAAGGAGAAGCATCATGAAAATGGATCACACATAAATGACTTAGGCATTCAACAATTATGCCAACGTACTTTCACATCATAATGAATAATTCACATAATGGTGAATAAAAAAGGTCATGACTCTTATCAGATCATTCAATGTCTAGATGTCATCCACATGACACCAAATATCTATAATACACGTTACCAGCCATAGGGATATTATATCATGATCACCTTCTTTCTAGGAAGGTTATATTATAATAAGGCCAAAAATCTATCTCCATGAGTTTTGAAACATTTACCAACAATTTTCATATGTCATGGATAAATGGATCACACTAACCTATAATAATGAAAGATCCCCCAAAACTCTCTAACTTTCCCAAATAAGTCAGTCATGTACAACCGCTAGACCCTACAGGCTCAAGATGCATCCTTTGACCTCCCAAGGTATTCTACCTTAGCATTATTAGATATCTTGCCCACACAAAATATCAATGGCTAATAAGGTATTATCCCATGATTCCAACAACAATTTTACATTACTATTCTTTAATTTGACTTAATTAAATATTCAAAGGTAAAATATAAATGCTCACTTGGTTGAAACATCACTTTCAAGAAAGGGTTGACTTAGCCAACGAAATGGGTGAATGTTATAGCACTACCATGTAAATTATAATTTTCCACAATCAATAAGATTAGTTGATCTCATAATAAACTTTAATTGATCATTCCATGAGTGACAAAACATAGATATCTATATCAAATAAACATCCCAATATCTATATCACAATAGACATCCCATGAGTGACAAAACATAGCTAGGATTTAATTACACATCCTCATGGGCACATAAGTGAGCCAATAATCAAATAAACATCCCCATGGATATAACATATATAGGGTCAACATGACAACCTCATGGAAATCAACTTATCGATGATCAAACAACCATCACTAATGTAAACACATATATTATCAAAACAATATTAAAATTACAAAATAGGAATTATATTTTCCTACACAATTATTTATTATAACTATAATCAACTAAGATGGGGAGTGAAATAGTGATGTAAAATAATCCAATTCAATTTCCAAACCCTTGCAAATAATTAAGTGTTCAATACTATCATTCATGAAGCATATAGATCATTAATAGTAGTGAATAACAAACATAATATAATATCACATACACAACACAATATCTATGTGGGAAACCCTCTTAGGGAATAAAACCTAAACTCCCAAGCCTACAAATAAATGGACTACTATCATATAACATGATGACAAGTAAAAGACTGATCAAGTCCTTCTAATCAAGAAGCTTGGTCAAGTCCTTCTGACCTCAAGGCTTTAGTGAAACAATATTTCCACAAGGAACACCTACCCCTAAGATTATCAATTCCTTCTGACCACCTATTTTGGTTAAGTCCTTCTAAGCTACAACCTTGATCAATTCCTTCTCAACAAAGGTCTTTAGTGAAACCCTATTTCATAAGGAGCAATGCCCCTAAGGAAGATTAAGTACTTTAGACCCTCCTTGAGATGAACACTTCCACCTTAGAAATAATGTCTTTAACACTTGATGATGGACTTATTATTACATGAAAAGTACACAAACTATCTCTCTAAATAATATAGGCATCTAACATATGCATTCCATATTATCTCTCCTTCACTCAAAAAATCCTCATATTCACAATTAGATCTCTTCACACAACTTCAAACTACAAAAACCCTATATTATCATCAAAAAGATGACCTATAAATCATACACAATCATTAATATTATTTACTCATAAACCCAATAACTGGGCACTCTCATTTTCTTCTTCTTTCCTTCATTATCCAACTCTCTTACATACCAATCTTTACAAATCTCTCACTAGTCTCTCACTCACAAGTATATAAATCACCATCTTTGATTTCACTATTTATAGAGTATACTTGATAATCAACACCTTCATCAACCATTGGTAATGCCTTAGCCCTTAAGTCATATCTCACATGAATACATAGCTTAATACATAACTTCATAGGTTGTCCACAACACTTATGGGTCACCCTTAAGTAGCCACACCTTCTAATAAGGCCCTTCTAGCCCTTATAGGTCTCATGGAGACCTATTCACCCATTTATCACTTCATTGAGAAAATAAATAAACATAAGACCACTTCCAAATATATAGGTCCATTCCTTATGTCCCATAGGACATCCTCATATGATCATAGTCACTCATTCTCACCTTTGTGTATGCTCAAATAACTCAAACATTGATGTGGTGCATAGAAGCACTATGAACAAAAACATAGTCACCTTCATAACTTTTTTCATAATAAATAATGATTGATCACACCTAAAAAACCACATAGAGCATCCTCATGGAGATTAAAACACTATTCAATTTCTAATTCATCAAGATATATCAAAACAACATCATAACAAGCTCAAACAATCTTCTCAGGTCACTTACAGTACATGCCTGAACACACAATCAACTTTGAACCTTCATAACTATGTTTGTATAAACTTTCAAATCTTCAAATCCCTATTTACATATGAATGTTAGAGTTCTCTACCACTTTTATTTTTAATACACGAGCAAATTATATTCTATTTAAAGATATAGACCAATTATTCAGCACTAATTTTTCACTTAGCAAATTGAATTATTCAAATGGCAATGATCATAGTTAAACCTTAGACACTTTAAAATCATCTTGTATCCTCATTACTTAGATTGAATAAACACCATCAATTTCTTTCCATATTTAATAGATAGGATCCAATTATAAAAAATTAAACCTTGAACATGTTGACCTCATCTTGTGTAATATGGAAACTTTGACTCAATGCCATCCATCAATATATGTAGATCAACTAGGTCTTTAATAATCAATGTTCATTTGATCAATTTGTTCAAACACCCAATCACTATTAAATAATTATCCTTTACCTTTGATCAATATTTAAAAATAATGTAACTATCCTTATCTTAGTACATCCTAAATTCTTGGAGTAACATGCACTTTGATCTTTCTCGAGCTTTAGCTTATGCAAAAATGACTATGGGAAACTTGTTTATCTTTCTAGAAGGCCAACTTTGGAACTTAATAAATTTCAATGTGTTTTAATGCATGATTTTAAATTTAGATCAAATTATCTTCTCATATAGGATAATCCAACCATATAATAATATACTCATGGAAAATTTTCATGTGTGAGATATAATTCCATTAATATGCCTTCTCAAAATCTTCTATCATAGAGCTAACTATGTCAAAACCCTACTTGGGAGGCCAACTTTGAACAAGAATATCTTTTGATGCACTTAATTTCATGATCTAAATTTTACAAGAAATCAACTAAGATCCAAATTAAACAAACCCATATGATCATTTTCTCTTGACACCTTCACACGTGCAATATATACCATCATAAAAATGCTTACTCATCTTTCCCTGACACACACAAATTTGGCTAAGTATGGGAAAATAATAAATTCTAACTGAGAAGCCAAATTTTCACCCTCATATCTCTGACCATGTTTTGATGCATGGCTTGAGATGTTATTTATAACATCTATGGACTAATGTGATCACAACCATATGATCAAATCCCCTTGCCTCAATCTTATGTGGCAATGATGACATCATCAAACTACCTACTTAGATTTTTTTTCACTAGACTAAAATTTATAGATGAACACAATGAAGAATCAAATGAATAACACTCATACACATAGTATCTTAAACCATATAAAAATTCTTATGGGACCTCTTGTACATGTTTAATGCTTTAGACTCATCCTAAAACATCTCAAACCAAGCAAACTCAGAAGATCAACCCGGCCTTCTTCAATCATACTAAGACAAGCACATTGTACACTTTGTCATTTTTACTTAAGATATCAAAGCACTACATCCACTTACTTGGATACCTCTATGACATCACCATGTCATCCTTGACAACTCTCCAACATTATTTCTTTTTAGTCTTTCTGAATTATAAAGCCACATGATCCTCTATATAACACAAAGAGATTGAATACATGATTAAGATCGAGCTCTTAATGTAGTTAAATATGCTCCCACATAATATGAGGTACCAAGCCTCACTTATCTACCCAAGTAATCAAACATCATTACCCTACATAGTTTTTCAAGTTGATCTCAACTTTTAGTCTTCTTGAGGTTAGATATTCTAAGCATATACTAATGACTTACCCATATAAGTCAACAATAGATACTAAACATCATTTCATCAATTTTAAGGTGAAGCATTGATCACTGATCTTCCATTGACATGCCCATACAAGTCAATAGTTAAATAGTAAATCTTGATACAATGCAACTAATATGGGAAGGTTTGACCAACCAAAGCTATAAGTAAGCCTCTGAATATTACTTATAAAAAATTATTGATTTTTTCATACACACATACATATATTCCATAATATAGGAACTTTAAAACACTTTAGGCTTGCATAAACAAAGCACCAATCAACTAATCGAAGTGGTTAAGTGACTTTATATGTGTCACCACATGACTTTCTCAAGCATATAAGATATATCATAGTCTCTACTAGGCATATAACTATGGCCATGGACTAGTTGACATATAATCATACAAGGTTCCAACTTAATCTTAATAAGACAACATAGACATACCAAGGGTTTTAAACCATTAAAGGGAATGCACATACACACTAGAAAAATAGGCCTCCATAAGGATATGTATATCTACACTATGTGTATTTACAATTACTCAAGTACATTAGACAAACACAATCCTTGCTAAGGTATACACAAAAACACAAAATCTCAACCAAGTTATCTCAAGCACATGCCAAAAATCAGTGCAATGTGTCAAAATTAACAAAAACCATTAAACATAGGCTCTGATACTAGATGAAACATCCCTAGTTTATTTTTTTAAATTATCTATCAAATTGCATAATAGAATATCAAAAAGGGTCCTGCTACATAAACATATTATCATGTAGTGCATCTAAACAACTCTAGAAAAGTACAAGCAACCCATGTTACATTATATGAAATGTCTCAAAGGATAATGCTTTAAATAAAAATAATGGATTTTAGGTAAATCTAGGAGTATCTAATTATCCATTTGCTAGATAAGAAAACATTAAAAGATGGGATGGTAATACATGAGCATGGGATCCAAACAACTAGACACAAGGGTGAATATCAATAACTTGGTTAGCATGTATTATCACTTACAAAAACAATAAATGGAGGTCTCCAATCCACCACTAGAGCCAACACAACATAAGCTAAAGGATCCAAACCTTTTGTGAAACACCCAAATGAAGTCTATTCCTTGTCATACCCCCATAGATCACGAATCATTTAGGAATATTAAGCCTTCATTCCCTAATAAGATGATGGACACACAAATGCATGATAAAACTCAAGGTACAAGAATTATTCTCATTAGATTAGCTGAATTACAAAAATAACTAGTCATAGGCGGATGAAACCACACAAATGAGTATCCTATTAAACAAGTATACATTTAGCATTGTAAAATAGATTACTCCTCATGTTATAGGATTAGTTCTCATGCTATATGATCACCATCTTGTCAGCCATCCAAAGGGGTCTCACACCTAAATAATTGCTTACTTATTCTTATTTAACATATCATGCTGTTATAAAAACATATGTTTTCATGCTCTAATTAGCATGTGTATAACCACACAAAATTTCATTTCTTAGTTAGCATCAGACATTATATTGTGTGTTTAGTAAAGAATATTATGAATTAATGAATCATTCCAAAGTAGATTTTTTTCTCATAAACTAAGGGTCAACTTAAAAGTTTCTATAACCTACAAATTCTCATCCATATTTTGAGATCATTTACCAAACATGTGGATTATCCATATCTTGATAGTCACAAAAAAAGGTATATCATGATGTTCATTGGAAAGGATAAGCTTTATGTTTAAACATGGACACAATTAATCATGACCAATGAATATCCAATTTCATATAACCATAAAAACAATACAACCAACTTCCATTAAACAAAGTTGCATTATAATATCTAACTTACTAGCCTTTTTAAAAATATAGCATATGACTAAACCACTATAACACTATTAGTGATAAAATCCACAAATCGTAAGCTAGAATCATATATGAGGATCATCAATTAGATTCCTTCATTGCTTAAGAATTTGAAGTAAGCCAATTAAAATTTAAGACAACCAATTCAACCAAAAGGAAAGAGAAGCATAAGGCAACAAATTGTATAAATTCATTAAGTAAGACCATTTACTATATATTTTATGTCAAGGGGAATAATATTCAATAGCTAAAAACTCATTGTTCTTTCATTGGACCATAAAGTTTACATCAATATTATATGACAAATAAATACCTTAATCATCCACATCTATTAAATAACACAATACGTAAACATTTCCCATTATTCACACCATGGAAGATCCCAACTATTTACGTAAGAACATGTTTATACACTCATTGAATCATATTCATTATTCAAGACATTTAACAATATTATATTGATTTTCGGCTATATAATTGATCATCATCAATTCTTCATGAACTCCTTATATGTCATAAGTAAGATAAATCAATCAATAACTAGTAGGACTTTTTTCCACTTCCATCAAGGTGATATCCACAAGTGTACCAACCCTCTAGAATGAACTAGTTATAACATAACTATCAACTTGATAGGAGATACAATTTACCACTTGATTAATTTTAGCATAGTGTTATAAACATGAAACCATGCTAATATCATGTATCTAGATATATGCTACAACTAAGGGTATGTTATACAATCAATTTAATAACATAAACAATTGGTAATTTCACATGCTAGATAAACATACCATAATATGATAATATCACTAACTATATATTCATCTTGAAACCCAAGTGAAATTATGCATATTCCCATCAAGGTGATTTACAACCTCTAACTAATTTTAGACTACCATAAGATAACACCCTCTTGTCCGATGTAATTCAAGGTTAATAAAATTATAGTTTTTGTTCTTCCAATAATAACATTTTCCAATTTCATGCCTACTTAAAATCAATAGGTAAATCATGAAGCCTTGTACATACATCAATATACACAGATAAAATATGAATATAATGCATTATAATCATGTTATAACTCATGTGGTAAATATAATCCCATATAAATTCATAACAATATCACAATTATAGTTAGTTAAATATATAAGATCCAAACTAATATCATTAGGGAATTTCTCCAATGATGATATCATAATAAATAATGTTCATTACCTAACATTATCAATATTGTAAAATCACGTAAGATAGTGAGAATGAATTATAACATAAAATAGATAACCAACTATAATCCATTAGTCCAACAACATATGTCAATAAACATGAAGAAGAGAACATGACACATGCAATTCAACTTCAATAATGAAACAAACAAACATTACTAGAAGGACACCCCTCAAAACTAGCCCTATAAACCCAACCATTGGTCACCCTTACCACCCCAATCATTAGCTTGGTGGAGGATTTCAATAACTAGTTACTCAGTCAAGGTAAGAGGTACACACATAATACTGAGCCACCAGAGAAAAGCTTATAAAACTATCAAAAGGGATAGGAGCAATGCACAAAACATGAAACCATAACACTTGACTACAACATGGGATTATCCATGCATAGCCATAATTAGACTCAAGAATTACTATTATTATAAGTGACTTCATCCAAAAATTCAAAGGTTAGATAGGCCCTAAATTAATTGCACACCATACACCAATTAAAGGGAAATATGACTAAATTAGGCCATCATATACAACCATTCAAGAAAAAATAGCATAACTTTAGGCATTTAAAATGAACATATAGTGTAAAAACATGACTACACATCACAAGAATAAAAGTTAGAGTTGTATGTTGTTTCTACGTTAATTTTGATTTCACATTGAAAAGATAGAAATGAGAAACTAACAGATGGTCTAGGGTTAGAAGATACCCAGATATAGTCGTGCGCACCAAAATCAAATGTTGGAAGGTACTCCTCTTTGGCTGTGGAGGAATGACACCTGCGAAGAAAAAGAGACTAAACATGAAAAAATGTTAGACTAAGAGACGGTGGGCTGTCAAGCAAACGCTTGATCCCTGAAGTATGAAGACTTCCTTAAGGGATATCAACCCACTAATAAAAAGTAGAATATTTGACTAAAGTAGAAATAATGAAAGACAGAATGAAAGCAAATAAAAGACAAAAAGCAAAATGTGTACCTGATATGTAGCAAACTACTCTGCATAGTCACCGGTGTCTGTCTCTGTGCTGGCATCGATCAAGAAGGGTGCCGATGTCGGTTAAAGTGCTGACATTGGTTAAAGTGCAAACGTTGGTTAAAGAAGGGTGTCAACATCGGTTAAAGTGCCGACATTGGACAGGGTCTGGTCAGGTTTGGACAGGGTCTTAGGATTTTTAGAAAGGTCTGATGTTTTTGTCTAAGGGTTCGGGAAGCCGGTTTAGGAGTCAGAGGGATTGTTTGAGGGTTTGTACAGGGATCTGGATAGGGTTATAGACTGTATATTCTGTAGAGGGTGGATAGAGGTGATACGGGTGGAAGTAAGGTCGGGGCTATAGTCTGAATCTAAATCTGGGTAATGATAGGAATTAAAAGCAATAACTAGAGATCAGAATAAAAACACAGAACAAATGCTTACTCGTTATGCACTAAAGATAAAATTTAGAGACATGATTGATGTTGTCACTGTGTCGCAAAAGTTTGATGTAGCAGACCTCCAGCAAGATGACTGAAGTAGAATACCTGTACCAGAGAGAGAATGTGAGAGATTGATTGCAGATTGGTTTGATGCCAAAATTGGTTGATTGTTTGAATGAAGAGGTTTGCTGATTGATACAAAGGAAGGTCTGATAACTGATTGAGAAATGGATTGGCAACCGAATGGATAACCGATAATGGATAACAGTTCCTACATTCAGGTTGAGAATGCAGTGTTAAAGATAACCGATGTCAGTAGGACTACCGACGTTGGCCAATAAGTGACTAATGTCAGTGATGTCAGCTGGGTTATGACCATCGTTGATAGATATAGAATGCGGACAAAGGCTAACTTTAGCTCTCTACTCATGTTTACATGCTGCCAGGGTCAAGGTTTGTGGGAAAATGGTCGATAGGGGTTAAAATAGGCATGGAAAACTAAAATGGGGGTTAAGGGGAGAACGACAAGGGTTAGACAAAATTACGGTGTCTACATTTGCCCCTTTTTGTCTTGTTGGTTGTTCTGGATGAACTGCAAGACAAAAATAGGAGTTGGTTGCCCTAGGTGTGGGATAAGGTCAATTTTGTCTTGTTGGTTGTTCAAGTGAACTGCAAGATAAAAATAGGAGGGTTGGTTGCCCTGATTATGGATGAGGTATTCCCCCTCAAATCAGGAGTCAAGAGAAGGGAACCTAGAATTGGGTGCTGATTTGACAAAGATTGGATGAAAAAGGGTGAAGATAGAGTGAGAACGCTGTAAAAGTCATGATTGCGCGTACACCACTTCACGAGGATGATCAGGTCACATTGTCGCAGGTTGAGGGTCAAGGAGTGTCAAAAATTGAAATAACCAAGCCCCAACATTTAGTCATCTGTTGATTGGGTTATTCAATCTAAGCTGAATCTCTAATGGTCGTCATGTTCTAGGTATCCTAGGCACAGGAAGTGCTCTCAAAAACATGAAAATGTCACAAGTAGTGGGGATCAACCAGCTTGTGATCTTATACTTGTGAATGTTAAAAGTGTGTGCATAATTTTGCTAACCAATCATGAGGTAGCATACATGCAAAAATAACCAAGGCAAAATCACTTTGGAAGTAGTCGCGGTTAGAGGAGATAGTCATGATCTCCAAGGTCTGGTGGTCAATGGATGGAGGCAAAAGTGATCTCAAGTGTGCCCCAGGGGGCCAAAATGACTTGTATTGGAGGGTTGACTGATTGAGGGCATGATTTTGGGGCAACGTGATGAAAAAAGGGGGTTTGAACGTTACTGATGTCAGTGATAAAACCAACATCAGAGACATAAAAGGACCGACGTCGGTAGGATATCGGCCGATGTCGGTGGTATAGGGCACGCTTATGCCGACATCGGTAGCCTATCAAATCTGACAAAACTAGATTGGTGGCTGACCAAAAGTCATTTGTGATTTAGTTGACTGAGAGAAAAGAGCTCTAGAGCCAAGTGAGTGAAAGTGACATTAGGTTGACTGAGGAGCAGTGTGAGGTGTCAAAAAAGCATTGGTGGAGAGAGAGACGCGTGGAGAGAAATTGGAGGCTATAGAGACAGGTGTGGGCCAGGAGAAGCTTGATGCAGAAGTGATGGCAGAGGGTAGTAGAGGACCCGTGGGAGGTCCACCACTAGCAGCACCCATCATGCCACCACGCTGGCGACGTCGATATGAGGTAGGAGGGTCTCTAAGCCCTATTTAGTTAAATGTTTATTTTTATTTGTTTTTTAAAATTTTTGTGAATTTAGGTAGAAATTGAGGGGGGAGGGTAACTAGGAAGGTGGGGGAGGGATCTAGGATAGGTTAAGAGTTATTGAGAGGGTTTTGGGGGGTTGGGGGGTAGAAATGGGGAAGCCCTAAATTTAGGGCTCACCCCGTTCAGCCCTAGGGCCGAACTAGTCACCGACGTCGGCGTGTTTGCTAGTGTCGATTGACCAGTGTCTGGCATCGGTCACTAATATGCTGATGTTGGTCACTAAGTGACTGATGTCAGTTAGGTGAGTGCCATCATCGGCATGCTAACCGATGTCAGTGGCTACCTAGTTAAAAGGAGTGATGAAAAATGGTCAAATCGAAGGGTTGAAGTGATGCCAAGGGCTTCCTAGGTGTCAGAATAGGGATAGATGGTCAGGACAGTTGGTCAAATAAGAAGAGTAGGCATGATATTGACTTGGGTTTGGTTTGCAGGTGAGGTAGACTCTGATGCTATGGGATCACCTCCTAACATTGCTGACGCGGATGCACCAAGACATTACCAGGGAGGAGTGGGCACAGATGACCACAGTTAGACTAGGCAGGTTGAGATGCTACTACAAAGTGGCATGAAATGTGAGCCTGATGGTGGTGTTGATCGAGCAGTGACACCATTCCACCAACACCTTCCACCTACCCACGAGTGAGATGATGGTCATGATTGAGGATGTGTACCAGATTTTACAGCTATCAGTACACAGAGTGGACATCTATGCATGCTCAAGAGAGGTGCACGATATATACATGGTTATGCTATTTGGGGAGCACATCGCTAAGATGGGCTACCACTGAACATGTTTTGCTTATGAGCCTCTATATGCGGTAGATGAGGATGTACATCGGCTGGCTGTCCAGATGATGATCAGGATTACAGTGTATGCACTCCCAGATGTAGAGGGAGGCAAGTTTTTAGTCGCCATGACCAGAGTTTTGACAGACATGATTGAGCAATAGATAGTGTTTGCCTGGGCACCAGTCTTTTTGGCCCAAGTCTACAGGGAGCTATGGGGCATTAGCTAGTGGCAGCAGTACAGCTTGTGTGTGGGCCAGCTTCTACACTGCTAGGCATATGAGCACATCATGATGACATGACCTCTCAGCCTCCCAGTGGCTATCTAGGCCAGGTTTAGGGTTGGATTCAAATGATAGCATGAGGTGATGGCGTAGACATGGGTGGACAGAGTGGTTAGAGATATTGACCATTATAGAGGGGTACTGGAGGCCCTAATCTCAGTAGATATCATTTGGAGACTGTACTTAGGGTATCCAGCATTTAGAGACTACGGAGAGTAGCTTGTTAGAGTGCAGAGCCTGAGATGGGTTAGGGGCAGGTGAGTCAGTGAGCTTGATAGGGTGCCCATGGAGATAGTGTGGCACCAGTACCGGCTACTATAGGATGTACCAACTACATTCCCATAGTATAGGTGAGATGATATTGAGGCACCATTCCCACTACCAGAGGAGATAGATGAGCCAAATTTTGAGGAGTTGCTGGTAGGGCCTGGGATGGCTGACCCAAGTTGTATAGAGGCCTACTCGACATGGTGGGCAGGTCAGTACACAAGAGTTCAGGCAGGGCCACAACCAGATTTATAGGCTATCACCAGGGAGCGGGATGCAGCCTGTGAGGAGAGAGACACAACGCAGAAGGAGAGGGATACGGCATAGGCCCAGGTGACCATTTTATAGGGACAGGTTATAGTTTTATAGGGGTAGCTAGCGGGGGTGACAAGACAGGTGGCTACTTTGATAGGACATGTCACTATGTTGCAGGGACAACTAGCCGCAGCCTAGGTATAGGCATCGACAAGACATGGATTGAGGGGATAGGGCTCGATGCAGCAGCCATCTCAGTAGCCAGTTCATCAGCCCACACAGTCAGTGTCAGTGCAGCCAAGGTTTTCATAGCTGTATGGTTTAGCACAGGGCACGGCAGCAGGACAGATGGGTCCACCACAGACTGTATCTCTAGTTAGATATAGTGATGCACTGGATGAGATCGCGTATTATGAGAGGGCCATCAGGGGGTTCCCTCAGATACTATGATACTCTAAGATGAGGGCAGAGTAGAGCAGGCAACATTCTATGTCACAGTTGACCGCTACAGGTTCGCACAAGTGGCCCAGATCAGACGTGGGAGAGGATACAGCATCTTCTCGGCCACTGCCACCACCACCACAGCCATAGCCTTGAGGGCAAAGTTTTGACATGATGTATATACCGACTTGTGTGCCGATGATGTGAGATGTATGAGAGAGAGACAAAGGCATAGATTGTGTGATTGTATAAAACATTGATATATATATATGATGAGATTATTTTGGATTATTGGATGTTGTCATGGATGTGTTTAATATTTATGGTACTTTGATTTGATGCATGTTTTAATGTGATGTGTATGATGATGATGTTATGATGCTATGTTTGTGATTATGATGACTAATATAATGATGAATGTGATGGCTAATGAAATGATGATATGATTTGATGTTTAATGATGTTGATGTTGATGTTTTGATTTAGTTAATAATTATGAAAATATGTGATTGTTTGTGATGTGACTTGCAGGTGATGAAAGAATGAGATGGGAGAAAGGAAGAAGAGGATGGCCGAGCTAACCCCAGAAGACCCCATGTCAATTGAGTGCTGCCTACATAGCCCTTATCCTAAGGGCCTCAGGCCAATGTAGTTTTCCCAAAGAGGGAGGAAAAAGGGTCAAAGTGATTGATTGGGCTTGGTCAAGGGCAAGGTCATGGTCAAAAGGAGGATAGGGTTTGTCCATCAGAGAAATGAACAAATGAGGGTGGTCAAGCTAACCTCAGAGAATGTCATGTATCTGAGTGTTGCCTACATAGCCCCGGTCTTAGGGCCTCAGACCAATGTAGTTCAAAACTAGGAGTCTGAGTGGTAGATAGGTGGTGAAAGTGGTCGATAGACTGGTCTTGGTCAAGGGTGAAATGATGAGGAGAAAAAAGATGTTACAGCCTTTTCCAAATGGTGTATTTTGTAACATTGGTTATGTTGTCTTTCATCCCTAGCAATTTTCCATAGTCATGATGGACGTATGCTAAAAATGAATTGAGGTCTATTTATGCTTCCACAAGTATTGGTTTATGCTTAACATAAATTACATCTGGTTGATAGTTTCCATGTGTATTGGTGTCCATAGAAACTAGTGTGAATAGGTTATGATGATGTGACAGGTCTAAAAATGTTGGGTTGGCTTGGTTGGGTTTGACAAGTGATGAAGTTGAATGTGACCAAAGTGTAGAAAAAGTGAAAGGCATATTGTTCTTTCATTGACAAAGACCAGAAATGACATCATAAATAGGGGTTATTAGAACCAAGAGCCCCATTCATGCATGATGTCGTTGACCATATGTTGTGTTAGAGTGGTAATCGAATCACTTTGACATTAAAGTGAGCTCGAAGTCCCTTGAGTAGGTGATAGGAGGAGGATAGGGTAACCCGTTTTATAGTAGAGATAACTTTGCCCCTTTTATAGGAGACCCTGAGACAACTACAAGCCAAGTCCATGATTTTTTTTTTGGCGCAGACTGATCAATGTGAGAAGTCTACATAGAGATGTCATTTGCTTGGTGGTCATTTGTGAAGCTGATCAATGTGGGAAGCTGCTAAGAAAGATTTTTTTTGGTAGGAAGAGTTAATCATAGCCATCCTTCAAGGGAGTGGTCTATATTTTGCTTTATATATAAGTGCTTTGAATAGCTATCCTTTGAGGGAGCAGTCTATTAGCTACTGCAATGATAGTAAAACTGTCCTTCAAGGGAATAGTTTGTCTTTTGATGTGATTTGCTGACCTTGGATATTTTTGACATCTTGATTTGTTTTGATAGAAATGTGAGTCATGGACCAGACTATAGAAGGTCAAGGGTTCCCTTTTATTAGGACAAAGCATCCATACTGTAAAAAAGTGGTATATAGGATTTGTTAAGGGGAGTAGGGTTGAAAGGAATGAGGACTAAGAGGACAGGGATTGCTCAAGGGATGAGCTCAAGATAAATGTCAATTGGATGAGTACTCGATTAACGGTAGAATGGTCATAGATGCAATGCATTAAGAGGCTCAAGCTCTGGTCATCCATCATGAGAAGACAAACAATACGTCCCTGATTCATACTTGTGCGTGATAATGAAAGGTCTGAGCCAATTAGGGGTAAACTTGCCTCGTTTACTTTGTTCCATATTGGTCATGTGCTGATTCTCTTTGAGGATGAGGTCTCTGATATTGAAATCTCATTCTCTCAAATTTTTGTCATAGGCTCGCTTGATGCGATGTTGATAGACATGGAGATGGTTGAGGGCAGCAAGACGGCACTCGTCAAGTAACTCAAGTTGAGCTGAGTGATCTTGATGAAAGTCATCATTAGAAAGAATGTCATGAAGAGAGATGTGGAGAGACGAGATCTATACTTTGAGAGGTAGGACAACCTCTATTCTGTACATGAGAGAGAAAGGGGTAGCACCCGTGGAGGTTTAAATGCTAGTGTGGTAGGCCCACAAAGTGAAGGGAATGTGGATATGTCAGTCCCTTCTAGTGTCACTGACCACCTTCATGAGAATTTTAGTCAAGATTTTGTTGGAAGCCTCAGCCTACCCATTTACTTGTGGGTAGTACGGTGAAGAGAAACTAAGCTTGATGCCAAATGAGTCACAGAGTTTTTGGATAGTCTTGTTTTTTAAGGACTTGCCATTGTCGGTGATGATTTTATGAGGGACACTGAAGCGGCAGATGATGTAGCTGCTGATGAAGTCAACAATCTTGTCAACCTTTGTGGAGATGAGAGGAATGACTTCCACCCACTTGGTGAAATACTCGGTGGCAGTGATGATGGATTGATGATGAAGAGATGAATGAGGGTTAATCTCACTGATGAGATCTAAGCCCCACTGAGAAAAAGGCCAAAAATCTTGAGCGACATATAAGGAGTGACTAGGAAGATGAAGCAAGTTAGAGTGTTGCTGACACTTGATGCAACGCCGAACATAGTCACTACAGTCTTGATGAAGGGTGGGCCAATAATAGCCCAGATGAAGGATGTGCTTGGCAACCAAATTCCCACTGAAATGTCTGCCACAAATCCTATCATGGACTTGCTTAATGGCTTGAGATGCTTTAGTGGAGGTGAGACAACGAAGGAGGCTGTCAAAGCCTTGCTTATAGAGAAGACCCCCTAGCATGGTATAGCGAGCGGTACGCTTGATAAAAGCTCATCGTGCATTGTTAGAGAGGTTGGGAGGAATGACAGAAAAAGATAAGTAGTCCACAAGTTGCTTATACCAAACATCTCATGGGCTAGAGTCTATAGTGTTGACATGATTAATGTTAGGAGAGATATAGGAAGGCAATGGCACATGATGCACCGTGACAAAAAGTCTGGATGCAGATGAGGAAGATGGGATATGCGAAGCGAGAGAAGCCATGGTGTCAGCAAACTTATTCGTGGATCGAGGAATAGTCTGCAAGAGGTAATGGTCAAAAGATGCAAGGAGAATGTCAGCACGGTTTTTGTACCTTTGTAAAATTTCATTTTTACAGAGGTATGAACCGTTGACCTGATTGATGACAAGCTACGAGTCACTGAAGATGTTGTTGGAGTTGATGCTGAGAGAGAGGGTGGTCTGAAGTCCCAAAATTAAGGCCTCATATTCAGCCATATTATTGGTACAATTAAAGTCAAGCTTGAAAGACAAAGGCATAGTCTCACCATTGAGTGGGATGAGAATGACTCCTGTACCCCCACCAAGTTGACATTTGGAGCCGTCGAAGAACATGGTTATTTCGTAGACAGTGTCAACGGTGGAAAGCGCAGGAATAGACTCATCAGGAAACTCACACTATGAAGGTTGATTGTTGGGAAGAGGGGCATCTGCCAATTGATCAGTGATGGTTTACCCCTTGATAGATTTATACTGGATGAATTTGAGGTCAAACTCAGCAGGCAGCATGAGCCACCAAGCCATACATTGATGTTGATATGGCTTGGAGTGCATAAACTTAAGAGGGTCAATGTTAGTGATGACAAAGGTTTTGTGGTTAAGAATATAGTGGTGGAGCTTAGTAGCGGCAAAGACTAATGCCAAACAGAGTTTCTTAGTATGAGTATACTGAGTTTCATAGTCAACCAGTGTTCGGCTGATATAGTAGACCACTTGCTCACGGTGATGATCATCTCAGCGTGCGATCATGGCACCTAACGAATGGTTGGTGATAGAGATATAAAGGTAGAAGGGTTGATCTTCTTTAGGTGAAATGAGGACTGGTGGAGAGACCAAATAGCATTTAAGGGCTTCAAAAGCCTCTTGAGAGTCCTTATTCCATGTAAAAGAGACGTCCTTCTTAAGGAGATGATGAAAAGGTTGGCAGCAGTTAGAAAGTTGCAAGATAAAATGGTGAATGGACTGGAGCTTCCCTTGTAGACTGTGAAGCTACTTGAGATTGGTCAGGGGTGGCATCTCGAGGATAGTGCAGATCTTAGCAGGATCTATCTCAATGCCACGGAAAGAAATGATAAAATCGAGAAGCTTGCCGGAGAGGACCCCAAAGACACATTTCTTGGGGTTAAGGTAGACATTGTATTGAAGGCGAGAGAAGATGATTTTGAGAATGGTCAAATGGTCACGGCGAAGCTTGGACTTGTCGAGAAGGTCATCCACATAGTCCTCCATGTTTTTATGGAGGAGATCATGGAAAATGTAGGTCATGGCACGCTGATAAGTGGCACCTACATTTTTCAAGCTGAAAGGCATGACTCAATAGCAGAAAGTCCCCCATGGGGTAATGAAAGTGGTCTTGTGCTGATCTTCTAGAGCAATCAGGATTTGATTATATCCTAAAAACCTAGCCATGAGAGATAGCATCTCATGGCTGGCCGTGAGATCAATAAGCCGGTCAATGTTAGGAAGAGGAAAGTCATCTTTGGGATAGGCTAGGTTAAGGTCATGATAGTCTATGTAGATCCAGATCCCCCCCGTCACCTTGGTGACTAGGACGATGTTGGAGACCCACTACGGATAATCGATGCACTGGATGAAGGAGATAGAAAGGAGGCGCTGAAGCTCTTCTTTGACAAGGAGGGCAATGTGAGGATGCATCTTTCAAAGCTTTTACCTAACAGGCTTAGCCTCTATTTTGGTGACAATGTTATGGGTGGCGATGGTGGGGTCGATACCAAGCATGTCACAGTAGGTCCAGGCAAAGGCCTTGCTATGGTCTGAGAGGAACTAGGTATAGTCAAGCTACTCCTGAGGGTCTAAAGATTGTCTAATCTTTAAGATGTGAGGAACATCAGAAGAAGGGAGGTTGATGTCAATGGTTGATTCATTTAACATAACTTGGGTCTCAGAAGGGAGAGAGTGCTAGATGAAAGAGTCATCAGCACCCATGTAGGCAAGAATGGCATCATCATCAATGCAGTGGATAGTGTGAATGGCTGCCGAATCATCTTCTACCATGCTGGGAAAAATGAGAGGGAGAGACTTGGACACCCCATTGAGCTGATAAGTCAGGGGTTCCAGGTGGATGGTGTTTATGAAAAAAAAACTAGGAGGGATGGAAACCATCGACTCTGTAGGTGAAGGAGGAGGAATGGGTGAGCCTGGAGGAGATTGGTCAATGGTTGGTTCAAGACAAAGGTCTATAGGGATCTGAGTGGGGTTGTGATATCCTAGGCCATACCATTTCTTGGCATCGTCATCATTGAATGGTTTGATGGGCTGATGGGAGCCCTATTCATAGCGTTCGAAGCCAAAACTCTTCCATGCACACCTATAAAGGTAAATGTGTGTAAAGGCAGGGTTGCCAAGAAATGAGAAGTCTAATGTGAAAGGTTGAGGTGAAGAAAGAGGATTGCAATTAGTAGGAGCTTGATCAAGCCCTCCATAGACAAGGTTGGTTCGGAGGTGAGGAGGACCATAAGGCACGATCATCCTGATCCGATGGTCATAACTAGGGTTGTGATGAAGGCGTCCATACTCTTGTGGAGTTTGGAACATGTTTAAGGCCAGCAAGTGATATTCCCCCAATGAAAGTCTTTGGAAGATGTCTTCCATGGGATCTGTGGTCATCGCTTGAAGGAGAGGTGTGAGGGTGACCACCGGTTGCGAACTGGTTGAAGCTTCTGTGGATGGAGGTGGTGCCGGGGTTGATGGCTTGATAGGAATGAGAATGTCATTTGGATGGTACGTGGTGTTTCAAGTTTTGAAGGGTGAAGGGTCAGTGGGAATGGTATGGACTTGCCCATCATGCTCAAATTTCACACAACGGTGCCAGGTGGAGGGGACGCCAGCCGTGGCACGGATCCAGGGTCAGCCTAGCAAGATGTTGTATTAAAACTCTCCTTCCATGATATAGAAGAGCTCTGGGACTGTGCGTGGACCAACGCGATGTGAAGGATGACTGTGCCAATGGTCATGGCAGTGGTGTCATTAAAGGAATGCAAGATTGCATCAGTTTTGGAGACACAATTCTTGGGAAGAGCCAATTGTTCAAAGGCATGGGTGGAGATAATGTTGATGCTGGCACCTATATCAATCATATTGAATTTAATGCATGTCTGATCAACATAGGTATTGATGAAGAGGGTGGCATCCTGATCTTCCGTGTTGGATGTGGGAATCTTAGAATCACTGAATGTGATGGAGGCAACAGGGACTAAAGAGTGCACAAGGGCAGCAAGTGGCTGGGGGTCCTCAGGTTGAACCTCCGCTGCCTGTAGGGCTCTGATGAGGGCTTGACGATGCTAGGGCGAGGTTTGGATGAGGTCATAAAGGGACATCTTCACAAGCATCTGGTGAAGCTGTTTCAACATAGAGTCATGAATTTCCCTTGAAGAGGAAGAAGAAGAGGGTTGAGGCGTGCCAAGGATAGAAATCTTAGGCTAGGGCAGTTGAGGTGGCTGGACGAAAGGGTAGGTCCAAGGAATGGTGGATTTTTCTTTTGCCTTATCTTTTTGTGACCTAGTGGTTATGTGAATGGCATTGATTTTGAAGATAGGGGGTGAAGGAGATGAAGGGGTCATGGTCTACTAATGAGATGTTGATGGGTCTAAAGAGGTCAGAGGGTTATGAGAAGGAGTCAGGGGTTGGTTGAGAGTGTCCTCAAATAGAAGAGTGTCTTTCTCTAGATAGCGGCGAATGATGGTCTTGAGGGCATAGCAAGTCTCGGTATCGTGTCCTGGCATAAGATGATATAAGCAAATCTTCATGTCATCGAACCAGGAGGGCTTAGGCTCAAGAGGTTGGAAAGGCCTGATGGGTGGAAGGGTTATGCTGGAAGTCTACAAAAGTCAATGAAAGATAAAAGAGTATGAGCCCACTAAAGGGTCTGTGCTCATCGATGTGTGTGATACTGGTGACTTTTGCTTGGGTGGAGTCGAAGGAGGCTTTCGTGCCACCTTTTGGATTGACGATGTGGTGACAGGTGGAGATGGTACTTTCTTCGTGAGAGGTACCGACCTTTTGGGAGAGGGTAGGCTAGTGGTAGGCAAAGGAAGCAAAGGAGGCAACTGGTTTTGATTAAAAGTCAGAGTGGGAAGGACTCTAGTCAGGGTCAAAAGATGGGTGCCCAAAATGGAGGGCAATGATGACAGAGGAGGAGGCATTTGCCTCTATGGTTTAGCAGTCTTCTGTGACTTGGGTTGAAGACTAGTATTGGTCGAGGTCTTGTCTAGGTCCACCTTCACTTACAGATGAGTGAGGTTGGAGACAGGGTGAATGCCAAGTGACTTGATAGGTTTAGATGGGGTAGATGCGGGTTTTGGTTTTGATGGGGTTGGTTGAGGCTTAAAAATGGGAGTTTGGTTTTTGTTAAAGGTCCTGGGAGATTTCACCATGGGAGGATTAGCTGTATGAGACGAGAGGGCACGGGCATGTTGAAGAGCTGTGAGACGCTCCCACAATCCATGATGCTCCACTTTCCTAGAAGGGAGAAGTTTGCATTTCTCCACTGGTCGGGAAAATGGCTGAGAAGATGTGGGATGAGGTTTGGGTTCTTGAGAAGATGTGGACAGTTGTCAGGTTGAAGATGAGACTGGTGTAGCGGTCTCAGACCCAAGGCATGATGGAGTCATGACAAGTTCATCTATGGTTGGAGATGAAGGAGAGGTAGGTTCTTCCCTGGGTGGAGAAGAAACTAGAGAATGAGGCTCCTCAAGTGGGTAAAGAGCAGGGATGATTGTGCCCTCCACTTGTGGTCGAGGAGTAGGAAGGGTTAGGTCATCCATGGGTAGCAGGATGGAGGATGGTGAAACTAGTGGTGTTGGTAAGGTCGAGGCATCCTCCAAGATGAGAGAGGTTGATGGAGAACTAATCAGAGAAAGAGGTTCATCCACATGTGATGGACTCACCTCTTGAGGTTGGTTGGAAATGAAGGTCAAGACCGTATTGACTGTTTGTATATTGTGTTCATGAATGTTGTCAGTCAAGGTCTGGATATTGTTCTAAGTTAGTGGATGATTGGGGAATGGTTGCTTGAAGATGTCGATGCCCTGATTAGGTGGTGCATTGGGATTATCGAGGATGAGGTCACCCTTTTCCAGCATGTCTTGGATGATGTTTTTAAGGGTTTTACAGTTGCTCGTGTCATGTCCTTTAACACGGTTGTAGTTACAAAAGTCATTTTCCCTATACCATGCAGGGATGGCATGTGAGGGATCAAATTATGGAGGTGGTCAGATCTGGGGGAGATTGAGGACACATTGTTTGATGAGTTTTTCCAGCACAGACACGTATGATTCTCTGAGTGGAGTATACTGTCATTGGATGTATCTCTACTAAAATTGGCAGGTGGTACTCTGAGATGTGGATGGCTCAGGCTGATTAGTTGAAGGCAAAGAGGAGAAAGATCTAATGACCACAATGTTTGTTGAAGCTTTAGATTTAGGATTGGACGAGGAAGGCTTAGAAGAGGGGTCATTGGTCTTAGAGTTTGGATTCTTGCTCCGTAACTTGTCTTTATTCTCCTCAACAGCACATAACTCAAGTTTATGAGCCATCGTGAAGGCTTCGTCAAAAGTGTGGAAGGTCTGAACCCTTAAGGTGGAGGAAATATGTCTGGCACAGGCTTGGGAGAAAAGTTCAATAAGTTCAGGTTGGGGTAAAGAAAAGGAGAGTTGATTGATGAGGCCCCTCCATCGAGCAAAGAAATCAGCAATGGATTCATCCTTGAATTGGTGGATAGAATAGAGGTCTGTGATTGAGACCTTCTTGGTGATGTTGATAGAGAAATGATCAAGGAAGAGCTGGGCCAGCTGAGTTAATGTGAAGAGGGAATGGCTGGTAAGGGAGCTATACTAGTCAAGCGCAACACCTGAGAGAGACATAGGAAATGTGCATAAAAGCAATGCATCATCATGGGTGATAAGGTAACAGGCATGTCTGAATGCCTGTAAGTGTTGTTGTGGGTCTTCCTTGCTTTGAAAATGAGAAAACTTAGGAAGTCCCCACTGGCTAGGATATGGTTGGATTGGGATGGAAGGATGGATGGGCTCATTGCAAATTTGTTCATATGAGAGAGTATTGTGTGAGTTAAAAATGGAGGTCTCTAGGCTGGACATCTTGTCCATCAGCATTTTGATGATATCTACTGACGGATTGGTAGGTGGAGTGCCCCCTAGATTTTAAGGCACTTGAAAGAGGCTAGAAGAGGCATACGATGTAGTTGGTTGTACCAGTAAGGTCACAACGTACAGATGACTAGTCGTAGGGATAGAAGAGAAGACTAAGGATGGTTGGGTAAAAGGCATGGCTAGGCTCGATGTTGCCATGGGGGGTTGGTTAGTGGTAACATGGGCCAATGGATAGGTAGCCACCCTGGTGTTGATAGGGGCGAGGGTAGGCGGAATAGAGACGACCAGATTCTTAAAGGGGGTAGAAAGTGGTTGAGTGGGTTGAGGTTGATAGGGGGCTGAAACCTTGGTGGAAGTGGGCCCAAGGATGGAGGGAGAGGCCACACTTGGATGGTTGGTAAAAGGTTGGTCATTGGTCGAGGCAATATCTTGGGTGTCAAAAGGTTGAACTACGGACGCGATTGATACGAGCGCAATTTTGAGAAGAGAGGTTGGCATTTCATAGATTGGATTGCCCAAGGAGTCTCGTGTTTGTCTATTCGTAAGATAGTGATGCAAGGATTTGACGTTGAGGTCTAAGAATCATGAAAAATCTTGGTCCCCTTTTGGGATAAGAGGGATCTGGGTCGGGGATGGTCTAGTAGGAGTTCTTTCAATCTCTAAGTGGAACTCCATTATAGGACTGGTTATGGACATGGTAGATGGAAGTGGGTGATGCCTCGCGTGATCGACTAGAGCCTTGGCTTGACTACAAGTTAGAACCATTCAAGGGAAGAAATAACATCCTCACAAGCTCAAACAAGAAAATAAGAACAAAAAAGATGAAGAACACAAGCAGATCCTAAAACCTTAGGAGTAAATTATTAGGATTATAGTGGCTTATGCCTTAGAATGTGTGTAGAGGAAGATTGGCTTTTGAGTCGGGTTCTAGAAGTAGTCTATGGATGGTTTTGGGTTAGTTATGGTGCTCAAGAAGTCTGTATTAGGTTTCGTACAAGGCCTGGTGCTAAGGAGCAAGCTCCCCTCACTTCACAAGTCCAGTGATAAGCTGGGCCTGCTTAGCCAAAATATACTTCCCCTAGAGATTAGACTCTGCTAGAGAACAGAGTGGGCTTTCCCCTTGGTGATGAAATCCAAGTAGGATCACTAGGATGGGTAAGGTATCTGTTGGGGGATGAAATCCCAGTTGGGCCCTATCTCAGGTAAGTTAAGATGTTTGTTTTGTGCAAGTGGTTTGGTCATGTAACATCAAGTGGACTAGATTAATTCAATATGTGTTTATTAATTACTAAGTGTAGTCTAAGAAATGCAAGCAAATAGAAATGAAAGTGCAACGTGTTTTAAGCCCAAGTCAAAATGTTTGTTCGTATGAAGACGAATGGAGAAAGAGTTGAAGAATATGAGTTTTGACTAGTCTAGAAGTGCAAGAAAGAAAAGAAAAGTTCTTTTTATTCCTACTTATGATGTCATTTAGAAGAGACAAAAGAGGTGAAAAGGAAGGAACCTAATGCACCTATATGAACGAAAGAAAGAAAGAACCCAAGGAAGGCCCTAGGGTCCCACTGGGCATGCCAGAATGTTTCTATGCTAATTTCGCTTTCACATTCAAAAGATAGAAATGAGAAACTAAGAGATGGACTAGGGTTAGAAGATACCCAGATATAGTCATGCACACTAAAATCAGACGTTGGAAGGTACTCCTCTTTGGCTGTGGAGGAATGACACTTGTGAAGAAAAAGAGACTAAACATGAAAAAAAGTTAGACTAAGAGACTGTGGGCTGTCAAGCAAATGCTTGATCCCTGCAGTACGAAGACTTCCTTAAGGGATATCAACCCACTAATAAAAAGCAAAATATTTGACTGAAGTAGAAATAATGAAAGATAGAATGAAAGCAAATAAAAGACAAAAAGCAAAATGTGTACCTGATATGCAGCAAACTACTTTGCATAGTCATCGGTGTCGATCTCTGTGCCAGCATCGGTCAAGAAGGGTGCCGACGTCGGTTAAAGTGCCGGTGTCGATAGGGGTAATGAACGGCGTTGGTCAGGGCAATAGCCTTGGACAGGGTCTGGTCGGGTCTGGACAGGGTCTTAGGATTTTTAGAAAGCTCTGATGTTTTTGTTTGAGGGTTCAGGAAGCTGGTTTAGGAGTCAGGGATTGTTTGAGGGTTTGTATAGGGATCTAGACAGAGTTACAGATTGTATATTCTACAGAGGGTGGATAGAGGTGATACGGGTGGAAGCAAGGTCAGGGCTATAGTCTAAATCTAAATCTGGGTAATGATAGCAATTAAAAGCAATAACCAAAGATCAAAATAAAAACACAAAACAAATGCTTACCTATTACACACTAAAGATAAAAGTCAGAGACATGATTGATGTTGTCGCTATGTCACAGAAGTTCGATGTAGCAGACCTCCAGCAAGATGACTGAAGTAGAATACCTGTATCAGAGAGAGAATGTGAGAGATTGATTATAGATTGGTTGGATGCTAGATTTGGTTGATTGTTCGAATGAAGAGGTTTGCTGATTGATATGAAGGAAGGTCTGATAACCGATCGAGAAACAGATTGGCAACTAAATGGATAATGGATAATGGATAACGGTTCCTGCATTTGGGTTGAGAATGAAGTGTTAAAGATAATTGGCGTTAGCAAGATTGCTGACATCAGCTGATAAGTAACCGACGTCGGCGACGTCGTTTGGGTTATGACCATCGTCAGCAGATGCAGAATGGGGATAAAGGCTAAATTTAGCTCTCTGCTCATTTTTACATGCTACAAGGGTCAAGGTTTGTGGGAAAATGGTCGACAGGGGTTAAAATAGGTGTGGAAAACTAAAATGGGGGTTAAGGGGAGGATGATAAGGGTTAGACACAATTACGGTGTCTACATATGTAACCCATATACAATATTAAGTGATAAAATTACTAAGTTTATGCAAGGATATAGCTAGAAAACAAAACAAAAACTAATATTTTTATATTATGTGACAACACCAAACAAATTCAAACCTTGCCAGTGAAGATATAGGTGGGGGGGGTTGAGCCCCAACATGTTTAACACTTAAACTAGTATTAAACCATAAACCAGTAATAATAGAGTAACTTTGAATATAAATTAACATCCAATTCCGCCTTCTCAAAGTAAGGTTGAATCTAGAAACAATAGAGTGGATCTAGCTCAAACCAAGCTTACAAATAAGATGGTATAAAACATACATGGATCAAATCAAATCACAACACAAAATGAATAGAAACCATGTCTCTATAAAAGTTTTCCAAGATCAATTTAAGCATAGTAGGGTGAAATATAAATAACCCAATAAATAAGTGCTCAGTAAGATCAACAACCATAAATAAAATAATCCATTACTTATTGTTTAAACATAAATTTAATTTTTATATTGCAATAAATGGGGAAATTTTTAAAAGTAAGCTGATTGAATACACTATGAACCCATGAGGGTTTATTTAGTATTATTCCCATTAGTTTCAAGACAAACATTTAACACAAATATTCCCAGAGTGCATTTTTTCAATCAAAACCTCACTTACTTCCTCCAAGTTCCATAGACATCAAAGTGTTATTATTTTTGTCCAAGTGTAGTCTATTAACTAGAGAGGAGAGATAGGTTCATTTCTATTAATGGGTCAAAGTAGATCCTCTTTTCTTACCCTACAAACATCCTTTCTCCCTCTACCCACAAAACTCCATTCATTATCTTTTCCTTGTAGAAAAATGTCCCTCTTGTTCTCTCTCTAATACGTTGAACTATTTCCTCTCTCCACTTAGTGACCCAAATTCTCCTCCTTGTATATCCCTTTCCTTTTCCCCAGCCATATCTCTAATTGATGCCCCATACTATCCAAACACTCCCATCTATAGAATCCTCCATCCTAGCTTGTAATGCACATCCCCTACAAGGGCAAATAAAAGTCATAATAAAAATTGAAATACCTCTCATCCTCCTACACTCTATGCCCCACCTCACCATGCCTTCCTACTAAAATTCCATGTTTGGCATGTCTAACCCATAACTACCTTCTGTTATCCCTCTAACTTGTGTCAAACCATTCTCCCCCTTCTAGTTAATGCCCTAGAAATTGTATATCAAGAAAGCCATCAAAAAAATAATATTAAATAATAAATATATGTAATATATTTTATTTTACAATATATATATATATATATATATATATATATATATAATTGAGGACTAATAGTAATCCTCTAATCAATTAAAAGGTAATAATTAAATATAAAATAATAAAATACTTCTTCCAAGATCATCCTTTGAATCACTTAGATTTGGAATCACCATTTATCATCTGTTAATGAAATAATTAATAAATACAATCAACATTATTAATAAGCTATCAAAATATAATAATACTTAAATTGACTAACTATTAAATAATATTAAATTAATGAAAATATAAACTGGTAATGAAGTAATTATGAATAAGTTATTAAATAAAAAATATTAACAAAATATGAAAAATATAAAAATGATAGAAATCAATATCATCTCAATTTAAAGTATTAATAATAATAAAATTGGCTAGATAGTATTAATATAAATCATAATAACGATCTAGGAAAGATAATAGTAAAGTAATAATAATTATCAATTCATAAATTGCTAATAAAGGAATTAGTGACAAACCTAAACCAACACAATTAAATATAGATATTCACTATTCAACCTCAAATTTATGACACTCAAAAAGGATGGCCACACATGAAGGTAAAACTTCTAGCAAATGAGGGACAAGCAAGAGGGACGATGATGCCAAAACTAGATAGTCCCAACCAAGGAGCAATACTAAAATATCAATGCTAAAAAAGGTAATACCAATAACAATGAAAAACAATAACACAAAAGGATATTCATGATGGTTGCTTAGTATTATAAAATACATGCTATACCTATCGAAGTAACATTTTGACCACTTGATCTCTTATGATATACCTAAGATGTCCAAACACAATGATGAACCTAAATCATGGCCTGGTCCTTACAACCACCAAATTAAACATAAATAGTACCTAAACTCTATCAATTTTATAATAATAGTGACTCTTCATGAGTCATTAAACATGAAGTGATAAATCAAGTATAATTAACTATAACTGAGAAGGGCAAGAGTTAGTCTTAACAATCATGAACCCATGCATGTCTTATGAAGCATAGTCAATATTTATAAAAATTATAAATATAAATCCATATCAATTATATATGTTAAATAATATCATATAGTAAGGTAACTAAGCTAGATCAACATATACATAAAATAGGATAAGATGAATTCATTATAAGTCATTATGAAATCCAATGTGAGCATCTACTATGACATACATATCCAATTAGACTTCCAAGGTACCTATATCATAACCATCTATAAATAGAACCAAAATCAGTAGTCATTAGTCTAGGTGTTATTAAAGCATCCTAAATCAAGCTATATCCCAAAATCCAAAGGGGATACAAGGTTGGTTCATGACACATATACGAATGTTGTGGAATGGTGTGATCCACAACATAATAAATTTAAAAAAGATTTGAAGTGCTACATGTTTTGAGTCAGGTTTCTCATACCAATGTCTTTACATATTCCTATTTGTAAGACTTGAACAAATTATAAAAATATTTACAGTGTTGAATATTTTCATTTGGGTTTGTCATACCAACGACACTACGTGATGCAATTATAAACACTCTGACACATTTTAGAAATATTTAGGCTGTTACATATTTTGAGTCAAGTTTCCCATACTATTTTATTTGTGTGACACAATTTTGAACATTTTGAGTTAGTTTTCCCTTACAAATGTCATTGTACAACACAATTTACAACAACATAAAATTTCAAAAAATATTTCAGCTATTGTATATTTTGAGGTGGATTTCCCATACCAATTTTATTCTACATATTTATCTAATATTTGTGGTGTTGTATATTTTGAGTCCTATTTCCCATACCAATGTTGTTAGCAAGGGTAATTTATAATATTAAGACACCTTTTATAAATACTTGGGTGTTGCATATTTTGATTTTTTTTCCCATTCTAATGTTGTTGTGATTCACAATTCACATTACTAGGAAATGTTTAGGTAAATATTATGGTGTTATATATGTGGAGTCAGGTTTCTCTTACTAATGTCATTTCATGATGCAATTCAAAACATCTGGACAAATTTCAAATTTTTTTGGGTGATTAATATTTTTCATTGGATGTCCTATATAAAATTCATTGAATAATGTAATTCATAATACTAGGATAAATTTTGGATATATTGGGGGTGTTGCATATTTTGATTTGGGGTTCCTATTCCAATATTGTTGATCATCACAATTTACAACACTAGAAATAAATTAAGATTTTTTCAGGTGTTGTATATTTTGAGTCAGGTTTCCCATACCAATGTCATTACATGACATAATTCATAATAGTTAGACACATTTCAAAACTATTTTGGGTGTTGAATATTTTTATTCATGTTTCTAATACCAATGTCATTCCACATCACAATTCACAACACTGGGATAAAATTCATAAATATTTGGGGTCTTACATTATTAGTGTTAGGATTCACAAACCATTACCATTGCATGGTGCAAATAATAATAGTGGGACAAATTTTATAAATATTTGGGTTGTTTCATATTTTGATTCATGTTTCCCATATCAATTTTGTTGCAAGGTGTGATAAATTTAAAAAATATTTGTGTTGTTACATATTTTGAGTTAGGTTTCTCCTTCTAATGTCATTGTGTGTTACTATTCATAATTTTATGAATTTTTCTAATAATATTTAGGGTATCGTATATTATAAGTCATTTTTATTATACCAATTCATTATATGAAATCATTCACAACACTATGATAATTTTTTTTAAATATTTGGGATGTTGCATATTTTGAGTCGGGCTTCCCATACCAATGTCATTACATGGTGTAATTTGCAACATTGGGACACATTTTATAAATATTTCGGTTGTTAAATTTTTTGAGTTGTGTTCCCCTACCAATGTTGCACAACACAATTCATAAAACTAGGAAAAAATATTAAATATTTAAGGTGATGCATATTTTTATTCTGGTTCATGATACCAACATCATTATGTATATAAATTCACAACATAGATAAAGTTTGTAAATATTTCAAGTGTTTCATATTTTGAGTCCAGTTTCCTATACCAATGTCATTATGCAGTGAAATACATAAAAATGAAACAAATTTTATAAATATTTGGGGTTTTTCATATATTCAATTGGATTTCTCATTCCAATGTCATTTTGCATAAAAATTCACAACATAGGACATTTATTAGAAATGTTTCATCTCTTGCATATTTTGAGTTTGATTTCCCATACTAGTGTCATTATATAATGTAATTCAAAACATCGAGACATTTTTTAAACATGATTGTTTCATATTCTGGGTCATGTTTCTCATACCAATGTCACTGGATGACAAAATTTGGAATGCTAGGAATTTTTTTGAATATATTTGTGATGTTTCATATTTTGAGTCTAATTCACATTCCAATGTTGATGCGTAATGAAATTCTCAACAATGGGATAAATTTCAAATACATTTTGGGTATTATATATTTTGAGTCAATTTTCCTATACCAATGTCACTACATGTCATAATTTATAACACTAGAAAATAAACATGAAATATTTGGGGTGTTGCAATATTTGAAGTCAGGATTCCCACACTAATGTCATTATGTAGTTTTTTTTTTAAAAAATCTAGGATGAATTTTAGAAATACTTGGGGTGTTACATATTTTAAATCATAGTTCCCATAACAATGTCATTATGTGCTATAATTCACAACATTGGGACATTTTTTAGAAATATTTGGCATGATTCATATTTTGAGTCATGTTTCCAATAAATATGTCATTGCATCGCACCATTTTTACAACACTAGTAAAAATTTTAAAATATTTAGGGCATTGCATATTTTAATTTGGGTTTCCCATACCAATGTCTTTACATGATGTAGTTCACAACACTGTGATAATTTTTTGAAATATTTGAAGTGTTACATATTTTTAGTTGAGTTTCACATACCAATGTCTTTACATGGTGTAATTTTTAACACTACGAAAAATTTCAAAAATATTCTGGGTGTTACCATATTTTTAGTCGGGTTACCCCTATCAATGTCATTGTGCAATAGAATTCATATTAATAAATTTTTTTTTGGAAATATCTGGGGTGTTTTATATTTTGAGTCATGTTTCCTATACACATATCATTATTCTTAAAAAATTGCAACACCTAGAAATTTTTTTAAAAAAAGTGGGGTGTTGCATGTTTTAAATCAGGTTTCCCATACCAATGTCAATATGTAACATGATTTTAACACATTAAAATTTTATGGAAATATTTGGTGTTTTCATATTTTGAGTTTGACTTATCATTCTAATGTCATTGTGTATTGCAGTTCACAACAATGAACATATTTCTAAAATATTTAGGGTGTTGCATTTTGTGTTAGGTTTCCCGTACCAATGTTGTTACATGGTATAATTCACAAGCCTAGGGAAAATTTTTGGGTTATTTCATATTTTGATTTGGGTTTCCCATATCAATGTTAATGCATAACATAATTTGTAACAATAAGACAAATTTTGGAAATATTTATGATGTTTCATATTTTGAGTTAGGTTTCCCATACCATTGGCATTGCATGCACAATTTACAACATTGGAACAAATTTCATAAATATTTGGGGTGTTGCGTATTTATAGCTATGTTTCCCATACTAATGTTTTTTCATGTTGGAATTTACAATAATAGGGCAAAATTTCATAGATGCCTTGGGTGTTACATATTTTGATTCAAGTTTCCAACCAAAGTCATTGCATAATAAAATTCATAACACTAGGACAAATTTAGGAAATATTTGTAGTGTTTCATATTTTTGAGTGATGTTTCCCACACCAATGACATTTTGTGGAATAATTCATAAAATTATGAAAAATTTCATAAATATTTGGGTTGTTGCATATTTTGAGTCAAGTTTCCCATACTAATGTCATTGCATCATGAAATTCACACCACTAGGAAAAATTTCTAGATATTTATGGTGTTACATATTTTGAGTCTCATTTTCTATACCAATGTCATTATAAGACATAATTTACAACACTAGGACAAATTTCAATTTTTTTGGGATATTGCATATTTTGATTTGGTTCCCCTACCTATGTCGTTACATGGTACAATTGATAACATTATGAATTTTTTTTTAAATATTTTGGGTGTTGAAAATTTTGAGTTATTTTTTTCATACCAATGTCATTTCATATTGAAACTCATAACAATGGGACAATTTACTAAAATAGTTGTAGTGTTGTATTTTTTGAGTCAGGTTTCCCATACTAATGTCATTACTTAGTGCAATTTGAGATACTAGGAAATTTTTCAAATTTTTTTGATATGATGCATATTTCAAAATGGGTTTCACCTACCAAAGTCATTGTGTAGATAAATTTTCAAAAATATAGTTTTTTAAAAATTATTTTAGGTGTTGAATATTTTGAGTTAGGGTTCCTTTACTAATGTTTTTATGTATAATAATTTGCAACATTGGGGAACATTTTGGAAATATTTAAGGTGATGTATATTTTGAGTCGAGTTTCCCATACCAATGTCATTGTGTACTTCAATTCAAAATATTGAGACAAATTTAATAAATATTTATGGTGTTGAATTTTTTGTGTTATATTTCCTATGCCAATGTTGTTGCTCATCAGAATTCACATTAGTGGGACATATTTGAGAAATATTTTTGATGTTGCATATTATTAGTTGGTTTTGTTATACCAATATCATTATATGACACAATTCACAACACTTTTATAAATTTTGGAAATATTTTTATTGTTAAATATTTTGATTCAAGTTTGATGTACCAATGTTCTTGTATGGTGGAATTCACAAGACTAACAAATTTTAGATGTATTTTGTTTGTTGCATATTGTGAGTTAGGTTTGTTTTACCAATATTATTATATGATTTAATTCATTACACTAGGGAGTATTTCATAAATATTCATGGTGTTACATATTTTTAATTGTGTTTATTATATTAATTTCATTATGTAACTTAATTTGAATCACCAAAAGAAAATTATAAATATTTGGGGTGTTGTATATTTTGAGTTAGGTTTCCCATACCAATGTCATTGCATGCTAAAATTCACAACATTAGGTAAAACTTGAAAAATATCTAGGGTGTTACATAGTACAATCTATAATATTAGGGTAAATTTAAGAAATTCTTGGGTGTTGTGTATTGTGATTTAGGTTTCCCATACAAATGTCATTATGGGTCTTAATTCACAACATTGTAAAAGTTTCATAATTAATTTATTGTTGCATAATCTGATTTAGGTTTCCTTTGTCAATGTTCATTTATGTCATAATTCACAAAACTAGGACAAATTTCGTATTACTTATATTGTTAAATATTTTGTGTTTTCTTGTACTAATGTCATTTCATGAGACAATTTTTAGCACTGGGATAAATTTATTAAATATTTTCGGTTTTGCATATTTTTACTTGGGTTTCCCATTCCAATATTGTTGTGTATTGTAATTCATAACACTATGAATTTTTTTGGAAATATTTGGGGTGTTGCATATTTTGAGTTAGGTTTCCCATACTAGTATCATTTCATGATGCAATTTTCAACACTAGGAAATATTTGAGAAAAGTTTGGTGTGTTTCATATGTTAAGTTGTGTTTCTTATACCAATGTCATTGCAAGATAGAATTTGAATTAGTAGGAAAGATTTAATAAATATTTGTTTGTTTCATTTTTTGAGTTTGGTTAACCTACCAATGTCATTATCTATCTAAATTAATAACAATATGACAAATTTTAGAATTATTTTGGGTGTTTCATATTTTAAGTTAGGTTTTCCATACCATTGTCATTGCACGATGTATTTTTCAACACTAAGATAATATTTGGAAATATTTTGGTTGTTGCATATTTATGATAGGTTTTGCATTCAAACATTTTTATATGTCAAAATTCAAAACACTAGGAAAAATTTAAAAAAATATTTAGTGCGTTATATATTTTGAGTCCAATTTCTCATACCAATCTCATTGTGTGGCACAATTCGTAACACTAAAACAAGTTTTTGAAATTTTTTGGGCATTCCATATTTTTCTACAAGTTTCTTTTACCAATTTCATTATATAGAGTAATTTAAAACAATCTATAATATTTTGAAATTTTTGAGGTTTTGCATATTTTGAGTAAGATTCTCATTCTACTATTATTGCACATCACAATTTGTAATAATCGCACATATTTTAGAAATATTTGGAGGTGTTTATTATTTTGAGTCTTGTTCTCCACAGCAATGTCATTATGTGACACAATTTTAAACACTAGTAAAAAATTTAGAAATATTTAGGGTGTTACATATTTTCATTCAGATTTACCATACCAATGTTGATACATGAATCAACATGCAACACTAGGAAAAAATTCACAAATATTTGGGATGTTCTATATTTTTATTTGGGTTTCTCATATAAATTTCACTATGTGTTTCAATTCACACCAATAGGAAGAAGGTTATAAATATTTTGTGTGTTTAATAGTTTCACTTAGGTTTTCCATCTATTATTGTTGCATGGTGAAATTTGAAACACTAGGAAAATTTTTTAAAATATTTGTGGATTTGTATATTTTATGCCAAATTTCCTAAATCAATTTTATTGCATGATGCAATTTGAAACAATGGGAAAAATTTAATAAATATTTGGCATGTTGCATATTTTTGAGTCATGTTTGTAATACCAATGTCATTACGTGGAACAATTCACAATAATGGGAAAAAATTCATAAATATTTGAGGTTTTGCATGTTTTGAGTCAAGTTCCCCATACCAATGACATTGTGTGACATAATTCTTAACACTAGTTTTTTAAAAAATACTTGGGGTGATGCATATTTTGAGTTCAGTTTCCCATACCAATGTCATTGTTTGGTGAAATATACAACAATGGGACACATTTTTGAAATATATGGGGTGTTACATTTTTTTGACTCAATTTTTCTATAGCAATGTCATTATTTGGAAAAATTCAAAACACTAGGAAAAAAATTCAAAAACATATGGGGTGTGGCATATTCTGAGTTAGGTTTCCTATATCAATGTCATTGCATGATGTAATTGGAAACAATTGGATATATTTTAGAAATATTTGGTGTGTTTAATACTTTGAGTTAGGTTTCTTATAACAATGTTGTTATGTGACATAATTTTCAACATCGAGAAAAATTTCATAAATAGAGGGAATAAATTAATCTATGGGAATGTTACATACCCAATAGGGCATTATTAAAGAAATAAATGCATAATATAAATTATTTTTCATAACTTGGTGTATTTAGACAGACAATACTTTCAGGTATATACCATATTCACTTTTGATTTACTTGTAATGGGTAGTTAAGGAACCCCTTTAGGTCTGAATAACATGACCAAGTGCAATGAACTTTGTTTGAGCACACATATCCAAGACCATTGAATACCAGACTATGGAAGTTAAAGTCTACTACAACAAGAGATACCCTCTTTAACATAAAATCCCATTCATTATTATTTCTATTACTATAATATCCTAACCCAAGATCAACCAATACATCCATAAATAGAATTAAGAAAACATATTTTCACTAACAAGAGAAGCATTTAAAATAACCAAGAGTTTTATGTTACGAGTTATATTCCATAATAACCTCAATGGCATTAAAGCTAACATAATTTTTTTTTAATTACTCATTAACAAGAATGAAAATTTCCTAAAGAGATTTCCCATATCATTATATGCAATCATAATTAATTACTAATATTCATAACAATAACATCGAGGTCTAAGCTAGTTTCTCCTCCTATAAAAACATGAATTTTACTAGAAGATAACATATCATATAATATGTAGGAAATAAACATCTTTATTTAAAATAATAATTAGGTAAGATCTATTTTCAATCCTCTTATATATTAACTATATATATACTACAGTACAATAATATTGACAACATCTAACTTACTTAATCATCTTAAAGGGAGCTATTTTATAACAAGATATTTGATTACTAGGTAACATATTCTAAATCAATTTTTATCTCCATTAAAAAGGATTTTTAATGTTAATCAAAGATCCTATTCCACATTGACATGCCAAATCACAATAATTTTAATCATAGTATTTTCTTGCCACTAGAAAATATAGCTATATTTATTATTAATGGCATAAGTAGTTGAGCTCAATTTCACTCTTATATTGACTATGTCTTTCAAATATAGGTCATTTAAAGAATAAATTATTACAAACACCCACATTTATAATTTACCTAATAAAAAAAGCATTCACTAAATGTAATTATATTATTAAAGTATCTTAATTTGGGTATAATTCAAACAATAAAAATGCAAGCATTCACTCACAATTCCTTCTTCAAGGATGAACCTACCATGAGAGATCTATAGTCAGATTTAAATAAGTAGATTACATAGATTATTTTAATATTAGTAAATCAAAAAATACATTTGATAATATTCATAATGTTTTTGGCACACATATTTTCCCATAATATATCATTAACATACATAAATAATTTGTTTAGTTGTTTAACTAAGAGTAAATAATCCTCAACATACAACTAGATATAGAAAATCAACACAAAAAGAATATTCAATAAATATTAGACGACTCCCTCTTTGATCAAATTTCAAATTCAACTAGCATAATGATGGACCACCTCCCAACCTTTTTCTATCATCTAGAAATTACTTTAAGCACCTCTAAGCTTAGGACTCCTGGTTCTGGTCATGTTCACATAATGGTATAAGGAAACCAAATATAGATATTATTTTCATGTATTAAGATAAAGGATATAGCCACATACAAGGTAAAAATCCTAACTAGATCATAATCTAATAGGCTATAAAAATAGAAATAATTTTATAATGATTGTAAACACAACAAGATAAAACATGAGGATTTAATCTAATAGGAAAGAAACCAACAACTTATGGTTATATATGCAATTCACAAGATTATTCAATCATTCTGCCTTCATGTCCAACATGAGAGGGCCTAAAAAATCATCTATCATAAATAGTGTAACTTTCAATACAACATTCAATGTAATATAACAAGGAACCTTCCCATTCTAAGGTAAGAAATGTTCTAATAATACCATCTACCATTTAGGATTGTCTTAACTCTAAAATCCCACATAATGGAAATATAATTATGGGATGACCAAAGAATAACCATGGGAATGCAATTAAATATAAGGAGCAAGTCGAGTGGCCTTTGTCATCCAAAACACCATAAGTATATTAATAATCACAAAAAATTCATGTATTAAAATAGAGTAATCCATAATTCATAAGGAATCTAATATCAATCAACTCAAAGTTTTATTTAAACCTTTCCTCAAATGTCTACTAGTTGAGACTTTCCTTGTATAACTTCTTCTTTTTCTTCATATATCCTAGTTTAAAAAGTGGAAGAAAATTCCTCTAAGAGACCAACCTTCCCTAAATAATCATTCTCTTCTTCTCACATACGTAATATGAGGATGTAAATTTTCCTTCTTTCCTTGGATTGACCAACCACTCTACTTACCATACCATTCCTTCATAAATGGACATTTATTTTTAGCCCATAATGGTGGATGGTGGTTCTTATAGAATCCTAAGATTGGTTATAAGACTAACCCATATTTATTCCCTTGGTTAAAATCATAGGCAGTCGATATGAAATTTTTTAATTTTTTTAATTGGATTTGTAGTCATTGGTTTACTCCATCTTGATGAATTTAAAGCAAAATACACCAGGCGGTTACATCAACACAATCCATGATTATAATCTAAGTTAAACATGCCAAGGCTAAAGATAATTCTGTACGGTAGTTAAGACATTCAAAATATATTACTAAATATTTAAGATAAGAAATGAGTATTAGTTAAGGTAAAACAAGATATGGAAATGCATGGCATAGTCTCTATTCCTTCATTGCTAATGAACTATTTTTACACACTCATTTCACCCATGAAATTCCTTTATCCTAATAGTCGAAGCATCAAAATCAACCATGCCAAATAAATAATTTAGATCAAATGCAATAATAATATATGATAATTCAAAATATCATGGATTGAGATTAATATATCATATAACACATGTATAAACCCAATTTTAACATAGGGACATAGTTTAGCATTACTAAATCAGATCTTATCATTTGCATAGTCTACTTGTAGTCGAGAAATATCACCATGGAAGCATAAAGAATATATTAATCATACTAAAATTATCTAGTAACATAAATTAATTACATGAATCTACCAACTTCTACATGCATTATTACATGTTTGAGCTAGGTTTCCACTAAGAATATCAATATGTAACATAATTCACAACACTAGGAAACATTTCATAAATATTTTCAATGTTACATATTTTAAGTTATATTTCCCATAAAAATTCATTTATGTTTTTTAATTTATGACATAGGGATAAAAATTATAAATATTTCGGGTGTTACAAATTTTGAGCCAGGTTTCCCATACCAATGTCATTTCATAGTATAATTTTCAACACTGGGATAAATTTAAAAAATTAATTGGGTATTAGATATTTTGAGTTGGGTTTCCCATGTAAATATGATTTTGTGGAAAAATTCACCAAATTAGGAAAAATTTAGGAAATATTTGGGGTGTTACATATTTTAAGTGGGTTTCCCATGCCAATATCATTGCACATTACAATTCACAACACTAAGAGAAATTTTATAAATGTTTGGGATGTTGCATATTTTATGTTGGATTTCTCATAAAAATTTAATTATGCATAAAAATTCACAACATGTAAAAATATCATAGATATTTGGTGTGTTTCATATTTTGATTCAAGTTTCTCATATCATTGTCCTTGCATGTCATTATTCATAAAAATCAAACAAGTTTTATAAATATTTTCTTTTTTTCATACTTTGAGTCATGTTTACATTACCATTGTCATTATGAGTCACAATACATAACATTAAGATATAATTTGGAGATATTTTGGGTTTTGCATATATTGAGTTTATTTTCTTATACTATTAGTGTTGTGTATCATAATTCTCAACATCAGTATAATTTTTTGAAATATTTGGGATAATACATATTTTGAGTATGGTTTATTATACCAATTCCATTATGTTTTATAATTCATAGCACAATAACTTATTTTATAAATATTTTGGGTGTTTTATATTTTGAGTCAAGTTTTTGATACCAATGTTGTTACATGGCATAATTTGTTACACTAGAGAAACTTTTAAAAATATTTGGGTTGTTGTATATTTTGAGTTAGGTTTATAATATTAATGTAAATACACATCAGAAATCACAAAAATATGATGAATTTTGAAAATATTTCATGTGTTCCATATTTTGAGTTAGCTTTCCCATACCAATGTCATTGCATAGTGTAATTTATAACACTAGGACAAATTTCATAAATATTTGGGGTGTTACATATTTTGATTTAGGTTTAATATACTAATTTATGATATTAAAATCATAACTCTAGGAAAAAATTCATATGTATTTATGGTTTTACATATTTTGAGTCAAATTTTTTATAAACTTATTGTCGCACCACATATTTTTCTACACTAGGAAAACAATCATAAATATTTGGGGTATTGCATATTTTTATTAAATATTATTGTAATAATTTTGTTTCATATAATAATTTACAACACTAGGAAAAGTTTTTAAAATATTAGTTGTGTTACATATTTTAAGTCAAGTTTCCCATACCAATGTCATTACATGATGCAATTTGTAATACTATGAAAATTTTTGAAAGTATTTTTGGTGTTGAGTATATTGAATTGGGTTTACCCTACCAATGTCCTTATATGATTCAATTTTTAACAATGGTAATTTTTTTATAAATAATTTGTGTTGTATATTATAATTTAGATTACTCATACAAATTTCATTATGCATTGTAATTAGCAACAATGAGAAAAATTATAAAAACATTTTTGGTATTAAATATTATGAGTCAAGTTTATCATACCAATGTAATAATGTGATACAATTCACAACATTAGGAAAAATTATATATATATATATATATATATATATATATATATGTATATATATGTATATATATATACATATATATATATACATATACATATATATATATATATACATATATATATATATACATATGTATGTATATATATATATGTATATATATATATATATATATATGTATATGTATATATATGTATATGTATATATATATATATATATATATATATATATATATATATATATATATATTTTAAGTGATTCAGATTTTTAGTGGGATTTTCCATAACAATGTCATTATGTGATGTAATTTAAAAAATTGAGCTAAATTTATGAATTATTTGGGGCATTGCATATTTTGTGTATGGATTCCTATACTAATGTATTTTTTTAGTGTAATTCATAAAATTGGTAAAAAATTTATAAATATTTGGGATGTTACATATTTGAAGTCCAGTTTCATATATCAATGTCATTATGTGTCATAATTCACAACACTAGAATAAATTTAATAAACATTCGGGGTGTTGCAGATTTTGATTCAAGTTTATAGTACCAATTCCATTACAAGTTGCAATTCACAACACTTTTAATTTTTTTGTAATTTTTTTAGGTGTTGCATATTTTGAGTTAGGTTTTCTATAACAATGTTGTTGTTATGCAAAATTTCTAATACTCTGATTCTCTTTTAAAAATTTGGGTTGTTGCATATTTTGAGTTTAGTTTCTCATATCAATGTCATTTCACATCACAATTCTCATAATTGTAACAAATTTTTGAAATATTCTGGGTGCTAGATATTTTGAGCCATGTTTCCCATATCAATGTCATTATTCAAAAAAATTCACAACACTGGGATAAATTTTAGAAATATTTACAATGTTTCATATTTTGAGTTAGGTTTCATGTAATAGTGTCATTACATGGAAGAATTCACAACACATGGATAAACTTAAGATATATTTTGGGTCTTGCATATTTTCAGTTGAATTTAATAAATCAATGTCATCACGGAGTGAAATTTATAACACTAGGACAATTTTAATAATTATTTGGAGTTTCAAATAATTTAATTTAGGTTTCTTGTATTGAAGTAATTGTGTGGTTAAATTAACAACATGGAGAAACATTAAGGAAATATTTGGGGTGGTGCATATTTATAGTGAGGTTTTCCATAGCAAATTATTTTCATGGTGTAATTTACAACACTAGGATAAATTTCATAAATATTTGGGGTGTTATATATTTTAAGATGGGTTTCTCATACTAAGGTCATTGTATATCATAATTCAAAACATTGGGACACTTTTTTGAAATATTAGGGGTGTTGCATATTCGATGTTAGGTTTCTAATACTAATGTCATTAAATAATGTAATTCAAAACAATCAAAAAAAATTTATAAAATATTTGAGTTGTTGGATATTTTTATTTAGTTTTACCATAATAATTTCATTGTCTATCACAATTCATAACACTAGGAATTTTGTTTGAAATATTTCAAGTGTTGCATATTTTGAGTTAGGTTTCCCATACCATTTTTATTGTGCCATAGAATTTAAAACATTGGGAAAAGTTTTGGATATATTTGGGCTGTTGTATATTTTGAGTCAAGCTTTCTATACCAATGTAATTACACAATACATTTTAAAACATTAAGAAAATTTTATTAATATTTTGGGTTTTGCATATTTTGAGTCAGTATTCCCATACCAATGTCATTATGTATTCCAATTTGGAACATTGAGATAATTTATAGAAATATTTCATTGTTACATATTTTAAGTTAAGTTTCCCATACCGTTTTCATTATGTATCAATTCACAATACTAGGAAAAAAATTATAAATGTTTGGGGTTTTGCATATATTTTGTTGGGTTTCTCATACCAATGCCATTGTGCATAAAAAATCATAACACTAGAAGAAATTTTATAATTATTTGGGGTGTTGCATATTTTGAATCATGGTTTTAGTACCATTGTCATTATGTAACATAATTCATAACATTATGACAAATTTTATAAATATTTCAAGTGTTGTATATTTTGAGTCAGTTTTAATGTACTAATGTCCTTACAAATCATAATCACAACATTGTGAAAATTTTCAAAAATATTTAAAGTATTTCATGTTTAGAGTCAGGTTTCATGAACCAATGTTTTTACCTGACATACTTCATAACATGGGGATATATTTTAAAAATATTTAAGGTGTTAGATATTTTGAGTCAAGTTTCCCACATGCATTTTGATAAATTTCATAAATATTTGGGGGGTTGCATATTTTATGTAATATTTACCATAACAATGTCTTTGTGTGGTGCAATTGTCAACACTAATTTTTTTTAATGAATATATTGGGTGTTGCATATTTTTATTCAATTTTCCCAAACCAATGTTATTGCATGTCATAATTCACAACACTTGAATACTGATTTTAAATATTTAGGGTGTTACATATTTTGAGTCAAATTTCCTATACCAATGTCATTATATGACACAATTCACAACATTGGGACAAATTTATAAAATATTTAGGGTCCTTCATATTTTGAGTTAGGTTTCTCATACCAATGTCATTATGTGTCATAATTTTCAATACTCTAGCAAATTTTAGAAATATTTTTGGTGTTTAATATTTTAAATTGGGTTTTTAGGACCAATGTTATTTATTGGCATAAATCATGAAATTTGGATAAATTTTGAAAGTATTTCAAGTGTTGTATATTTTGAGTTATGTTACCTATACCAACTTCATTGTGCATCATAATTCACAACACTATGAAATTTTTTTCAAATATTTTAGATGTTACATATTTTGAGTCAATTTTCCCATACCAATGTTGTTACATGACATAATTTATAACACTTGGAATGTTTTTTAGATATTTAGGGTATTTCATATTTTTAGACACTTTTCCTATAGTAATATCATTACATTGTGGAACTCACAAAACTAGGTTAAATTTTAGAAATATTTATGGTTTTTCATATTTTGAGTTGGTTTTCCCATACCAATATCTTTGCATGGTGAATTTTTAACACATTGATAAGTTTTGAAAATATTTTGGGTGTTACATATTTTGAGTCAAGTTTCCCATACCAATGTCATTATGCAACATAATTTATAATTCTAGGGAATATTTTAGAAATATTTGGGGTGTTACATATTTTGATTCAAGTTTCCCATACTAATGGTTAAATGTACAACACTAGGACACATTTATGAAATATTTAAGGTGTTATGTATTTTTAGTGAGGATCTCATAGCAATATTATTCCTCGATTCAATTCACAAACATGGATTTTTTAAAAAAATATTTAGGGTTTTCAATATTTTATGTTGGGTTTCCTATATAAATAACATTATACATATCAATTCACAACACTCAAATAAATTTAAATAATATTTGGGTTATTACATATTTTAAGCCTATTTTCCTATACCAATGTTGTTATACATCATAATTAACAATAATGAGACAAATAGCCTTACAACTTTTTGCTTTGAACAAAAGGTGGTTGGTATTATTTACCAGCTGATTTCTACTTCTTCTATTGTTGTAATGGTAAATGGAAGTTCTCCCATTTCTTTAACCCATCATGGGGGCTGAGACAAGGGGACACTATATCCCCCATTCTATTTGTAATTATGGCTGATTGTATGGGAAGATATATACAAGATTTGGTCTATAAAGGTTTATTTAAGGGATTAAAACCATCTTCTCATCCTCTAATTTGCTCCAACAAACAATTTGTTGATGATACTATCTTTATGGGAAAAGCTGAAGTCAAGGAAGCAAGAAATTTGAAGCAAGCTATAAATTTATATTCATCTACATCTGGTCAGTTGATTAATTGGAATAGAAGCATGGTGTTCCTCACCAATACCCCAATTCAGAGATAGAACAAAATTGCTAAAATCCTTGGATGCTCTATAGGTTCTTTCCCCTCATCTTACCTGGGTCTTCCTCTTGGGATGAAAGTCCCTAAAGCCTTTTGGGAGGATCTTATTAAAAAAATTAGTAAGAAACTTATGGGTTGGAAAGGAAATTTTTTAAGTTAGGTAGGAAAGTTAACCGTCCTTAAAGCAAGTCTTCAAAGCATACCTACTTATGCTTTATGTCTTTTCAGAATTCCTACCAAATTTGCAGAAGCTATTGAAAAAATCCAAAGAGACTTTCTATGGACTGGTACTGAGGGAAAAAGGAGGATGCCTTTAATTGCTTGGGATAACATTTGCAAACCTTTCAGGGAAGGAGGGCTAAGAATATGGAAAATTAGAAGTATGAATATAGTTATGTTAGCAAAACTGGGATGGAGGGTCTACCATGAAAATAAATAATGGAGTAATATATGGAAGTATAAGTATTTATTCAATGCAAAATCCCTTTTTGATTTCTTTTCTTACCATGATGTTATCAGACCATCTTCTATATGGGGGCCAGTTCAGGGAACTAAACAAATTCTAGAAGAAGGATGCTCATGGAAAGTTGGTAATGGAATAAAGGTGAAATTTTGGGAGGATGTTTGGTTAAAAGAATACCCTTTGATATAAGAATTCCAAGATAAAGAGGTAATTGATCGATATAAGCAAAGATATGGCATAATGTTAAATCAATAGTGGCAAAACAATTCTTGGGTGAATTTAACTGATCTTGATCAAGATTTTAATAATATACAATTATCCCTCAACGCTATCTCTCTCTATCCTAATCTTGAGGATACGATTACTTGGCATGATGATCCTAGTGGACAATTTAAATTATCTACCATTTTTACTTCTAAGGGACATGGTAATCAACCTTTGTGGGTGCATGCCTGGATCAAGGGGTTTATCCCCAAAATAATAATTTTCTATTGGACTCTGCTTCAAAACAAAATCTTGACTCTGGAAAACTTGTAGAAAAGAGGTATATATGTGGTGAATATGTGTATTCTATGTAAAAAGGGTTTTGAAGATAGAGATCACTTGTTTGTGAACTATTCTTATACGCAACAAGTCTAGAATGAGATCATCAATCTTTGGGGTATTGTATGGGTTCATCAAAAAAGCGTGGAACTATCTTTTAGAAGTTGGTACTGTCCCTCTCAGAATCTTGATGTTCTTTTTTTCTGGAAATTAACTCTTCCACATATTTGGTGGGGTATATGGAAAGAAAGAAACAATCAAAATTTTAGAAGTAAAGAACTTCCAGGATGGGTGGTGGGTCAGAACATTATAACAGCAATAAAGGAGAATTTATCATCACAAGGGGATCCCAATCCAATCTTTCAAATTGATAATACCTTAAGATTAGAAAGGCCTAATGTGAAAACTAAAAATCCAAGATTAGGTGTTAAATGGAATGTGCCCCCTTATGGATGGATCAAAGGAAACTTTGATGGAGCTACCAAAGGGAACCCAAGAAAAGTAGGATGTGGAGGAGTCTTGAGAGATCATGTGGGAAATGTAATTGATGTTATTCCTATTCCTATCGGTAAGTTGATTTGTCATATTGATGAAGCTTTTGTAGCCCTTCAAACCATTAAATTAGCTGTTGAATCAGGATATTCTAAATTATGGCTAGAAGGTAACTCCATAAATATCATTAATATCTTAAATAATAAAAATTTAGTTTCATGGTCCATAGAGGAAATGGTGATGGAGATGAAAACCTTAATTCAAAAATATGAGAAAGTAACTATAACCCATACTTATCGTGAAGCCAATGGGGTTTTTGATTGGATAACAAATCATACAGTTCGAACAGGACACAAGGTGAGGTGGCAGGACTCATTAAATAAGAATGTGGATCTTAGAGCACTCATCAATTATGATGCAATTCATTCAAAGGAGGGAAATATTTGCTTGGAATAAAAAATCAATGATTTGGTAGAGTGGCCTCATGGACAAAGGATTAAATCCATCGAATAGAAATATTGAGGAGAACATGAAGTGGGTTCTATATGTGCCAAAAAATAGGCTAGTTTCATTACAAGTTGATAATAGTTGGTCTCATTACTCAATATTCAGTGTTTGGGTGTTACTGGATATTAGTATGGTTCATAATATGAAAGGAGAACCAAGGAAGTAGGAACCTAAAAATTGCAAAGATTGGAAAGCAAAACAAGATGTCTAGAAGATCCTTCAGAGAGGGAAGGTTGTGAGCTACCTAGAATAGCTACATGGTTCAAAACCCCATATAATGACAGCTTTTTTTAAAAATTGGGTTGATAACAGGGTAACCGTCCATGGCATCATGGTGAATCTCACCAAGGAATTCATATTAGAGGTCACGGGGCTTCCAATGGAGGGAATAAAATTCTCAAAGTAGACCAGCATTTTTAATGAGGCATTTAGCAAATTCACAAAGATGGCTACTGAGGAGCAACAGCTGGAAAAGAGTGGGGATTTTTTTGACCTAGAGCAGATTAAAGGAATCTGGAGAGACATCTTATGTTGCATCCATGAGTATTTCATACTTGATGGAAGAAGAAAAAGAGTCCATAAATTTCACTTTGTGTTTCTTAATCATTTTAGTCACAACGTCAGAATCTCCTCTCCTTTTTATCTATGTTTCTCACTGCTCCAAAGTCTATTCATTCACAAAAAAAGGAGTCTCATCCTATATTGCATGAGGGATTAATTCTAATAATTGAAGGTTTCTTCAAAAACAAGGCCATTTTCATAAATCCGTATCCGAATAAAAATAAAGACTCGTAGAATAAGAAGAATGAAACAGTAAAGGGGAAAGAAAAAGTGAAACCCAAAACCCCTAGCTTCAAAAAATAGATTTTTGATGAGTAAACAAAGTGGGAAAGCACTAAAAGTTTTGAGGAGGAGAGTATGGAGGAAGAGGAAGGAACAGAAAGTGGGGATTCTAGCTCCAGTGAGGAAGGAGAAGATAAAGGTAAGAATGAGAAAGAATGGATCACTACAGAGGAAAAAACTAAAAATAATAACTATGATCTTAAGGAAAATCAGCAAGTGCTAGGGGAAATTGAAAAAGATTTGGACGTTCTATTTGAGGATCTTGCTTCAAAAATAGAGAAGGAACATCTAATTAAGGATGCCAATCAAGCAATGGAAACTGAAGATTAAGTAAAGGATGATCTTATCCATAATGAAAGCCCTATTAAAAATAAGGAACATAAATGAATGGAAAGAGAGGATCATATGGAAAAGGATGAAATCAATCCAAAAGAGAACATAGAAGATTTAAGTGATCTAGGGAAGAATGATGGGAGGCACCCCTTTATGACCTCGGCCAAATGCAAAGCAGATGCTATCCTTCAATTTGACTCGTGGATGTATAAGGAGATAATGAGCCTTAATAAGAAAATCGAAATATTGGAACGGAATCAAGAAACAAATCGGAATAAAATCAATAATATGGAAAAGCAGATGAGGGATATCCCTATCAAACTTAAAGACGATGAGAACAATCAAACGGAATTCATTAAGGAAAGTAGAATGAAGATGGAGGAGGTAACCTCTAGCATATGTGCAGCTACTGTAAACATTGGAAAATGAGCAAATGAGGAAATTAAATCCTTGGAGGGGCCTAGCAAGAGAACTAGAAAGATCTCAAGGAAGAAGGAAATACAAGAGGGTGCTATGGTAGCGGCTATATCTTTACAGGACACTACTGTGATTGGAAAGGAAGTGGTAAAGATGATTTTGGAATTAGAAGAGTAGGATCTTTGAGTTCTTTCTTTCCTAGTTCTTTAAGTTGGATGTAATAACTGGTTCCATTTTTTAGTTTTTTATTTTCTTATCAAACTGGAGTTTCCAGGTCTTTGTAAAACCTGGGGTCTATCTATTGATGTTCTTGAATGGTGGTTTTAGGTCCCTATAAAACCTATTTTTGATACTTCTTAGAAGAAGGTTCTAGGTTCAACCTGTGGACTTTATTGTTATATCCTTCATCCTTTGTTTCAAGGTTTCGGTGTCCATTCAAAACCTATTTTTACCTTAATCTAAAACAATAATGAGACAAATTTTTAAAATATTTAAGGTATTTCTTATTTTTAGTTAGGTTTCCCATACCAATTTCATTATGTGGTGAAATTTAGAACAATGGAATAAATTTTAGACATATTTGGGGTGTTTCATATTTTGAGTCAAATTTACCCTACTAAGTCATTACAATATGAAGTTTGTAACATTAGGAAAATTTTCAAAAATATTTTTAGTGTAATATATTTTGAGTCAACTTTATCATATCATTTTTTTTGCATATTAAAATTCAAAATATGGGGAAATTTTTTTGAAATATTTATGGTCTTAAAATTCACAACACTAGACAAATTTTAGAAATATTTGGGTTTGTTTTGTGAATGTGCTACGTAGTGAAATTTTTAAAACTATAATAAATTTTGGAAATATTTATCATGTTACATATTTTGACTCTAGTTTATAGTATCAATGTTATTACATTTCATAATTTGTAACATTGTTGGGATTTTTCATATTTTTAGTTAGGTTTCACAAAGCAATATCAGTGTGAATCACAATTCATATCACCATAATGTTTTTTGAAATGTTTGAGGTGTTGCATATTTTGAGTTAGGTATCTCATACAATGGTTGTTGTCAATAATAATTCAAAACACTAGGAAAATTTTGTAAAATATTTACGGTGTTGCATATTTATAGTATGGTTTCCCATACCAATTTTGTTGTGTGCCACAACTCACAACACATGAACACATTTAATAAATATCTAAGGTGCTGAATATTTTGAATAAGGTTTCTAGTTTTAATGTCATTATTCAGCATAATCTTTAACATTGGGACAAATTTTATAAATAATTGGGTGGTCTTATATTTTACATCTAGTTCATGTACCAATGTCATTTTGCATTGCAATTCACAACATTTTGAATTTTTTCTAAAATATTTTAGGTTTTTCATATTTCAACATAGGTTTATTATACCATTATTTTTGTGTAGTGTAATTCACAACACCAAGAAAAATTTCATAAATATTTTATATGTTGCATGTTTTGAGGTAGCTTTCCTTACCATTGTAATTACTTTGTACAAATTAAAACCATGGGAAAAATTAATAAATATTTAGGGTGTCACATATTGTGATTCATGTTTCCATTAGAATTTTTTTGTGCTTTATAAATTTAAATATAGATATAAATTTTAAAAATATTTGGTGTGTTTCACATTTTTATCCAGTGTTTTCATTCTAATGTCATTGCATCATAGAATTCACAATATTTTCAATTTAAAAAAAAAAATATGGTGTTAAACATTTTGTGTTGGGTTTCATATACCAATGTCATTTCCTAATTCAATTCCCAAAACTAGGACAAATTTTTTAAAAATAGAGTGTTGCATAATTTGAATCAAGTTTCCTGTAATAATACCATTTCATGGTGTAATTTATAACACTGGGAAATTTTTCATTAATATTTAGGGTGTTGAACATTTTGAGTAAGGTTTCTCATACCAATGTCATTTCATGGCATGATTCTCAAAATTAAGACAACTTTTACAAATATTTGTGGTGTTTCATATTTTTTATAAGGTTTCACGTAGCAATGTCATTGCATGGCACAATTCACAACACTAGGAAATTTGATAGATTTGGGGTGTTATGTATAATTTTTATTGAGATTAAAAGTGGATATTTTTTAGATCTAGGGTTCCCAAACCCTATGAGTATATCAAAAAAAAAGGACTAGATACAAAAGAAGCATCCCAAAAGGGAAACACATTCAACAACATAAACACATCAAAAAAATAGCTAAAGAACCACTCTAACATAGACCTACAAAAAAAATTAAACCATACTTCCTGAGATTTCTTCCCAACAAGCCTTCATGTTGCTAAGATTTGTGTCTATTTTCCTGATGATGCTTTCATAGTCTGATTTATAATTATGAATTTCACTACTTCATTGGCCCTTTGTACCCTTTCCCTTACCTACATAGCTAGGATCAAATATCTCTTTGAGGTGCTCATGAAGATTTTCCATATTTTGTAGACCTTCATTCATAGCAAATTTACTATAATTTATAATGAAATTGACTTTGTTTTAAAGATCCTCATTAGTTTGATCAAATAGATCAACTCCAAAACTAAATCTTTGGATCTATAGGTCCTCTTATTTATCCATATAGGCTTTAAATAACTTATCATTTTTCTCTTTATAGGCTATTAATCTTGTTTATGATGCTCAACATTTTCTTCATGAACCATCTCATGAGGGACTTTTGTAACTCAAATTCTTCAGTCACCATGTCATTGTTCTCCCTATTCTTGAAATAGTTATCAATTTGATTAAATTCTTTATTTTTATCTTTTTGATAATGCTTCTCTACTTTTTTTTTAATGTTGTTAGTAAGATTATTTTCGATTTGGTTTTAAATCTTTGTTGTAATGGTCCTTTATGTATTAGATTCATCCTTCTTATTTCAATCCTCTTCCCCTTCTTCACTATCACTATCCATAATAACAAATTTTGTAACCCCCTTTATGTGAAGCGGTGTCTATTATTTTTTGGGATCCTTGGGTTAAATTTTACCTTTGTCTACAAATTTTCCTTTGAAATCTCCTCTTAGCCATTTCTTGATACCCTCTAGTTTAGTACTCTATTCCTTTCCTACATTAGTTTTGACTTTTTCAACTTTAATTGGCTTGTTACCATCATACCTACTCTATTTTATTGAGTATTTGATGGTGATTTTCTTAATATTTCTCATATCCACTAGACCAACATTCATTTTTACTTCCTTTTTCTAGGGAATTTTAGGCATGAATTGGTTCATTCCCTTGAAATATTTTTATATGAGGAAGAATACACCCTAATGTTTAGGGGTAGTGTAGCTTCCATTTTAATAATTATGTATGGAATTTTCCCTATATTTAAGGATGATAAATGGAACATTAAAACCAACTCCATGTCTGATGTAATTTAGCATCCTAAATATAGACCACCTTACAATATTATAACAACCTTCATGAGTAACATATTGAATGAGATGAAAATCTACCTCAGTAAAAGGTTTGTGGAGAGATTCATTGTCAAAGCCATTTTGTAACTTTTTAAGGTGATCACCCTCCTTAAGGAATGCCTCTTTGTTTGATTTATAGTCTCTTAAGTTCTAGTAGCTCTTGGTTTCTTCAATTTTTAGGCTTGCAACATGTGCAATTAGGTCTTTGGTGATTTCCAATGTGACACCATTGATATTAATGATCCTTTCCTCCAAAGTCTTGGAAAATTGGATAGAAATATTCCTATTGAATCCCTCAACTCTTTCCATAAATCTATAGAGTCTCTCTACCTATAGGGCATTCTAGACTCTTCTATTAGATTTGGCCTTAGGCTAGAGCTTAGACTAAATCTTGTTGGGTAATCCCATTCTAGTTTTGCTACTCACACTAAGTTCTATTTATCTTTTATCATCGGCTCTAAAATGACACATATAAACACTATTGGTGTTTTCATGGAGTTAATGATGATTCCCAACATATTTTTCTCATTTTCTAGATGTTTATCCCAAGTGTAATTGGTGATAATTAATCTAAGCTCCCACATATTTATCAATATGTTATAGTATTCCCTATCCATGAGTAAGATGACCATAAATTAATATATTAATAAAAGAGTTTTTGTTTTTGTTAGTCATTTTTATTAGGATCTCTCTAAGAATATTCTCATGGTAAATCCATGTTTTAAAACCCACATTTCTTATTCTCTCATTGGAAAACCAATTTGCAATTTCATTATCCTTCATGTAAGTATATATCATGTGAACCTGTTATGTTTTAGATTCATCCATGATATTTTTTATAGTCCCACTTGGGGGATGTTTGCCAATTAAATAATTGACAATGTTCATGTAGTCCCCTTCCACTTCCAAATTTTTTATATTGAGTTGTTTAGCTATTCTAAAACCCCAAAGGGTAGCTAGAGCATCTACTTAGTGATTTGTCTTAGTGCCCATACCTATTGAATAGGCCCTAGTTAGCTTTCCTTCCAAATCTCTGATGATTCCTCCTCCTACAATTCTTATATTTTCTTTTGATGCACCATAAAAATTCAATTTCATCCATCCCAAGGGGTGTTACATATATTGATTTGTGTTTCCTAAATAATTTTTGTTACACCACACAATTTGTAACATTGGGATAAATTTTATAAATATTTGTGGTATTGTATACTTTAAATTATGTTTCCCTTACCAATAAAATTTCAAAACATAATTTGAAACACTGGTACCAATTTCATAAATAATTACTGTTACACATTTTATGTTAGGTGATGCATAACAATGTGATTACACATTGTAATCATCAACATTAGGAGAAATTTTATAAATATTTTTTGTGTTTCATATTTTGTATAAGGTTTCTTAAACCAATGTCATTATGTTGTGTAATTCAAAACACTAGGAATTTATTCAAAAATATTTAGGTCTTGTCATATTTTGAGACGAGTTTCCTATAACATTTTTATTACGCATAAAAATTCAAAATATTGGGACAATTATAGGAAAAATTTGGGTTTATGTATATTTTGAGTTAAGGTTACTATAAAAATGTCATTGCACATAACACTAAAATGAATTTAGGAATTATTTAGGGTGTTGCATATCTTTTGTTAGGTTTCTTGTACAAATTTTATCATGCCCATTTTTTGACATGAATAGACATGACTAAAACTATCTCACATGAAAAAATTAGACTCCAAAACATAAGTAGATATACACATATATATCCATTTATATATGGATATTTTTTTCCAACTAATGATTATACAATGTTTACTAGTCACTTTTTGCCGATCAAGGGTTAAAAATACCAAACATTTGGCAATAATAACTAAGGATTCAATCACTATCAAAAGTCAAATAATATCATGAAAAAAACACTAATATGGACATCAAATTTATCCTAAGTCATCATTGACATATTTGAGTGCCACATGGTCCCTTTAGGTTTGATCCTTACCTAACTTATCTAGGGCCATAATTATGCCATTTGGCACACTTATGGGCCCATAGACCCGTCTCTAACCGTAAATTTTATTGAGTTTATAATTTTTATTAAGCTTCCATTTTTGTAGTGTTATGAGCCTCTAATACATGTGATGAAATAGGGGATTAACTATAGTGGTTTAATCTTCTAAGTGTTTCAAGATCTAAGGTAATACCACATAGTGGCCTCTTGGGACCCTAGAACCTTAAAGGAATTACGGTATTAAAATATAGTTTTTTAATTATTTTAGTTTTTCAAATTATATAATACTACCACTTCAAATCTTATCAAAACCCTAGAGGCATTAGTTGATTAACTACCCCACTAACCCTCTGAGCCATTGGAACGATTCCATGTGCCATAATTGAACCAACATTCAAAATCCAAAAATCAACCAAGGAAAAATATTACTAAAACTGCAAATCAATAAATATACAAGGTAATAATAAACTAAAATAACCCAAATTGACAAATTGTGAAGTTAAGAAATAATTACAAGAATTAGCTTCCATAAAATTTTGACTAAGGAGAAAAATCATCTATAAAATAGTTATCAGGCAATGTAGGATCTGATTAAATGCTAAAATAAAAGAATATCCAATGCAATACTAATCCCACCTACTAGAGGGATGCTACCATTAACACATCTAAATCTATCCCCACATCCCTTATAAATACTCAACTAATCTATAAGGGTCAATATTAACATAGATAATTAAATAAGAAGTTGTTAAGGACCAAACAAATCTTCAAACACTAAACCAATATTCTAACTAGTTTAGTTGGCTAACATGACCTCTAGGTAAGCTCAATCAATCATAACACATCATAAGGAGCTACTAGAATCTGTGAGCCAAATGGTCTAACCATTAAAAGATATTACTTCAAGAATTGACACTAAGACCCATTCTATTAAATATAAGAGACCAAACAATATATTTTTTGACATGTAAAAGCATAGAATCTAGGATTGGTGTTCAAAATCATTTTCTATCATTAATTAACTATTATAAGTGTGTTAATAGCTAAGCATGTTAGGTTGCCTTACATATTTATTTTATAGCAAAAAATTCTATCTCTATTATAATTATCTTTTATATTAGTTGGTCTTGTTACAGGAAAAGTATACAACAAATTACTTAATGATTTATTTAAAGAAATCTTACACAAGACATATCTTTAACATATTATCATCAATATCTAGATTTCACATTCAGGATATATTGTTATTCATAATAATAATTATTCAAATATTTATTTGAGTTCCACTCATATATGGCTAGGTTTAGTCCATCAAGATAAATCATAATATAGTACATGAAGAGACATAATGCATAATAAATGGGATGATTATCATGAGGTTTAATCCAATTAAATCATACTAACATTATATTGAAAGAGAAATACATGCCTACGATTTGATCCTCAATTTATAGTTTCATTTCAATAAGATCTATAATCAAAACCTACTACTATTTACAATGACATTATATCAAGAGTTATTTAAGATCATGTTTCATGTAGATTGTGCAAGATCATAAATGGATGACCCATAACATGATTCATATGGTAGTACATAATGTTATATCTTTTATTAATGACATAGGTATTCTAATTCACTTTCCTTATTATGTTAACAAGTATTTCTCATTTATGTCATCTAAGAATAGATTCATTACAAGAAAATCAAGATGCAATGTACATAAAAATCTTAGGACATTCAACTAAATATAGTTACATTGGTTAAGGCTCTTAAATTTTCCATGATCATACATGAATATAAAATCATCTATTATAATCCCATTTACAATAATGAACCTTTGAAAAAAGAACTATAATCATATATAAACAAATAGACTAACTATAGGTATCAATAGTAATAAAAAAGAAATACAACTGGTAAAATACATAATTCTTGTGGCTCATGTCTTGGGATACAATAGGTCATTACCATACATAAATATAATTTTGACTGATAGCATATTAGCCTTCACTTATGACTAGATATAATAAGAAACATAATAAAATAATCACAAGTTTTTGGATGATCTCCTCTTTACTCCAAATAAATTAAAACAATATAAAGAGGGCTCACATCCCATCATTTTTCCATCAAAAACATTTTCTAAGAAACTTGAGCTTAGGAATCTCATATTTATGAATGTACACATCATGGTGCAAGGCAAGTAAAGGGTGAATGTATTTTAGATGTCTTGGGGTCAAGGAGATAGTTAGTCATAAGGTGACAAACCAAACACATCATAGTGAAAATAGGTTAGCATTCTCAAATCCATTTTAAGCATGAATACAATGAAATAAGAGAAAACACAAAGATTACAACACATGGGAATTTAGGTTAATGTTCATTTTGTGATTCATGAGAGCATTAGGCATGTTACCATCATATCTAATGTGATAAGTCCTAAACAATATTCCATCATGATGAATAAAACCTTAAATAGACCAAATAATATCATATGAGAAGGAACCTTCCCATTCCAAGGTAATAAAATGTTCATAGAGTACCATCTGCGATGGAGGAATATATAAACTCCTAGATCCCACACAAGGGCAATAAAACTATGGGACGACCAAAGCACAACCATATAAAAATAGATAAATATAAGTAAGCCAAGTGGACTTAATCTTTGCAAATGAAATAACTAAATTAATATTCACACAAGTGTTATTCATTAAAATAAAAGATTAGTTAAGTCAAAAAGGAAGCCTACTAATCAATCTAAGTCCTTCTTGGGACATTTTATATATCTTCCTATTAGTCAAGGATATATTTCTCTGGGCTCCTCACGTGTTTCCTTTCTTCCCATGTTATTAAAGTGGAAAAAAAATCCTTCTCTTAGATACCCATATTCATAAAAAATGCATTCTTTCCTTATCACAACCTAATTAAACATGACAAGTATCTATTATTTCTTTTTATTGACCAACAACTCTACTTACTATTCCATGCCTTCATAAATGGATGGTTTTTTAGTCCATAATGGCACATGAAAGCTCTTGAAGAGTCCTATAGTTTATTATAAGATAACCTACTTCCATATACTTAGATCAAGTCAATGTTAATTAATGAACAAGTCTATGATTATAACATAATGTATTTTATACATTAATGTACTTCATCTCTATGTATTAACTATGACATCCGAAGGTGGTTCGATCAAACCTATAGTAATTAAAATATTTCTAAACATGTCAAGACCATTAAAGGCACCCAAATTTGATTAGGTAATTTTTAAGACATGTTATGAGTTAGAGATAGGATCACATATGATGTGATAATGCTTGATGTCATCCTTACTCCTTTATTGGAAATAACCTATTCTTTTAAACTTATTTCACCCATGAAATTATTCTATTCTAATAGTTTAATCTTTCAATGATAAAGATGTTATATCAATTAATTTAAAACAACACAATCATCTTATCTCTAAATTCACAATGTTATGAAATAATATTAGTATAGTACCTATTATATGTATAATTCATTTAAAGTATAGGAAAATATTTAAATCATTGCTACATTAGATTTATCATCCACATATCCTACTTACCCTTTTAATTGTACCCATCATGTAAATATAACCATAATATTAGCATAGTCACATTATCCATACCTAAATCATGTCTTATAAGGGTGTTAATATCATCTTAGTCCTAAGTTACATGAAAGTGACAATGATCCCATATACATATTGTATCTATAAGTGAGCACCCTATCCTCTCACTAGTAAGCATATTACTATTATTAAGCAATCATATGTCAATTATAAATTTAAGTCACCCACTATCCCATGAGGTACATTATAATTTTTTTTGCACATCAAAATTTGCAACATTATACAAAACCATATAAATATTTAGGGCATTGCATATTTAGAATCAAGCTTTTAGTACCAATGTCATTAGATGACACAATTCATAACATTGGGATAAATTTAAAAAATAATATAGTTGCTGTAAATTTTTATTTGATTTTCCCATATCATTGTAATTATGTGTCATAATTCATAAAACTGATAAATTTTTGAAATATTTATGGCGTTCCATATTTTGAGTAAGGTTTTTTGTACCAATGTTGTTGCCTAGGATAATTTTCAACACTGAGACAAATTTTGGAAATATTTGAGGTGTTATATATTTCAATTCAAGTTTATCATACCAATGTCATTGTGTATAAGAATTCATAACATTGTGAGAAATCTAAAAAATATTTGGGGTGTTGCATATTTTCAGTCAGCTTTCCCATACTAATTTTGTTACATTATGCAATTCAATAAACTAAGTCAAATTTTGGAAATATGGTGTTTCATATTTTGAGTTACATTTCCTATACCACTATTCTTGCACATCATAAATCACAACACTAAGATAAAATTTTGAAATATTTGGGATGTTTCATATTTTGAGTTTGAGTTCTCCTACCAATGTCATTATGTGGTGTAATTTAGGAAATTATCAACACTAGGACAAATTTAATAAATATTTGTGGTGGTGCATATTTAGAGTCAGGTTTCTCTTACTATTGTCATTATTCATATTAATTCCCAACACTATGATTTGTTTAGAAAATTTATCAATTTTTGCATAATTTAAGTCAATTTTTACATACCAATGTTTTTGATAGGAAATTCCAGTGTTGGGATAAATTTTTGAAATATTCAAGGCGTTACATATTTTAAGTCAGGTTTCACATACCAATGTCATTAGATATCACAATTAGAAATAATTTTATAGTTTTCTAAATATTTGGGTGTTTCATATTTTAATTTAGGTTTCTTATACCAATGATGTTACACAACATAATTCACAAAACTAGGAAAAATATAATAAATTTTTATGTTGTTTCATATATTGAATCAAGTTTCCCATACCAATGTAGTTGCATGGTTAAATTAGTGACACAAAGAAAAAATTTAGAAATATTTGAGGTGTTACATATTTTGTGTCAAATTTTCCATACCAATGTTGTTTCACACATTGAAACACTAGGATAAATTTTGGAAATATTTGAGGTGTTGCATATTTTGAGTTAGGTTTCTTATACCAATATCATTAGATGATACAATTCATAATAATGTTACAAATTTTTTAAATATTTGGAGTGTTGTATATTTTGACTCACATTTTCCAAACCAATATCGTTTCACAACATAGTTAACTAAACTATAACAAATTTAATAAATATTTATGGTGTTGTGTATCTTAAATCAATTTTCCCATATCAATATCACTGTGTGGTGTAATGCATAACATAATTAAAAATTTTGGGAATTTCTGAGGTGTTGCATATTTTGAGTCAAGTTTCTGAGATTAATGTTATTACATAGTGTAAGTCATAACACTAGGAATTTTTTTTAATATATTTAGGGTTTTTCATATTTTGATTTATGTTTCCCATACCAATGAATTTTTTTTTGTGTACTTCACAATAGTATTAAAATTATTATAAATATTTGAGGTGTTGTATGTTTTGACTGGGGTTTCACTTACCAATGTCTTTACACAATATGATTCACAACACTAAGACAAAATTTATAAATATTTGGGATGTTTCATATTTAAATTTTGGTTTCTTGTAAAAATGTCATTGTGCATCATAATTCACAACAATGAAAATTTTAATAATTTTTCAAGGTGTTTCATTTTTTGAGTTAGGTTTCTAATACCAATATTGTTACAGTGTGTAATGCACAACACTGGGAAATATTTATAAAATATTTTAGATGTTCCATATTTTTATATGGGTTTACCATAATAATGTCATCATGCATATTAAGTCACAACATTGAGACAATTTGTTTTAATTATTATGAGTGTTACGTATTTTGAGTTAGGATTCATGTACCATGGTTATTGTGTAGTGTAATTAACAACACTCATAATTTTTTTATACATTTAGGGTGTTGTGTATTTTATGTCTAGTTTATGATAAAAATTTCATTACATGATGAAATTCACAAATATATGACAAATTTTAGAAATATTTTGGTTTTTGTGTAATTTGTATCAAGTTTCTCTTACTAATGTCCTTACATAATCCAATTTGTAATGTTAGAACACAGTTTGGAAATATTTGGTGTGTTGGATATTTTCAGTGGGGTTTTATATAAACGTGTAATTAGGTAATGAAATTAATAAAAAAGGAAAATTTTATAAAAATTTGCTAATTTGCATATTTTAATTTTACTTTTCCATGCCATTGTTGTTTCTATTATAATTTGATACACTAGGATTTTTTAAAAATAGTTGTCATGTTCTATATTTTGAGTCAGGTTTCCCATACCGATGTCATTCCACAACAAAATACATAAAATTTCCATGAGTTTTAAAAATATTTGGAATGTTGCATATTTTTATTTGGGTTATCTATACCAATATTATTTCATGTCTCAATTACAGCACTAGGAAAATATTTATAAGTATTTTGGCTGTTGTATATTTTGAGTCGAGTTTCTCATACCAATGTCATTACATGATGCAATTCACAAAACTAATATAAATTTGTGAAATATTTTTTGTATTACATATTTTGAGTTAGATTCCCATATTAATGTCATTCCATGGCATAATTCACAACACCTAGACATTGTTTTTAAATGTTTAGGATGTTTCATATTTTGAGTCAAGTTTCCCATGCCAATGTCATTGTGTAGAATAATTCATAACATTGGGATAATTTTAATAAATATTTTGGGTTTCGTATATTTTGTGTAAGGTTTCCCATAAACATATTATTGCATTCCATAATACATAATATTGCAACACATTTTAAAAATAAGGGTTTTGTACATTTTGAGTTATGTTTCCCATACCATTTTTGTTGCATTATGATATTCAAAGATTTAGACAAATTTTATAAATATTTAGGTTATTACACATTCTGAGTTAGGTTTACTATAAAAGTGTAATGGCATGGAAAATTTACAATACTAGGAGAAATTTTAAAAATATTTGGGATGTTGCATATTTTGAATCAAGTATGTTGTACCAACATTGATGCATGTCATAATTCACAACATTGGGAAAAAAATATAAACTATTTGGGGTTTTGGATAATTTTAGGCAATTTTACCATACCAATTTCACTTATAGTCCTAATTCATAACACCAAAAAGAAATTGAAATAATTGGGGTGTTGCATATTTTGAGTCAAGTTTACTTTACCATAATTGTTATGTCACAATTTACAACATCTGTACAACTTTTTGAAATATTTTAGTTGTTACATATTCTAAGTTGAGTTTGCTCTAAAAATGTCATTACACGATGTCATTTACAACACAATAAATTTTTTATAAATTGGATGTGTTGTCATGGTTTTCATAAATTTAAAAAATAAGTGGAAATTTTAATTTAATGGCTAATTTATGAGTTTAGGCTTAAAAAGTTTCAGATTTTGGAAATTTTGAAAATTAATTAATTTATTAAAATTTTATTAATTAATTAAAATTTAGTTAATTCATTGGTTGAAATTTGAATTACATACCATAATATTTTATCTCCCAAACTATGAAAGAATGGTTTCAAGCTTCCCCATTTAAATGTCATTTACTCTCCCCACAATTCATAAAAATTCATTGAGATTTTCATAATCTATGCAAATGATTTTTTCCCCTTTCCCCAATTATGCAAAAGTATCTTGACACTATGTCATGTTGATCAACTCACATTTTTATTTTAGCATATAGTGAAATTGCAGTTTTAAAATAATAAATCCTTCGAAACAATTTCTATTTTTTTTAGTTTTACAATTTGCAATTTCATATACTACTTCCTCTCATTATGAATATGTGTTTTGGAATTTGTGTCAATCTTTCAATTTCATTTTACATTTCCTCAATTACGTAAATCTATTTTACTCTTCCCATTGTTGTGCACTTTTGATTTTCACTTCCCTAAGTCATGTAATTTATATTTACACTTCTCCAAGTCATGTAAATTAAAAAACCACAATAAAAATACCATTATTTCTTTCCCAAATCATGAAAAACCAATTATTTCCCTAGGTTACATCAAAATAAGATTTCTTCTATTATGAAATCTTTTTGAATTTACATGCAAAAGCTCTGAGTAATTTTTTCAATTATAAATCAAAGTGGAGCAACATAAAAAATCATAATTTTTATATTGTCTTGGCTACTGAGGAAACATATCCAAAGGAAAAAATGAAAATTTTAATTTTTGTCCTGTTTTCTCTTACTAGTAAGAGTGAAATGTAAGACCATATGGCATAATAGAGGAATTTATAGATATGAAGGATGAAAGATTAAGTTAATTTATTTTCTTTTTTCTTGCTAAAGATTATTTGTATGGTGCCATGACTAGAAGGTAATTTTGAGGTAAAAGGGACAAATTTTATTTATTTTTTATTCTTTCCATTAAAAAGTGAAGCCCAAAGGAGAGGTAGAAGATAAAATAAAAATAGAAAAAAGATAACTATTTCTAGGTTTTCATTATTTTATCTACTAAGATAAAACCATATAGTTATGGGGTGAATCCAAAGAAGAAAAAAAAAATTAATTATTTTATTTTTTGAAACCAAAAATAGGCCATACAACCATATGGCACCCTAGAGAGAATTTTACCAAATAATAAAAAGAAATCAGATCAAATTTTATTTATTTTTAGCTTCCAAAAAAATGATGAATGTTGTTTTAATAGATGTGGATAAATGAAACAAAAATAAAAATAATAATTTGATTATTTTTGTAAATAATATGAAATAAGTTTTATGCCTCATAAAAAGGTAAATGATTTGACAAAATTTAGTTGATAATTTTGTATTTTTTGTATGTCTATCAATTAAGAAGTGTGTGGTCCCATACACACCAAAAGGAGAATGCAAATATTAAAAATAAAATAGCTAGATTAAAAAAAATTATTTTGTTGTATGAGGAAGTTATATAGCCATGTAGTAGGGAGAGGAGGGTTTGAATTGTTTAAATATCTATAAGTTACGAAGTTTCTTTATTTGATTTTGGTCATAAAAATTAAGTTATACACTACATAAAGGTGCATGTTGAAGAAGTAAAAGAATTAAAAAAAAGACAAAATTTATTTATTTTTACCCAAAAAAGGATTTTATAATTTTATCTGAGTTTGGATGGTTTTAATGTTGTATAAATAATTGGTAAACATTTTTTTGTGTTTTGGCCTGAATCTGAAAAAGGGGTGAAAACATTGAAATTGAAAAATAGATTTGAAAATTTTATTTTTAGCTAATTTAAGTTTGTGAGGATAATCTATTTCATAGCATTACAAGGTAATTAAATAGTGGATTTTTAATAGAAAAAGGTAGTTGAATGATAAATTTAAATTCTTACGATATATAGAAAAAACAATAGATAAATTTACATAGGTAAAATTATGAGTACAAATTTCTAGTGTGATTTAAATTACTTATTATGTATTTAAATTATTTCAAATTTTATATTTTAAAAGTAAACAATGATTGTGAAAATATCTTCTAAATGTAATTTTTCACATAAAATTTATTTTCATCATCTTCTCAAAGAAAATTAATTCTGAGTAAAGACAAAGTAATCATGAGATACTAGTCTTAGGGTATGACACCTCTCTCACCATTGGAGTCCAACATGGAAAATATAATAGATACTGATATAGAACATATTGACTAAGACAAATTTTAGGAGAGAATGAATACGATGCAAACAAATGACTTTGGTTAGAGCATTTTTTATAGTTGATTGGATTAATCCATAACCTTTTTTATTTTAATGTGGTTTCCTGAATTGGTCCTGGTCATGGTAGAGAGATATAATTTAGAGATGAGGTAAGTGAGATGTTCACAGGGGTGATTTGGTATCAAGTTTCATTTTAAAACACAGATAATATGTTACACCTTATAGATCAGGAATCTTTTGAAAAAGGTATTTTCAACAAGTGGATATTAGTAGCATCCACCATGGAAATAATTTTATGGGGAACTTAGTTCATATAATTTCTAACTTTTAGTTATTTGAGAATCAATGTTTATGAAATTACTCCTTATATGTTTTTGTGATATGTTAGTGATAGGTGGGAATTGATAGAACTATTGAGATGAATTGTTAAAACACAAGTTTTTTTTACATAGACATAGGACAAGAGTCAAATTGTTTATCTCCATTGGTAGGTATACTTGTCCATCATTTCCAAATCAATGGATCAATATATGTTTTGTTTCAATCTCAAGAATTTTTTAAATATCTTTTCATTTGATTTAAGAGGCTTAATTTTAAATAACTTTAGGCCTTTATTACAACATCTCTCACACTTTGAGTACCAATAAATGGATTTCAATGATAAATAATGATAAGAATTAGAGACCATTCATAATTTACCATGAATAAAATAGTCAAATTTGAAATAATGAAAGTGCCAAAGAGATTGGTGGATGATGAGGTCATATACAATCCTATATCTGTAAAAGAAAACATCATAATGAAATAAATAATTATAGTTCATTAGGATAATTAAGAATCTATCTCTCCTAGAAGTAGAACAAGGGTATTAATCAAAAGTATTCTCAAGTGGTTGAGAGGTAATGGAATATATTTTTTAAATGTTTATTTCCCTACACCTCCTAGGAATGATGAATTTTATATCTTCTAAAAAAAATATAATGATGAATTAGAGGAAGTGAATGAAGTAGATCTAAGTGCAGAACCCATGGTGATGGATGAAGCACAATAATTAGAATCTATTATATAGGACATTCCACCATGAAGGTTTCTCAAGCTCAAGATAAAGAGGTTAGATGAAAATATATTCTCTTCTCCTAATCCTTCAATTCCTTAATAAGTTCATGTTGATAATTGTTTGCATTCTCAGGAGGCTATATAAAATACAATCCAAAAATTTCTTAGTTAAAATGATATGTTGTTTCATATATCATCTACATTACCATTATAATAGATCACTCATGTTTCTTTGTCTTCTCCCTCAAATCGTTGATTTCTTATTGTCTCCTCTTCAAAAACTCCAATCAACACAATTATAAAAAAGGAGCAAGGACAAACACCTTTTCAATATGCCATGACTGAAAAGAAACCTTCTTCAACCCTATTTATTTTATCCCAACATATATTATCTTTTACCCCACCTCATTCTTCAAACATAGAAATGTCAGATTGCTTGTCCATGATAGTGAATAAAATAAGAAATATTATTAAACTTGAGGATATTGAATTTGATACTTTGATAATCCCAATTCCTTTTTCAAAAAGATGAAGTAAATTAAGAACCATCTCATAGATATTAACTAAGAAAAAAAGAGATAAATATGTATAATTAGTAATTATCGTAGATGAAAAGGATAGATTATAAATTAGAGTTGAGTACTATCATATATCTAGAGTTCATTTGGGAAAGTATACTAGAGAAGGAATGAAGGGATAGGTATATTTAGTAATTAGATCCATTTTTTAGAAAATGGACAAGGACAAATAAAAAAATATAAGTTAATAGAAAATGCAGAATAGTTAAATTTAGTGATATAGATGTTGATCAGACAAATTAAACTAGTAATTTATTTCATTAATTATTCACATTGAGACATTGTATAAATTGAAAGAGGCAGGCCAAATGGGCAATCTAGTGAAAGATTGGATTGAGAAAATCACTGATTAAGTAACCTAAACAATTATTTTTTTGGAAATAGTGGTTTTTAAGGTTTAGTAAAAATATGAATACACAATATAGAAATAAAGTGGGTACATATAATAGAAATAGAAATAAGAGGATTTCATCCCCAAGTTAATTGAACTATCAAAATTCTACTCTACTGAATTTATTGAAAAAGGAGTCATCAATAAGGAAGAAGTTATTGATCAGATTAAATTCCTCTAAGACAAAATTTAAAATTCAATCACTTAAATAATGCCTTCATAAATTCATTAGTGAAAATTCACTTGAAAGTGACATGATGATGTAGATTGATAGTGAGGTTAAAAGGTTAAAATTTCCTTTTTTTAATGATTGAGATTAGGGTGGAAATATTGTTTTAGTTGAAACTATGATCAACGAATTTAAAAATAAAAATTAGAAAATTTCAATTCCATATCTACATTTGATCATGAGAAACTTCATTAGTTGGCCAAATACTAAGTCGTTGTTTGCAATATTGACATTAAGGTGAATAGACTCCAAAACCAATTTTAATAGATGAGATAATTAAACTACTTAGTAGATATTGCTTAAAGGTATATGGATGGGTTAGATGAAGATTTGATGAGGGTATTTCTCCAAATATTTAACAAATTCATGAAATAGAATGAGTTTTCAATGAAGCAACAAGAGGATTGAAGTTTTTGTCATCATTATAATGTTTTCTTATCATATTACTTTTACACCTAAATTGTATTGTCACATTATATTTCCTCTTGAAAATGTATGTTGTCATTTTTGAAAATTGTCTTTTGTAATTTTGGCTACTTGATTTTTAAAATTGTGTAAATTGAAAATGTACTTTTGTAAGTAGTATAAAAATACTAAATGTTTTATCATGTGGTGTCAAATGCTCCAAACACTTTTTCACCCTTTCAATTTGTAATTTATCATTGATGTTTTTGTAACTCTATAAAAAGGCAAAAAGGTGGTTTTATACCAGAACCGCCAATTTTGGCCTATAAATACAAGTTATTCCCTCATAATAAAGGTTTTAAATGGAATGATTTTGTGCAAAATTTTTTAAAGGGATATTTGATACTATACTTGGATAATATATATACAAAGAGATGTTTCTAAACTTTGTATTATAAAATCCTTTATATTATGTATTTTTTTGCTTAAATGTATTTTGTCCTCATTGCTATTGCTATCATATTTAAACTATTAATATAAAGAAACCATGTTATAAATTTCATCTAGAATTATGATTTATATTTTAAATATATAAGTTGAATATAAATGGAAATAGAAGCAATATATTTATTATTTATATTAAAAAACATAGAGGGTTGGTCATTTATATTATTAGGGTTATGTAGTATTTTGGTGTATGTTTCATGTTCCTAAGAATGTGATGTGTCATTTCAACCCATTAAATGTTAGATATTTCCAACTTAATGTTAATTTTCCCTTAGAAATATTTAATGAGTATCAGTGTTAAACTTTATGAATGTATCATCTAAAAAAATTCCATTCCTTTCCTTCTCTCTTTACATATTCCTTTCTAAAAATCCATTTTTGTACTTTCAATTTAATGTACCACCCCATGATTTACATTTATTTATTATAAATATTTATTTTCCAGTAATAATTTTGGATTTAAATAAAGGTAAATCTACCTTATAATAGGAGAGGGGATTTAGTCACTACATTTTTGATGTGAATATTATGATTTTAGTCACTAACAAATTTTTATAAAAATAGTTTTTTATGCCCATCATGGGGAAGATTTATTTAAAATTAAAAATACCCAAATTATCCTTTTAGTACAAATGTCTTTGCAAAATCTCAATGACCACTTCACCATCCTGACATAGACTCAGAGCAATCAACCTAAAGTGATATTTTGTCAAATATCAAAAAAAAATTGGGACTCTAATATTGTTTCTATGCTCCAATTCCAAATTATCCTAGACATTTTAACCCAACAAATTTATCACTTTAAAAAAATAAAAAGTATTTAATAATGAATAGGAGCTCATAGAAACTATCAAAGTACTCATGATCTCGATCTTAGTCTCTTAGAATCTTGATCATCAACCTAGTTTGAATTGGGATGAAGACTTATATGAATATTTAGCTTCAAGCCTTCAATAATTTTCCCTTTATATTAGAATAATTAATGGTAAATTTTATGTTGTTAGAGAAAATTTGGATATAGAATAAAAATGTGATTCCATTGCCTAGAGGAAATTTGTAATAAACTAAAGAATTCAATCTAGAAGACAAGTTAGGAAAATTTCCTTTATAGTTAAGACAAATAAAAACATAAGAGAATATTCATCTCATGATAATTTATGGATTACATGCCTTAGTTCTTCAGCCTAATCTCAACTAGATAACTTCGACTCAAGAAGATATTTCATCATATTTGAGAACATTTTCTTGGGATTATAATATTATTTCAGCACATTTTTATAGATCCATTCAAATTATAGAAGAAAAATAAGATAGAATAATTTTGGTATAGATAGTAGAAGAAAGATATAAGTGAAGATTATAAAAAATAAGGCCATCTTAGATATCTCTTCAACTTCAACTACACATCAATGCCAGTTATTTTATTTCAAACTGGTAGAATGGAGATTCACTATAGATAGTAAGTCAAAAGGTGAAGTTAAGTGATTTTAGTAGTTATAAGAACATTATAATTTCAAATTGAGCCTTGACCATCAAATAAAAATTAAAACAACAAATAGTTTTCCTTTGATTCCAAAGGAAAAAATAGCCTAAGGAAGGGAATCTAACAAGCTAAGATCTTATTGTATTAATAATTGTCATTTTCATATAATCATTCTTCCAAACCATGGCATTACCTTGGGGAAATGTTATTGGTCCATTGCCTTAGGAAAATTACAAAATATTTCAAAAGGGTCAATAAATAAATTTCTAAATTTCTATGGAGATGGAAAAAAACATTCATATGAACACATTACTACCTTCAATGTTCCATGTGGTATTTTAAGCATAGATCATTAAGATGTCAACGTCAGATTATTCATCAAAACACATCATGATGGAGATGCAATTTGGTTTTACCACCCTTCCAAAGGATCTATTAGTAACTAGAATATAATGTATACTATATTTTGAAATGGATTTATACCAAAAATATATGCTCATGTATTGCTTTCTCAAACCACACACATGGAAAACAAGGTTTATGATCCTACGAAATATTTTATTTATAAATTCAACAAGTTGTTAAACAAAATACTAGATATCATGTGATTGATAGATGAAAATAATAAATGTTTTTTTATCAGCTCTAAATTGGTTGAGATGAGTTATCAATTGAGAAGATCTAGAGTAGTATATTTATAAGATCACAAAAATTGGATATTGGTGTTTAGGATGACATGGTAATGCCTAGAATACTCAAAAAGGAAACTTCCAAGGGTAAAACTCAAAATTGATGATAGTCTTTACCAAAAGAAATCTTACAAAATATGTATAATGATATAATGGCTGAAAAAAATTAGATGTATCATAAAACCATTATTTCCCCTTAACAAGACATTCGAAGGATAAACTATGTTCCTTTTCAAAGAGATTACACAAGATTTTAAGCTCTTTAATTAAAATTTATAGTTGAGGATCCTCTTTAACAAAACACCAATTCACCTATGAATGCAGTGATGGAAACATAAGATATTTTTTGACATGAATAAATTAAAGAGTAAAATGAATGTGATATTGAATAAATTGGTAGAAGATTTATAAACATGTTTTTGGAATTAAATTAAGATGAAGATGACTATTAATAAAATGTTGGGGATATGAATAGTTAATCCTTTGTAGTTTTCACTAGATCTTAGAATAATAAGAATCAATCTAGTGACACAAATGAGGGAACTCCAGAAGTTATCTCCTATTAGGAACTACTCCATTAGTGTAAACAAAAGGAAAGTAACCAATAATAGCTAGTTCATCCAATGTTAATGTTTCTCAACCTATTGAAAGTCCTAGTTATTTTCCTACTTTCAACATAATTTAACATGGTAATAAAACAAAAATCTATATGTCATAAGTCAAGTACCTAAGATCATATAGAGAGCAATTAGATAGGATATTTTATTTCTTTAAATGACAAAATCCGAATGCTAGAAAATCCAATGATAAAGGAATACTAACTAACCATGTTGATTTAAATCAAGTCAAGTTAATGTCCATAGCCACTTTAAAGTCTGATAAATTAAAACCATTTTATATTGACCTATTCCTCAAAGGATGTAAAGTCATCAACTACATTAATTACATAGGAGCCTTATATAATGTCATGCCTACCAAAGTTTCTCATGCTCTTAGCCTAAACTCTAATAAGAACTTTGGATGTTGATTTTACATGGATATAAAACAAGTTCTTTTCATAGTATAGATAAAATATACACAAGTAGATTTTGTATCTTTTCATCAAAAAAGGATTAAAATCAATATTTTATTAATAGAGATTTAGACAACTTATGGCATTCTTTTAGGTGGAAAAATTTACAAAGAATTGTGAGGAAAAATCCAATTACATTTGTCACATGCCATGATTATAATCGAAGGATTCATCCAATACCTAGAGATTGAATTAAAAATAAAGTATATCATGTAAAAAGTAGATGATCCTAGGGCAAACATTTTATATGAAGATTGTAATTATCTTCTAGTGATGGAAAAAGCTATGGAATTCCATAAATCATGAAATCAAACCTAAATTATGGTTGGCTAATGGATTTTTTTAGAAGTTATTGATCAATGGGTTCAGGTTTAGGTGTGATAGTAATATCTCCATATAAACAAATCTTTCCATTCTACTACAAATTGTAGTTTGAGTGTACTAACAACATAAGAAACTATAAAGCACTGTTGTAAGGGCTATAGGCTGTAGAAGAGATGTGAATCAGGAGTTTGAAAGTCTTAGGCGATGCTAATCTTATTGTAAAACATGTTAAAGGTCAATATAAGGTAAATAATGACAATATAAGACATTATAGGAAGAAATTCATGGATATTATAGAGAATTTTGATGCCTTTTATATTAGTATAACTCTTTATGAGAATAAACCTAAAGCTAACACTTTGGCAATATCAACTTATTTGATGATTCCTCATGTAGATATTAGTATATAAAAATATATGATTGAGATAATATATAGGCTAGGTGTCCCATATGATGAAAATAATTGTCAGGTTTTCAATGATCATAAACAAATCATTTCATTCTTTGAGAAATAAAAGACCTTTAGAAATGTGTATTTTGAAGCTAGAGATTCTTCTTATAGATAATCTTCAAAACGCACATATAAATAAGCAATCATTAATGAACAAGATGAGGAAAGTATTATCATACTGAAAGGAAACAAAATATTCAAAGGCCTAGACTCCTTAAAATAATTGTTTGATAAACATGATAGATTCATTAAAAGTAAAATGCATAAAAGGAATCTCAATTCTGGTGATTATGAAAAGTAAACATTAGCTCATAAAAACATCATAGGTTTGTCAATATTTAGAAATGTTGCTCACTTGAATAAAAATGAAAGTTTCTCACCCTTATTTGTAAATATATTGACATACTCATATAGTTTTATGTAGACCTTATATCTTTCCATCCTAGAGAAATGTAACATACAATTCCTCTAAATCTCGATGCAAATCATTTAAGGAAAAAATTGATGCAATACAATCCTAAAATTAACAATTCTCACCCAAGTGAAAAATATGATTGATGCTTACATTATATTTCCTATCCACCATTCAAATTGGGTAGCTAACATAGTACCCACCCATAAAAATAATGGTGAAATAAGAATTTAAAGAGTTGAATAGAAAAATAATTGTGGTATATCCCAATGACCTAAAATATTTTCAAAAAAGTGAGAATATCAATTTTTAAATTTGGAGAGAGTTTTAGAATGGTTCCATTTGCATGAAATATTTAATAACCCTAAATATTATACCTTTGGGGTGATTTAAGGTAATCTCTTAGGATATAACATTTTTAAAAATGAACAAGAATTAATCTAGAAAGCATTGAGGCAATTAATAAATGTTCCCTTCTTACAAGTAAACCATAAGTACATTTTTTCTTTGGGAAAGTGTAATTATTAAGGATATTCATCTCTAATTTTCTTTAACTTACTATACATATTATATATATGATAAAATGGAAACACTCTTTAAAGTAGAACAATGAATTCAAAGATGTGTTGGGGAAGATAAAGTTTACTATTGCTCATGAACTAACTTTGGATTGCCCTAATTTTAAGGATTTCATTAGTTATTTATATGATTAATATCATAAACTTTCAAAAATATTGATGTAGAAAAATTATGATGTATTGAATTCCTAATTACAATTATGAGTAGTAATCTCAAAGATTACGAGTTGAAATATTATCATAAGGAAAAGAATGACTATGAAGTATTGAAAATTGTAAAATAATTTAGGCATTAAATATTCTGTTCACATTTTGAGAAAATGGTGTGAAGTACAAAAATTGAATCCATTTTAACCCAACAAGAACCTAGTTCTAAGTGGGGACATTGGGTAATCAATATTCAAGAGTATGATCTAGAAATCAAACCCATGAACCTAGTTTGATGAAAAGGACTTTGTCAAATTATGAAAAACTAGGTAAATATTCAATCAAGTTACTCAATGGGTTCTAATGAGGAATATGAATAGGAATTTCCTCTAATATTATTTATTTTTTATACAAATGAATACTTTTATTGCATTGCCTTCTTCCTAACATATGTAGAATATCCTTCACATTTGAATGCTAAAAAATGTATAATGGTCAAGAGAAAGGCAAAAAAATATGTCATATGGGATGGAACTATTTTTAATAAAAACATTACTTGCTTCTTCTTAAGGTGTGTTAATAAATAAAATTAAAATTAACTATTACAAAATTTTCCTAATCAAACCTGTGGAGGTTTTTTTCTTCTAGGGTAACAAGTTATAAAATAATTATAGCTCATTAATATTGGTCAAATATTTTTAAATATTTATATGAATGGGTGAGAAAGTCTGAGGCATATTGGAAATTTATGTGCAATCCTATATGTTTATCACTTCCTCTTCAACCAGTGATAGTTGAATATTTTTTTCAACAATGGGGAGTATAAATCATTGGGACATTGAACCCCCATTTGATCCTAGGTCAAAATAACATTTTAAAAACAATATACAAATTCAATAAGTGGTTGGAAGTGATTATTTTTTATCATATAACTTCAAAAGTCATTTGTAACTTCATAAGAAAATATCTTAGTTTGATATGTGATCTAGCATAAGATTGTTTTAGACAACTCTTATAACTTTTCATTTTTGGAAATGATTTGCATTTTTTTTATGAGTATGTGATTTCCTTGTCTTATTCATAAAATTATCATCCTCAAGGTAATGGTTATGCAATGTCAAGAAATAAGAAATTTTTTACAATCATGTGTAAAGTAATTGATAAAAATCAAAGGAATTGGCATAAAAAATCTATTATGCTCTTTGTAAAAATCACATAACACCTAAAAATGCTATTGGGATGTATCCATTATAATTGATATACATAATATATTTTGAAATTCCTATAAATCTTTAGTTACCTACCCCATAGTTGTCTAGGGCCATTGAGAATCCAAATATTGAAATCCCACAAGATAAAAGATTTTTATATCTACAATAATTGGAAAAATAAAAGACATATGTAGTTGATAGGGTTAAAAATACCAAGCTTATGTTAATGTTCTCCTTGATAAGAAGGTAAATAAAATATAGATCCAAGTAGGAGACCTATTCCTACTCTAGTATTGTCATAAAAAACTAAAGGGAAGATACAAAAAGTTTGATTCACTCTAGATGGGTACATTTAAAATTAGTAAATTATACAGTAATAATACTTTATATTTGTAATATCACAATGGAACTCATTATCCATTAATATTCAATGTGAAATATCTCAAACACTATTTCTAGTGGGAAGTGATCAGTCCTCTTTTGTATATATGTTAATACAATTTTGGTCGTGTTTCTTTTCTAGTTATTCTTTTTAGATTGTGTAATGTTTATTCCTTACTTTTCCATTTTTTCCTCTTTTTTAACCTATATTTTTGTTATTTTCTCTCTTAATTAATCCTTTGTAAGTTTCCAAATTAATTTATTCAATGAATTTATAGCCAAAGAAACTATTACCGCATGTAAATCCTTGTTTACCTTTGAGATTTTCTCATTTCCCATGATGGTTCATTATGTTTAAATCATTATATGTTGAGAGTCATTCATAAAAAAATGTTTCACAGTTATATAACTTGATAATCAATCAAATTTTTATATAAATTCAATTATAAAAATTTAACATGGGTTCCCCTCTTTGAATTTTAATTTGTTTCAAAACACAGAATGAAAATTCCCTCACATATAATATCTTTTGGGATATGTTATATAACATATTAAGGTGAGTAAATGATGCAATAATAAATAATCTCTTTTGACATGTGATATCACTTATTAGGATGAGTAACTGATGCCCTTGCATACACTGTCTTTTAACATGTGATGGCATTTTGATGGCTTGACGACCCATTCAATCATTTCTTAGTTGATCAAGTTATTAATGAATTGAATACTCTATTTACCAATGGATAAAATTATGGCACATGACCATAGATTCTTATTATTTGTGCTCCTTTTAGTATGAAATCCCAATCAGAGCTAACTATTTTTAAAAATAACAAAAATTTATTTTTAATGGCTAATTTTTTACTTAGGCCTAAAAAATTGATATTTTTTTTTTAAAAATTAATTAATTGATTAATATTAGTTAAGTAATTAATTTAAAATTATATTATATACCAAAATATTCTATCTCCTAAACTATGAAAAATGCTTTCAAGATTGCCTATGGAAATTTCATTGGCTCACCCTATAATTCATAAAAGTTTATTAAACTTTTCATAAGCTATGAAAATTATTTTTCACTTGTTACCCAGTTGTGAAAAAGTGCCTTGATAGTTTTTCAAGTTTTACAACTTGCATTTTTTATTTCACCTAGTACAATTATCATAAATCCATTGAAATAATTTTTAATTCTTTTAATTTTGAAATTTCATATCTTGCTTCCCCATATTGTGAAAATGTGTTTTAGAATTTCCCCTAGACATGTGATTTCATTTTACATTTCCTTGATTCATTCAAATTATTTTTACGCTTCCCTCAAACATGCATTTTTTGGTGCACTTTCTCGAGTCATGTAATTTTGAATTATAGTTATCCAAGTCATGTAAATGAAAACCTCAGCATTTTAAATGCCATTATTTATTCCCAAAATTATTTAAATATATTTATTTCCATGGGTCATTTAAAATTAGTATGTCTTCTCTTCTAAAGGCTTTTTGAAGTAACATACAAAATCTTTGAACAATTTTTCCAATTACAAAGCAAAGTGGAGTAACATATAAAATCATAATTTTTATTTTATCTTAGATATTATGGAAAAAAAAGAGAGGAGAAAAGGAGGATTTTAATTTTTTTTCTTGTTTTCTCTTGCCAATAAAAGTGAAACGTATGGCCATATGACAGAATAGTGCAATTCACAGATATGAAGTAAGGAAGAATAAATTAATTTATTTTATTTTACATTGACAAAAATGATTTTTAATCCACCATGACAAATATGGAAATATGAGGTAAAATGGGAAACTTTTATTTATTTTTTGTGGCTACTAAGAGAAGCGCACCCTAAAGGAGAGGTAGAACATAAAATAAAATTAGGAAAAAGACAATTTTTATTAGTGTTTAATGCTTCTAGCTACTAAGATGAGACTTTACGATTATGGAGTGACTAAAAATAATATGTTAAAATTAATAAATGTAATTTTATTTCTTTTCATGTTTTCAACTAAAAATACTTCTATAGCCAAATGCTGCCCTAGAGAGAAATTTACCAAATAATAAAAAGATATCATATTAGATTTTATTTGTTTTATCTAAAAAAAAGATGAATGGTTCTTTATAAAATATGGAGAAATGATATTAAAATAATAATTTTAATTTTATTTACTTTGTAAAGAGGACCAAAGAAATTGTATGCCTCATAGAATGGTAGAGGACTTGACAAAATTTATTTGAAATATGTTTATTTTATTTCTATCTACTAATTAAGAATTATACAGCATGAAACACACCAAGAAGAGAAAGTAAATAATAAAAATGAGTATATTTTGATAAAATTGTGTTTCTTCTATTGTATGATGAGGTAGTACAACCATGTAGTAGGAAGAGAAGGGTTTTAAAGTTTTTAAAATCAAGTTACAAATTTTCTTTCTTTGATTTTTCTCTTAGAAACCAAGTTTTATGCCCCGTAAAGTTGCAAGTTGAGGAATTAAAAATAAAAAAATAAGATTTTTTTTTTTGTTTTTCCCAAATTAAAAAAGGACCATACAATTTGATGTGATCTTTGAGGGCTTGAGTTTTGTAGAAATAATTGGTGATCATTTTTTTCCAATTTGGTTCAAATTAGAAAGGGGGTTAAATTTTTTAAATTGAAAAATAAATTTTAAAATTTTATTTTTGTATCATTTGAATTTTTTAGGAGAATCCATATTGTAATATTATAATATTTAAAAAGGTGAGTTACAATTGATAAATATGGTTGTGTAAGAAATTAAAATTCATATGGGGTATTATAAAAGCATGAGATCGATTTACAAATTTGAAATTGTGAGTATAAATTTATGTTGAAATTCAAATAACTTATTTTGGATTTATGTCAATTTATTTCATCAATTTTATAAACAAACAATGATTGTGCAAATATCTACCAATTATTAGGTTTATCATAAAATTCAATGTCTTCATCTTGTATAACATAAAAAGTATTTCTAAGAAAAGAGAAAGCAACCATTAAATACTATTTTTAGGGTTTCACACCTCTCTCACCATTAGAATCCAATGTGGAAATATTATAGATACCATTCTAGGTCTTATTGACATAGAAAATTTTGGGAAGGAATGAATCAAGTATATAAAACTAATTTTGGTTAGAAAATTTTGGATAGTGGACTGGTATAAACAACCAAAATTTTTATTTTAGTTTAGTGTCTTGAATTGGTCTTGGTCATGATGGATCACTATGATTCAAAGATGAAAAAAGTGAGAGATTCACAGGGTGAGTTGGTAGGAACTTTCATTACAAAACACATACATAATATGTTTCACCTTCTAAATTAGGAATATTTTGTTAATATTATTCCTAAGTCTTCTCATTATTATTATGATGATATTAGCATCTCATTTTCTAAGTAATTCAAGAACGTTTGTTGACCAAACCAAAACATTATTCTATAAACTCCCAACAAATCTTGTGAGGTATAATTTCAAGAATGAAATAAATGACATAATAACACTATTGTTGAGAATAGTGAGGATCCAAATAATTAATAAAATTTAGACATGGATGGATAAGTTGATTTGGATCATTCACATGAATAAGCAATATCTCAATTATGGAAATCTAATTAGGGATGCAATCCATAAACAACTAATTGAATTGAAGGTCACATCAAAGTTTTATATGAATTATTATCTTTTCTATGTTGTGTCTAGTCAAAGATATTTTAAATAATTACATAAATTAGGTGAATTTTAGAAGACAAAATTATATGACTTTTATCTTTTACTAGCATTGAAAGAAAGTACCCAACATTTGAAAAGGGTGAAAGATTGGTTCATTCATTTTAACACATATTTGTTTGAAAAAGATCTTTTCAACATGAGGATATCGGTAGTGGCCACCACATAAACACACATATGGGGAACTTGGTTGATAAAATTCTTAAAATTTAGTTAGTTGAGAATTAATGGCTATAAAATTGCTCTTTATATGCTTCTATGATATGTCAGTGATAAGTGGGCATTGATAGAACTAATGACACAAATTGTTAATAAAACACAAGTTTTTGATAGTTTCACAAAGGATAGGTGTCAAATTTCCAATTTACATTGCTAGGTATGATTGTCCTTCATCAATAAAATCCATATAAATGGAGCAATATATGTTTCACTGCAATCTCAAGACTTTTGAGAGTATATTTTCATTTGATATAAGAAGCTTAATTGAACATAATTTTGGGCCTAAATTCCAACATCTCTTACACTTTGAGGATTATTATATGTATTTCAATGATGATAAAATGGAAAGAATTATAGACTATTCATGGTTTACCATGAAAAAAATAATCAAATTTGGTATAATGAAAGTGCCAAAGTAGTTAGTCGATGATGAGGTCACATTGGATTCTATCTTGGATAAATAAAACATCGTAATGAAACCAATAATTATAGTTCACTAGGAAAATAGAGAATCTACTTCTCTCTAAATTTTAATAAGGTTAGTACTCTAAAGGAATCTCAAGTGGTTAAGAATTAAAGGAGTAGAAGTTGAAAATGTTAATTTACCTACACCTCTTAGGAGGATGAAATGGGTATTTTATAGAAAATACAACATGATGAAGAATAAAAAAGTGGATGAAGTAGGGCCAAGTGGAGAACCCCTGATGATAGAAGAAGCACAAAAACTAGAATATATTTAATAAGACATTCTAACATGAAGGGATCTCAAGCTAAATATAAATAGGTTATTTGAAAATATCTCCTATTCTCCTAATACTTTAATTATTTAATAAATTCCTATTGATGGTTTCCTACATTTTCAAGAGCTTGTATAGAATACAACCTAATAACTCCTTACTTCAAATGACATGTTGCTTCCTATATCATATTATTTTCCACTACAGGAAATCACTCATTTTTCTTCATCATATCACTCAAATTTTAAATTGACTATTATCTCCTCTCCAAGAAATCCAATCAACATAATTAACAAACAAGAATAAGGATAAACATCGTTTCAAGGTGACACAACTGAAAAGACACCTTCTTCCACCCTAGTGATTTTGGTCTCTCTATTTTTTTTTATTTTATCCAACCTCCTTATTAAAACATAAAAACACCAAATTTGTCTTCCATGATGGTGAAGAAAATAATAAAAATTGTTGAACTTGAGGAGATTGACTTTGAGACTTTGACATTCCTAATCCCTTTTTTGAAAAGATCAAAGAAATCAATAACTATCTCATGGATGTTAACATATTAAAAATGAGAGAAATATGAAAAAATGTTAATTATTAAAATTGAAAAGGATAAATCATAAGTCAAAGTTGAATACAATAAGATATCTATAGTTCATTTGGGAAAGTTTATGTGAAAAAGAATGAAATGAGATGTAAAGTTGGTAATTGGCACCATATTTTTGAAAATGGTTAAGGATAAATCAATGAAATATGAGTTAAAATGAAATGTGGAATATTTTAATTAAGTGATACAAAGGTTTATCAAACAAATTCAGCCAATAATTGATTCTTCAAGTCTTCAAGATGAGACATTGGATAAAGTGAAAGAGGTGGGCCAAATGGGAAATGTAGTGAAAGATTAGATTGAGAGAAGATCATTCATCAGGGAACCTCAATAATTATCACTATGGAAAAAAATTTCTGTTAAGTTAGGTCACAATGGGAATACATAATGACATAAAAATTAGGTATGCAAAATAAAAATAGAACTAGGAGGAGTTCATCTACAAGTTAATTAAATTGTCAAAATTTCCCTATATTGACTTTGTTCAAAAGGTAGTCATAAATAAGGAAGAAGTTATTAATTATATTAAATTGCTCTAGGCTATGAAATTTATAATTTAATAACTTTAGGAATCCCTTCATAAATTTCAGCACTTCAAAGTAACTTGGAATTGAAATGATGATGGAGATTGATACTAAAGTCAAAAGGTTTAAATGGCCCATTGTCAATGATAGATATCAGGGTATAAATCTTATTTCAGTTGAAAATGTAATCAAATAATTTATAAATAAAATTCAAGAAATCATCAATTTTATATATATAATTTATAATGAGAAACTTCATCAGTTGGAAAAATATCAATTTGATGTTTATAATACTGACTTATAGCTTTATAGACTCCCAAACAATTTTCAGGAGATGAGATAATTAAACTGCTTAGTGGATATTGCTTATAGGTATACATATTGACCACGTGAATATTTAATAAGGGTATTTCTACAAAGATTTGATGACATGATAAAAGATAAAGAATTTTCAACAAATTATAAATAAGATTGAATTTTTTCTCATCATTCCAATGTTTTCTTCTCATATTTCTTTTGCATCTAACTTGTATTATCACATTGTATTTCCCCTTGCAAATGTATGCTATCAATTTTACAAATTATCTTTTGCAATTTTACCAACCTAATATTTCAAGTTGTGAAAATTGATCATGTACTTTTACAAGCGTTATAAAAACAATAATTTTTTTTTTAATTTTAAGTTGTTTTAAGTGCTCAAAACAATTTTACACCCTTTCAAGTTATAATTTCTCATTGATGTTTTTACAACTCTATTAAAAGGAATAAATAATGGCTTGGCATCATAACCACATATTTTATCCCTAAATTACAAGTTAGACCCTCATAATAAAGGTTTTAAATATAAATATTTTGGTGTAAAGATTTGTAAATGGAGATTGGATACTCTACTTTGAGAATATCAATACAAAGAGGTGTTTTTGAGCTTTGTATTAGCAACTCCTTTGGATTATGCCTCTTTTTCTTTAATTCAATGTATTTGATCCTCATTTATATTGATATAATCATAAAACTATTAATACCATGTTATTAGGTTTCAAATTTAATTTTGAATTGAATTTTATATTTTTAATATATAAGTGGAATCTTGGTGGTCAAAAAAGTAGTATATTATTTATATTAGAAATACATAGGGTTTTTCATCTTTGTTACTAGGGATAGGTAATTTTATGGTGGATGTTTCATATTCATAAGAATGTAAATATTTCTTTTCAACCAATTTAATGATATATATTTCCCCCTTAATGTTAATTTTACCTCTGATATGTTCATTGAGTCTCAGTGTATAATTTTATGAATTTACTATCTAAAGATATTTCACTCCTCTCTACATATTCATTTTTGAAAAACCCTTTTCATAATTTTAGGTTAATAGTAACACCCCATTATTTTCATTTTTTTTGTAAATATTTCCTTCTCTATAATTTTTTTGCCTTTCCATAAAGATAGCTCTACCTTATAATAGGAGAGGGAATTTGTTCCCTACACTATTGATGTGAATACAATGACTTATCTCCCTAACAAAATTTAATTCCAACATGATGTTTTTATTCCTTGGCATGTTGTCTATTGATAATTTATTGAGTGTTCCTATTTTAATTGAATTTATTATATTTATCTATTAGGTTAGATGAAATTGATATGTGAATCAAGTGTGTAGGAACATGGAAGGGCCAATAAAGGAAAGAGATTATGCCAAGCATGTGTATATCACTAAAAAATTTACCTTAGACCCTAAAAACTTATTAAAGAAATCTTTTTTAGTTAGTCATCTCACCTTAATGTCAATTTTACATCTAATATGTTCATTGAGTCTAAATGTTCAATTTGATGAATTTATTGTCTAAAAATATTCCACTCCTTTCCTTCTCTCTACATATTCATTTTTAAAAATCACTTTTCATAATTTTAGGTTAAATGTACCACCCCATTATTTGAAAATTTTTCTTGTAAATATTTCCTTTTTAGTAATATTTTTGCCTTTCAATAAAGGTATCTATACCTCATAATAGGAGAGGGACTTTATTCCCAACACTATTGATTAAAATACAATGATTCATCTCCCTAACAAAATTTTATGCCCTTAGAATGTTTTCTATTGATAATTGATTGAGTATCCCTATTTTAAATATATTTATTATATTTATGTATTAGGTAAGATGAATTTGATGTATGCATCAAGTGTAAAAGAACATGAAAGGGACAATAAATGAAAGAGACTATGATAATCATGTTTATATCACTAAAAAATATACCTTATACCCTAAACACTTATTAGAGAAATCCTAATTATTTATTCATATAGATACCATTCATCATCTCTTCCAAAATTAGCACACTATTTAGGATGATATCTATTATGTTTGGTTGGTGAAATTTATTATCTTCTAGCCCTAAGTTCTTGTATCCAAGTAGACTAACATCTAGAATGTTTAGTGGCTAATTGGTAGATATTTGATTGGTTGCCTAAATATTGAATCAAGTGAGAAGAGTTGAGGGAATATTTAAAGTTAATCCATAATCCTGCTAGACACCATGCATCTTAATTTCATGGAAAATAACACTTGGAGATTGGTTGGTTTATTCTATGATGTATATATGTAGTATTAAAGCTCTCTATTTTCAAGACTTTTGGCTCAAGGGAATTTTATGAAGAGGTTTTTTGGGAATATAAAGTAAATAGACTAAATAAAAGATAACACGGGAAGAAATATCAACAAGTATGAAAAATTATTAGGATATTTGAGCCTTAAATAATTAGAGGATAGTGTTAAAGAGGTCTTGGAATCACTAGGTGGGCTTCATATTAACTTGTGTTTATAGCCTATTTGATTTGAATGAAAGGAAAACTAATTTTCTTGTTCAATGGAGATTAAGACCACTTGGTTTATTATTCCTATTTTATTATTTTACCATGGATTCACATTGGCCACCATATATTTATTTTACCATTTAGGGCCTTAGATAAAATTTGTTCCTCATGACTTGACTATAATATTTTAGAGTTATTGTTTGAATATATTAATATTATTGTGAGACTATGTAGTGGTTGTCTATGAGAAACATGTTCATAGTGATAGATTATTAAGCCCTCCCTTGATGTGAATATTGGTATATTTCTTGACTCTCTCATGATTTTAATGGTTGTATATTACTAATCCCTCCCATGTTGAGGCATATTGGTAGGTTACTTATCCCTCCCATGAGTATTGGTTGAAAATAATTGAGTGAGGTATCCTCTTACTATAAAATCAAATGGTGGGCCATATTTATGTTGTGTAATCTTGCTTATTGAGTGAGGTTTCACTTGAAATATCATTCGAATTCTTGTTTTATTTGTATTAGGACTAGGAGTGTTTTTGGGAAAAATTGGGAATATGATTGAAGGTTTTTGCATAATCATTTGCTTGTGTTAATATAACCTTGCTTATATATACACCCTTGTTCTTAAAAGTGATTTAAACATTATAAAAGTTAGGATTACTGATATCTAGGGTGTCTAGATAACTATTTTAATAATTAAAAAAGGATGGGCAATGATATCTCCTTCAAATGTCCTGTAATTAATTTGAAGTGGAACATGAACATTATGGAATACTGATTGTTCTTCTATATATAGATCATTCATATAGTTCTACCTCATTATTTTTTAATAAATGGATGGAATATACCACATTTATAATGTTAATAGTAGTCATAATACTTATAATATTCTTTTGAAAGATATACTTTTATACATAACCTAGTATGGATGAACATATATGTTATCTATTTGTTTAAACCTCTTTTATAAACCAAGATATAAATAGATGGTGTACTATTGGAATATTGAACTATTATTAAAAGTATTCAATATTTAATAAATTTTTATTAGCTTTAATCTCTTTGTTAATAAAATGACAACATGATTTAATTGTTTAAATCTTTTCTAGGATAAACCTTATAAATACTCACTATGCCACTTCTCTATATCCAATTATGATATATTTTAAGAGATTAAACTTATCTAAAAATGAGTGAAACTAAAATAAATACCTATGATATGGGTATAAGGAATAACACAATGTATTTTTTTTATAACAGGATTAAAAATGATATTCTTATAAAAATATGTTTGGTGGAAAAGTTATTCATTATAACATTGACTAAGTTATTTACTGTAGGCTTTACCTATATAAAGTCTAAATAATAATAACAATAATAATAATCATAATAATAGTAGTAATAATAATAATAATATTATTATTAATAATAATAATAATAATAATAATAATAATAATAATAAATTTAAAATATATGGGATCTATTTTTCTAAGTATATCAAGGAATTAAACATTTAGGTTTGACAAAGATAACCTTGCAAAGGATTAATTAAATATAAAATTTTTTAATACCAACCCTTTATGTTGTGTATACATGTTCAGTAAATATATTGATTGAGTTATAACCTTAGTAGAATGGTCTATGTGAGAATGATATAAGTGTAACCTTATAATGAATATAGAGATTTCAGTTAAGATATATATATATATATATATATATATATATATATATATATATATATATATATATATATATATAAACATCTCTTAACTGAAATCTCTATATTATGTGTTGTTGGGTCTATTCATTATAAGGTTACACTTATATCGTTCATATATATATATATATATATATGTATGTATGTATATATATATATATATATATATATATATATATATATATATATATATATATATATGTATATATATTGTGTTTTACTTGCCATTGTCTGATAGTTTAATAAACCAATGGTAATATTGGTTTAGTGTCAAGACAGTGATTAAGCCAAGATACCTCTTTGATTACCTAAGGAAAACACATGGTTCTTATCTTAATAGAGTCTTATGAAGAATAAATATTAGATTTAAATAAATTAAATGTTGTGATTCCATTAAAAGGATTGGTTAGTATTACATTAGCCTATCTGTAGTCATCTTAGACATGTTATTACTTTGCTTTATCTTTTACCTAAGTCAATTTTCTAAGTTGATGATTTATACCATTTTATTTATGCCTTAATTCATATATTATTTTATATTCTAAGTGGATATTGCCAAACTAATTATTGAGTTTATAGACAACTTTTTTTCCTTAGTCAAATTTACCTATCAATTGAATCATATTGTGCCTTAAATATTTATTGTTTTAGCTTTTCTTTCAGATTTTAACATGATCTAATTTTTTTGATTTTTTTTTTTAATTATACAATGTGGAATAAATCCAATAGTTTATATAATTATAATGATAGTTCAATCCACTAACACCTTCAAGGTCCTAAGAATATACCAAGTATAACATTCTAGAGCTTGGATCCCCAAGAGGATTGAGCCATTAAGGCAAAAATCCTAATTCCTTCAAGGTTTTGAGGGATTTAGAGGATACCAAGTGGAATATTTTTAGAGATTAGAACCCTAAAAATATTAGGACATTGGGGATAATTTCCTAATGGTTTATAGGTCCTAAGGACCTGAGGAGATTTTATGTGGTATCATCCTTAATCTCAAAATCTTAGGAAGTTGTATTATACATGGACCTAAAGTCCAATTATAATGACAAATGGTAAGACCACATCCTTACTTGGATGAACATGAGCATACCCAATGTTCCATGTGTTGTTTTACTACATTATCAATGGATTATGTTAATTTTTTGTGGTCATGTCTATGTCTACACTTAGTAACATTAGGAATAGGCCAATGAATTAAGGTTTTAGTGTTATGATTAAACAAATGAAGCTTTTTATTCACTTAACAAGTTCTACATGATTGCTAAAATTGAATCTAGTAGTTGGAAGGAATAATGTTTTATGTTTACCTACTCATTTTTATGGTCTATTTGCACATAAATTAATTTTGTTGTATCTAATTTTGGATAAATAAGTGGGCATGACATATTCGGGGTGTTGCATATTTGATTTAGGTTTCCCATACCAATGCCATTATGACCCATACTATGTATCTTTGGAATAAATTTTAGATATATTTGGGTAGTTGGATATTTTTAATTAGGTTTTTCATATCATCATCATTGCATAAAATAATTCAAAAAACTATGAAATTTTTCAAACTTATTTGGATTTTTGCATATTTTGAGTCAGGTTTACCTTACTAATGTTATTATGTATCATAATTTTCAACACCAATATACATTTTAAAAATATTATGGGTGTTGCATATTTTGAGTCAAGTTTACTTTACCAATGTCATTATGCAACACAATTTATAACACTCTGACAAATTTTATAAAGATTTTTAGTGTTACATATTTAAGACAAATATCCCTTACCAATGTCATTACATAGTACAATTCACAAAAATAGGATGATTATTATAAATAATTAGGGTGTTGCATGTTTTGAGTGGGTTTTGTCATACCAAAGTGATTACATAATGTAATTCAAAACACTAGGAAATTTTTCAAAAAGATTTGGGGTGTTGAATATTTTATGTTAGGTTTCACATACCAATGTCTTTATGTGACATAATTCGTAACACTAGTATAATTTTTATAAAAAAAATGGATGTTTCATATTATAGGTTGGGTTTATCATACCAATATCATTACATGTCATAATTCATATCACTTGAACACATTTTATTAATATTTAAGGTGTTGCATATTTTGATTCAACTTTTTGGTACTAATCTTGTTGCATGACACAATTTATAACACCTTGACAAATTTTGGAAATATTTTAAGCGTTGTATATTTTGATTTAGGATTAACATATCAATGTTGTTTCTCATGACATTTTTTATAACAATGTTAAAATTTTTAAATATTTTTGGTGTTACATATATTAAATCTTGTTTATAATTATAATGTTATTGATAGGTACAATTTGAAACACTAGGGTACATTTTAGAAATATTTACGCTGTTCCATATTTTTATTCAAGTTTCCCATATTAATTCATTACCCATCATAATTCAAAACATTGTGATTTTTTAAAAATATTTATGGTTTTGCATAATTTGAGTCAAATTTCTTATAACAATGTCATTATGTGGAATAATTTTTAATATAGGGAAAAATTTCATAAATATTTGGGTGTTACATATTTTGAGTTAGGTTTCCCATACCAATGTTGTTGTGTTGCATAATTCACAACAATGGGAAATTTTTAGGACATATTTGACGTGTTTCATATTTTTAGTTGGGTTTCCCATACCGATGTCATTGCATTATGAAAATTGAAAAACTAGGATAAATTTTAGAAATATTTGGATTGTTGCATATTTAAAGTTGGGCTTTCTATACAAATATTGTTGCATAACACAATTCACAAGAATGAGACAAAAATTATAAATATTTTAGGTGTTGGATTTTTTATTTAGGTTTCAAATTCCAATGTCTTTACATGACATAATTCTTAAAATTGGGAAATTTTCAAAAGTGTTTTAGGTTTTGTATATTTTAAGATGGGTCTCCCATAACAATGTCATTATGCATCAGAATTATTAACACTAGGAAAAAGTTTGGAAATATATTTAGTGTCACATATTCTAAGTCAAGTTTCCCATACCATTATTATTATTCCATGAAATTCACAAAATTGGTAAAATTTTATGAAATATTTTATGTGTTGTATAATTTGAGTCTAGATAACCATACTAATGTCATTACGTGGTGAAAATTTCAACTCTAAGACAATTTTTTTAAATATTTTGTGTGTTACATATTTTTAGTTGAGTTTCTCATACCAATGTCTTTACATTATGAAATTCAAAATTTTGGAAAAAAATTTAAAAATATTTGGGGTGTTACATATTTTGAGTGGGGTTTCCTATAGCAATCTCATTTTTTGGTGAAATTCATAAAGATAGGAAAAATATTAGAAATTTTTTGTGGTGTTTAATATTTTGATTTTGTTTTCTAGTACCATTATTGTTTCACACTATAACTAACAACATTGGGGAGATTTTTTTGATATATTTGGTATGATATATATTTTGAGGCATGTTTCCCATACTAATATAGTTTCATTGTGTAATTCACAACAAATGGAATGTTCTAAAAAAATTTGGGGTGTTGCATATTTTGATTTAGGTTTTATGTATTAATTTCATTACACATCCCATTTCCTAAGACTAGGAAAATTTTTATAAACAATATTTAGTGTTTCATATTTTGAGTTTGGTTTCTCATACTAATTTCATTACAAGACGCAATTCAGAAAATTGAGACTTATTTGGGAAATAGTTTAGGTCCTGCATATTTTGAGTCAATTTTTCTATACTAGTGTCATTACATGATGAATTTTTTTATAGTGGAACATATTTCATAAATATTTGGGCTGTTGCATATTACGAGTCAGGTTTCCCATATCAATGTCATCATGTAGAATAATTCAAAACATTTGGATAAAATTTTAAGAAAATTCAAGTGATGCATATTATATGTTAGGATTCTCATACCAATCTTGTTCTGTATAAAAATATGTAATAGTAGGATAGATTTTGAAAATATTTGGAGTGTTTCATATTTTTAGTTAGGGTACCTATACAAATTTTGTTGCACTATGCAATTAAAAACATTTGGATAAATTTTATGAATATTTAGGCTTTGCATATTCTGAGTTAGGATTGTTGTACTAGTGTCATTATGTTTTATAATTTTCAACACTTGGACATGTTTCATAAATATTAGGGGTGTTGCATATTTTGGGTCTTGTTTATCATACCAATGTAATTTTGTGGAATAATTTGCAACACTAATAAAATTTTATAAAATATTTAGGGTTTTTCATATTTTGAGTCATGTTTTCCATATAAATGTAATTATGAGTCATACATAATTCACAACACTGGGTCAAATTTTATAAATATTAGGGGTATTTCATATTTTGAGTTTCATTTCAAATACCAATGTCATTACATGACACAATTTCAATAACAAGATCAAACTTTATAAATAATTTGGTTTTTGAATATTTTGATTAATGTTTTTGGTACCAATGTTATTGTATGACCCAATTCATAACACTAGGACAAATTTCATAAATATCTAGGGTGTTGCATATTTTGAGACATGTTTCCCATACCAATGTCATTATGTGTCACAATAAACCAACATTATGACAAATTTAAAAATAATTTTTGCCATTGCATATTTTGATATAGGTTTCCCATACAAATGTCATTGTGTAATGTAATTCACAACATTGGCAAACATTTATGAAATATTTTAGTTATTTCATATTTCTAGTCAAGTTTTCCATACCAATGTTTTTGCTCTATATAAATTACAACACTAAGAAAATATAAGAAACATTTAATAAAAATTTAGCGTATTGTATATATTATGTTGGGTTTCTAATAATTTATTTTTTGCTACATAAATTTCAACACAAGAAGAAATTTCATAAAAATTTGACAAGTTGCATATTTTGATTTGATTTTGGTGTAGAAATGTCATTATCTGGAGAAATTCAAAAAAAAGGGAAAATTCTATGGAAATATCTAGGGTGTTACATATTTTGAGTTGGGTTTCATGGGCCAATGTCATTACATAACACAATATTTAACATTGGGATAAATTACATAATTATTTGTGTCATTGCATATTTCAAATTAGGTTTTCCATATGAAAAACATTACGTAGTAAAATTTTCAACAATAGTACACATTTAATAAATAAATGGTGCTTTGCATATTTTTTCTAATGTTACATATAATGATTTTGTGTATCATAATTATCAACATATACAAATTATTTAAAAAATTGGGGTGTTATATATTTTTTGATAGGTTTTCCATACAAATGTCATTGTCTAACACAATTCATAATATTAGGAAAAAATTTAGAAATATTTTAGGAGTTTCATGTTTTGAGTTAGATTTCCAATACCAATATCTTTACATGAACACACTTTGAAACAATGGGACAAATTTCATAGAAATATTAGGTGTTGTATATTTTGAGTTGGGTTTCCATACCAATGTTATTTTTTGGCATAATTCACAACACTAGGAAATTTTTCTAAAATATTTGGGGTGTTACATATTTTGTGTAGGGTTTCCCATAAAAATGTATTTTTGTTTCACAGTTACGAAAAATAGTTCATATTTGATAAGTTTTTGGGATATTACATATTTTGAGTCATGTTTGTCATACAAATATCATTACACATCATATTTTAGAACACTAGGACATAATTTAAAAATATTTATGGAGTTTGATATTTTTATTTAGGTTTATAGTTCAAATATTATTATGGATAACAATTTTTAATGTTGGAGAAAATTTATAAAATATTTTGGATGTTTTATATTTCTAGTTTGATTTCTTGCACTAATAATTGCATGACAGAAGTCACAACTTAGAAACAAATTTAATAAATATGTGGGTGTTGCATATTTCGAGTCAGGTTTCGAGTACCAATGTCATTTCACCATGAATTTTGTAAAATTAGGACTAGATTCATATACATTTCGAGTTTTTCATTTTCTAATTTGGATTTCTCATACCAATTTTATTGAATGTGGAAATTTGTAAAATTATGACAAATTTTGAAAATATTTTATGTGTTGCATATTTTTACTCAAGTTCATTTTACCAATGTAGTTGAATAGGGAAATTTACAACACTAGGACAAATTTTGTAAATATTTTAGGTGCTATATATTTTTAATTTGGTTTCCTGTACCAATAGTCATTATGTGGCACAATTTGTAATACTAGGATAAATTTTAGATATATTTATGTTGATGTATATTTTGAGTCAATTTTTTTGTACCATTATCATTGTATAAATTAATTCACAACACTGGGATAATTTTTTCAAATATATAGTGTATTGTATAATTTTAGTGGGGTTTCCCATACTAATGTCATTGCATGGTGGAATTATCAACACTAGGATAGATTTCATAAATATTTGGTGTGTTTTATATTTTGAGTTGGTTATCTTGTACAAATGACTTTTCACATGATAATTATCAACATTGGGAGAATTTTTAGAAACTATTTTGGTGTTACATATTTATATTTGGTTTTCCCATACAAATGTCATTACATGGTACAATTCATAATACTAGGAAATGTTTCAAAAATATATTGGATGCTACATATTTTGAGTCAAGTTTCCCATACAAATGTCATTGCGCATCAAAATTAAAAACACATGGAAAAATTCTAAAAGTATTTCAAGTCTTGCATATTTTAATTTAAGTTTGATATACTACTGTCATTGTCTGGTGTAATTAACAACACAAGAATTTTGATAATTTTTTATGTTTTACATATTTTTATTTGAGTTTCCCATACTAATGTCATTGCATGTCATAATTCATAACATTGGGATATGTTTAAGTGGGGTTTGCCATACTTATGTCATTCTATGGTGCAATTCTCAACACTCAGACAAATTTCATAGAGATTTGGTGTGTTGTATATTTTCAGTAGGTTATCCTATACAAATGTCTTTTCACATAACAATTATTAACATTGGGAGAATTTTTACAAATGTTTTTGGTGTTACATATTTGGATTTGGTTTTCACATACAAATATCATTACATAGTGTAATTCATAACACTAGGAAAAGTTTCAAAAATATATTGGATGTTACATATTTTGAGTCAAGTTTCCCATACAAATGTCATTTTACATGAAAATTCATAAAACTAGGACAAACTATACAAGTATTTCAAATTTTGTATATTGTTATTTAGGCTTTTTGTACTAATGTCATTGTGTGGTGTAACTAGAAACACAAAAAATTTGATAATTTTTTACATTTTGTATATTTTTATTTGGGTTTCCCATACCAATGCATTTGCATGTCACAATTGATAACACTAGGATAAATTTTTGAAATATTTGGCTTGTTGCATATTTTGATTCAAATTTACTATATCAATGTCATTATGTGACAAGATTCATAACTCTATATAAAACATTTGAAATATTAGGTGGGTTTCATTTTTTGAGTCAGGTTTCCCATACTAGTTTCACTACATAAAATAATTTATAACGTTGGGATACATTTCAAAAATATTTGGAGTGTTTCATAATTTGAGTCTAGTTTCACATACCAATGTCATTGCATGGCAAAATTTATAACATTGGGATAAATAATGTAAATATTATTTGTGTTGCATGTTTTGAGTCATGTTCCCTATGCCAATGTCATTACATTGCATAATTCACCACACAGACAAATTTTATAAATACTTTTGTTGTTGTATATTTTTATATGAGGTTATAATAACAATGTCATTTCATAGCAAAATTGGAAACACTAAGATGAATTTTATAAATATTTGAGGTGTTGCATATTTTAAGTGGGGTTTTACAAACCAATGTCATTTTAAAGTTATCTTTTTAAAAATTAAAATTTTTTTTGAAATATTTAGGGTGTTACAGAATTTCAATTTGGTTTCTTGTATTAATGTATTATGAAACACAATTCACAACACTGGTGTAAATTTTAGAAATATTTTGGAGGTTTCATACTTTGAGTCATGTTTCCCATACCAATATAATTTTGGATCACAATTATTAACACTAAATTTTTTTATAAATATATAGGGTGTCAAATATTTTAATTCAAGTTTCTAGTACTAATGTCATCACACCGTGTAATACATAACATTGGGATTTTTTTTTAAATATTTTAGGTGTTGTATATTTTTATTAGGGTCTCATGTACTAGTGTCATTGTTCATCATAATTCAATACACTATACCAAATTTTAAAAATATATAATTGGTTACATATATTGAGTTAGGTTTCTCGTACTAATGTTGTTGATATGCACAATTCACAACACTAGGAATTTTTTATAAAATATTTCGGGTGTTACATATTTTGAGTAAAATTTCCCATACCAATGTCATTACATATCACATTTCACCACACTAAAACAAATATATCAAACATTTATGGTGTTTCATATTTTGAGTTAGGTTTCCCATACAAATGCAATTTCATAACACAATTCACAACAATGGGACAAATTTTATAAATAATTTAGTTTTTGCATATTTTGAGTCAAATTTTCCATACCAATGTAATCATTTGGTGTAATTCACAACATAGAGAAAAATTATTAAAATATTTTTGATGTTACATATTTTGAGTCAGGTTTATGCTACCAATGTCTTTACATAGTGTAATTTACAGCATTAGGAAAAAATATGTAGATATTTGGGGTTTTATATATTTTGAGTTAGGTTTTGTATACCAATGTCCTTGTGTGGTAAAATTCACAATATTGTAAAAAACTAGGAAACACTTGGGATGTTGCATATTTTGACTTGGGTTTCATGTACCAATGTCATTACATGACATAATTATCAATAACTTATTTAGGGTGTTAAATAAAAAATTAGGCTTCTTCTATAAATGTCATTGTGCATCATAATTCCTGATATTTAAGGTGTTTCATGTTTTGATTCAAGTTTCCAATAGTAAAGTCATCGCATGATATAATTTGACATACTAGGAATTTGTAAAAAAGTATTTGAGGTGCTACATAATTTTAATCTGATTTCCTATAACAATGTTTCTTCACTTCAAAATTCATAACACTAGTAATTTTATTAAAATATTTATAGTGTTGCATATTTGGAGACACATTTCATGTACCATTATTGTTGTTTTATGTAATTTGGAATACTATGAAATTTTTTGCATATATTTGGGGTGTTGTATATTTTGAGTTAATTATACCATACCAATGACCTTACATAGGGAAATTCAAAACACTAGGATAAATACCAGAAATATTTGGGGTGTTTAATATTGATTTTTTGTCTGGGGTTTCCCATACCAATATCTTTGCATGGTGTAATTCAAAACACTAGAAGAAATTTCATAAATAATTAGTGTGTTTCATATCTTTATTGGTGTTTCCCATACCAATAGGATTGCATACTATAATTTATAAAACTGGGAAAAGCTTTATATTTATCATGTTGATTATTTTATGATGGGTTTCCCAAACAAATGTTGTTGCACATCAAAATTCACAACATTGGGACATACATCAAAAATATTTTAGGTGTTTCATATTTTGAGTCAGGTTTCTCATACAATTGTCATTACATGTCATAATTTGAAATAATGGGAAAATTTTATAAATATTTGGGTTTTTTTTAAATTTCAAGTCAAGTTCCCATGACCATTATTGTTATTATTTACAACTGAAATTACTAGGATACATTTTGAAAACATTTGGTGTGTTACATATATTGATTTTGGTTTTTCATACCATTACCATTTTACATCATAATTTTTAACAATAAAAAAAATCTCAAACATTTTGGGTTTGCATATTTTGAGTCTAGTTTCTCATACCAAAGTCATTGCATGGTGAAATTCTCAACATATAAACACATTATATAAATAATTTGGGTGTTTCATATTTTGAGTTATATATCTGACACAAATGTCATTTCATGGTAAATTCTGTAACATTAATAAAAATTTCATTAATATTTGGAATGTTTCATATTTTGAGGTAGGTTACTAATTGTAATATCATTTCACATTATAAATAAATCATAAAACTATGATAAATTTTTAAAATATTTAAGGTGTGCATATTTTGAGTTAGGTTTCCCATATCAATGTCATTGAATAATAAAATTCACAACATTGGGAAAATTTTATAAAATATTTGGCATGTTGCATTTTTTTAGTAAGTTTTTCCATACCAATGTTATTATCCTACACAAATTTCAACATTGGGAAAAATTATAAACATTGAGGTTATTGCATATTATGAGTTAGGTTTCCCTTATAATTGTCATTACATAGAAAAAAATTTATGCTATGAAAAATATCATAAATATTTGGGGTATTTCATAGTTTGAGTTAGGTTTTTCACACTAATGTCATTGCATGACTCAAAATATGAAATACATAATAATAGGACAAAATAAAAAATATTTTGGGTGTTGCATATTTTTATTTTGGTTTTTCATAATAATGTCATTAAGAATTAAAATTCATAATATTGTGACAAATTTATGAAATATTTGGTGTGTTGCATATTTTGAGTTTGGTTTATTATAGTCATGTCATTTCATGTTGCAATCTCAACATTATCACTAATTTTTTTATATATATGAGGTGTTGTATTTTTGAGTCATGTTTCTCATACCAATGTCATTGTACAACATAATAAAGAATACTAGGAAAAGGTTGATAAATGCTCATAATGTTGTATATTTTGAGTCAATTTTTCAATACCATTATCATTAATTATCAAAATTAGTAAAATTATCACACATTTTAGAAATATTTTGGGTGTTGTAAATTTTATTGTGTAATTATACTATGTAATTTAATTTTCCCATAACAATGCCACTGTATTGTGGAATTTATAACACCAAGAAACTTTTCATAAATATTTGGGGTGTTTCATATTTTGAGTTAGGTTTCCCATACCAATGTCATTACATAGTATAATTTGAATCACTTTGAAAAGTTTTAGAAATATTTAGTGTGTTACATAATTTGAGATAGGTTCCCATACAAATTCAAAATGTGCCATAATTTAGAAAAATGGTACAAATTTCAAACATATTTAGGGTTTACATATTTTGTGTTTGTTTTCTCATACAAATGACATTATACAATTGATTTACAACATTGGGATAAATTTTAAAAATATTTTTGATTTTACATATTTTTACTTAGGTTTCCCATACTATTTTTGTTATGCCACTCAATTCATAACACTAGGAAAATTTTCATATATATATATATATATATATATATATATATATATATATATATATATATATATATATATATATATATATATATGCTAAATATTTTGATTCAGGTTTGCTATAGCAATGACATTGTACAACACAATTTATAAAGTTGGATAAATTATAGAAAAATTTATGGTGTTTCATATTTTGAGTAGGTTTTGTGATACCAATGTCATTATGCAACATAATTTAAAACACTAAGATAAATTTGATAATTATTTGGAGTGTTTCATATTATGAGTAAGCAATACCATACTAATTATCATTCCATGGTACAATTCACAATACTAGGACACATTTCCTAATAATTTTGGATGTTACATATTTTGAGTTACGTTTCTTACTTTGATGTTGTTGTGTGTCATAATTCACAAAACTGGGACAATTTTATGAAAAATTTATTATGTTGCATACTTTTATTCAGGTTTCCCATACCAATGTTGTTTCATTATATAATTTCTAATATACAAACAAAATTTTGTGGTGGTTGAGATTTTGAGTTAGGTCTTTGTTACTAATGTCAATGTGAGGTAAAATTCATAACATTAGGATAAATTTTAGAAATATTTGGGTTATTTCATAGTTTGATATATGTTTCTCATACAAATGTCATTCCACATCAAAATTCCCAACACTATTATAAATATTTGAAATATGTGAGATGTTGAATATTTGCAACTAGGTTTTAAATACCAATGTCATTCCATGGTGTAATTAGCAACATTGGGATAAATTCTTAAAATATTTTGAATGTTGCATATTTTGAATAAGGTTTTTTGTACCAATGTCATATCACCATGTAAAACACAAGAATAGGAAAAAATTTATAAATATTTATGGTGTTGTATATTTTGAGTTGGGTCTCCCTTAAAATTATCATTATATGACATAATTTGCAACATTTAGACAATTTTTATAAATATTTAGAATGTTGAATATTTTTAATTATTTTATCCATACCAATATCATTGTGTGGCACAATTCACAACAATAGGAAAAATATTGTAAATATTTGGATTATTGGATATTTTGAGTTTGGTTTCCCACACCAATGTTGTGTGTGTCACAAATTACTACAATGGGACAAATTTTTTAAATATTTCTAGGTGTTACATAATTTTATTATGCTTTCAAAAATATGTAACATGCTAAAAATTTTCAAATGTGTTTTTAAAAAGTATCAAAAATATTTGGGTTGTTGCATATTTTATGTCAAGTTTTCAGTAATAACGTTGTTAAGTGATGCATTTCACAACAATGAGATATATTTTTTAAATATTTGGGGTGTTTCATATTTTTATTTAGGTTTAATATTACATTTATGTTTCATCACATAATACACAACACTAGGAAAAATTTAAAAAAAAAAATCTTACGTTACATATTTTGAGTCAGGTTTATTGTATCAATGTCATTATATGGTATAATTTATAGCACTAAGATAATTTTCATAAATTTTTGAGGTGTTCCATATTTTTAGTTAGGTTTCTCATTATAGTTTCATTTTTTTTCATTATTAAAAACATTGGGACAAGTTTTAGAAATTATTTTGACTCACAGTTCTGATACCAATGTAATTTTACTTATAAATTCACAACATTAGGAAAAAATTAAGAAAAATTTGGGGTGTTATATAATTTTAATTAGTTTTCTCTTATTAATTTCATTTTGCATCAAAATTCACAACACTAGAACAAATTTCAAAAATATTTTATGTGTTGCATATTTGGAGTCAGTTTTCCCTTACCAACTTCATTGTGTAACTTAATTCATAACACTAGGAAAAAAATCAAAGGTAGTTGTGGTGTAACATATTTTTAATTAAAGGAAGGGTTCACAGCTCATGTCTTTGTGGCCCCCTAGAACCCTTCCTCACATCTGCATAACACTGTAATGTGAGATCTATTATTGCATGGAACTTTATTTTTACCTCAGATTTATGTATTGTGGACGGAACTCGGGTTGGATTTCAAGCCTAAGTTGGACTGCCATCTTGATATAGTTTGCAAAGGAAATAGTGAATAGATGGAGGAAACTTTGTTTCCTCTGTGTTGGTGTAGCCTGTATAGAAGGTGGCTCTAGTGGTGGTTACGGGTGACTGCGGCCTCTGCAATAGCTTTAATAACATGGTTCTGAAGCATGTGGAGAGGCATTTGAAGGAGATGTGATAGGTAGGTGTGGGGTACATAATTATGAGCATGGGAAAGAAAGGATACACCTAATTTTAGTGGTGACTATAATTACCTCTATGGATTCATATTTTGAGACATCGATTAAGGATGTTAGGGCTGTGGGCAGTGTGTTTCTAGGGTTTGAGGGCATGGTGGAGCATAGCCTTTTTCTGGACATGGCTATGGCCATCGTTATTGTTGGATCTAATGGTGTCTTTGTCAAATCAAAGGGACAGAGAAACCAAAGGTATTTTGTGGATTTTTAATGTCCTGATAAATGCTTGTGTGTCATTATTTTGCAATGGCAACTTGCATTGTTGGCCAGGGCAGAATGCTAAAGATATATATTTTTTAGCTTTCTTTAACCTATGATGTATGTCCTTTGAGGTTTTAGGTCCTTGTAAAACTTGGGTAATTTTATTGGACTATGTTTGCGGTTTCAAGTCCCTATAAAACTTGATTTTGATACTGTTCTTCAGTAGGTTTCATGAATACTTTTCCTAGTGGTTGTTAATGCTTTATCTTTCTTTATTTTGTTAAAGGGTTTTGGGGTCCCTTCAAAACCTACTTTTACCTTAATCTAAAACATATTTTGAATCAAGCTTATTATATCAATGTCATTTCATGGCACAATTCACAACATAGGGAAATATTTAAAACTATTTAGGGTGTTTCATATTTTGAGTCAAGTTTCCCATACCAATGTCATTGGGTAGAATAATTTAAAACACTAGGACAAATTTTGAAAATATTTATGGTGTTGAATATTTTGATTTAGATTTTTCATATCAATATTATTGCATGACGTAATTCACAACACCAGGATATATATAGGAAATATTTTGGGTGTTTCATATTTTGAGTGGGGTTTGTTGTATCAATGTCATTGGATAGTTAAATTTTTAACACTAGGACAAAATTTTACAAATATATGTGATGTTTCATATTTTTAGTTGGGTTTCTCGTAAAATTTTTTTTGTGCATCACAATTCTCAATATTGGGACAAATTTTCAAATGTTTGGGGTGTTGTATTTCTAAGTAAGGTTTCCCAAACCACTTTATGTGGCATAATTTGTAACACTGAGAAATATTTTTGAAATATTTGAGGAGTTAAATTTTTTGATTTGGGTTTCTCATAGTTATGTTGTCAGGTGTCATAATTCATAATATTGGGACAAATTTTAAAAATATTTTAGGTTTTACATATTTTGAGTCAAGTTTCCCATACCATTATTATTATGCCACACATATTTTAACATTGGAATAATTTTTTTAAAAATTTGGGTTATTTAATATTTTGAGTCACATTTACCATAAAAATGTCATTATGTAGTGCAATTCTCAGAACTAGAACAAATTTAATAAATATTTAGGGTGTCATAAATTTTGAGGTTATTTTTCTATACAAATGTCATTATATGGAAAAATTCATAACATTATGACAAATTTAGGAAATATTATAGGTTTTGCATATTTTAAAAGGAGTTTCCCATATCAATATCATTACTTACTACAATTCACAACAATTAGACAAATATCAAAAATATTTAGGTTATATATTTTGAGTTTGGTTTCCCATATAAATGTCATTGTGAATCACAATTCACAACATTATTATAAATTTTTGAAACATTTTGGGAGTTTCATATTTGGACATGGGTTTCTCATACCAACATTTTTATGTGAAAAATTTGACAAGACTGAGAAAATTAACAAAAATATTTGGGGTGCTGTATATTTTGAATCAAGTTCATATAAAATTGTCATTAAGCTTAACAATTGGAAACATTGGGTGGAATTTCATAAATGTTTTAGGTGATTTATATTTTGAGTTAGCTTTCTTATACCATTATCTTTATATTACATAATTTTCAAACCTCTAAAAAATGGAAATATTTTCTAAAATATTTGGCGTTTTTCATATTTTGAGTCATGTTTCCCATAAAAATGTCATTATGAGTCATACATAATTCACAACACTGGGTCAAAATTTATAAATATTAGGGGCATTTCATATTTTGAGTTTCATTTCAAATACCAATGCCATTACATGACACAACTTAAATAACAAGATCACATTTTATAAATAATTTGGGTGTTGCATATTTTGAGTAATGTTTTTGGTACCAATGTTATTATATGACACAATTCATAACATTAAGACAAATTTCATAAATATTTAGGTTGTTGCATATTTTGAGTCATGTTTCCCATACCAATGTCATTATGTGGCACAGTAAAGCAACATTGTGACAAATTTAAAAAATATTTTTTGCATTGCATATTTTGAGTTAGGTCTCCAATACAAATGTCATTATGTAATGCAATTGACAACACTGGGAAACATTTACCAAATATTTTAGTTATTTCATATTTCTAGTCAAGTTTTCCATACCAATGTTTTTGCTCTATATAAATTACAACAATAAGAAAATTTAAAAAACATTTCAGAAAAGTTTAGGGTATTGCATATTTTATGTTGCGTTTCTCATAAAATTGTTGTTGTGCTATGTAAATTTCAACACAAGAATAAATTTGATAAAAATTTTGCATGTTGTGTATTTTTATTTGATTTTAGTGTAGAAATGTCATTCTATGGAGGAATTCCTAAAAAAGGGGAAATTATATGGAAATATCTAGGGTGTTGCATATTTTTTGTTGGGTTTCATATGTAAATGTCATTACATAACACAATATTTAAAATTGGGATAAATTACATAAATATTTGTTGTGTTGAATATTTTAAATTAGGTTTTCCCTATGAATAACATTGCATAGTAAAATTTTCAACACTAGTACAAATTTTATAAATAAACCGTGCATTGGATATTTTTTCTAATTTTACATATAATTATTTTTTGTATCATAATTATCAACATATACAAATTTTTAAAACAATTGGGGTGTTACATATTTTTTTATAGGTTTCCCATACAAATGTCATTGTGAAACACAATTCATAATATTAGGAAAAAATTTAGATATATTTCAGGAGTTTCATATTTTTAGTTGGATTTCCAATACCAATATCTTTACATGAACACACTTGACAACAATGGGACAAATTACGTAGAAATAGTAGGTGTTGTATATTTTGAGTTGGGTTTCCATACCAATGTTGATTTTTGGCACAACTCTCAACACTAGGAAAAATTTCTAAAATATTTTGGGTGTTGCATATTTTGAGTAGGGTTTCCCATAAAAATGTATTTGTGTTTCATAGTTACCAACAGTAGTTCATATTTGATATGTTTTTTGGATATTGCATATTTTGAGTCATTTTTGTCATACAAATATCATTACATATCATATTTTAGAAAACTGGGATAGAATTTTAAAATATTTATGGACTTTGATATTTTTATTCAGGTTTATAGTTCAAATGTCATTATGGATAAGAATTTGTAATGTTGGGGAAAATTTATAAAATATTTGGGATGCTTTATGTTTCTAGATGGGTTTCATCACACAATTCATAACTAAGAAAAAAATTTATTATATGTTTTGGTGTTGCATATTTTGAGTCATGTTTCTAGTACTAATGTCATTGCACCATGAATTTTGTAAAATTAGGACTAGCTTCATACACATTTGTAGTGTTTCATTTTCTAGTTTGGATTTCTCATACCAATTTTATTACATGTGGAAGTTTGTAACATTATGACAAAGTTTGAAAATATTTTAAGACATTATGACAAATTTTGAAAATATTTTGAGTGTTGCATACTTTTACTCAAGTTCCTTGTACCAATGTAGTTGAATAGGGAAATTTACAACACTAGGACAAATTTTATAAATATTTTGGGTGTTTCATATATTTATTTTGGTTTCTTTTACCAATGTCATTAGGTGGTAAAATTTGTAACACTTGGATAAATTTTAGAAATATTTATGTTGATGCATATTTTGAGTCAATTTTTATATACCATTGTCATTTAATAAATTAATTCACAACATTGGGATATTTTTTTCAAATATATAGTGTATTGTATAATTTTAGTGGGTTTTCCCATACTAATGACATTTCATGGTGGAATTATCAACAATAGGATAGATTTCATTAATATTTGGTGTGTTGCATATTTTGAGTTGGTTATCTTGTAAAAATGACTTTTCACATAATAATTATCAACATTGGGGGAATTTTTAGAAATGTATTTGGTGTTACATATTTATATTTGGTTTTCCCATACAAATTTCATTGCATGGCGCAATTCATAATACTAGGAAATGTTTCAAAAATATATTGGATGCTACATATTCTGAGTCAAGTTTCCCATACAAATGTCTTTGGACATCCAAATTAAAAAAACTTGGACAAATTCTAAAAATATTTCAAGTCTTGCATATTTTAATTTAAGTTTGATATACTAATGTCATTGTCTGGTGTAATTAATAACACAATAATTTTGATAATTTTTTATGTTTTACATATTTTTATTTGAGTTTCCCATACTAATGTCATTGCATGTCATAATTCATAACACTGGGATAAATTTTAGTGGAGTTTCCCATACTAATGTCATTGCATGGTGTAATTCTCAACACTTAGATAAATTTCATTGATATTTGGTGTGTTGCATATTTTCAGTAGTTATCCTCTACAAATGAATTTTCACATAATAATTATTAACATTGGGCAAATTTTTACAAATGTTTTTGGTGTTACATATTTAGATTTGGTTTTCACATATAAATATCATTACACAGTATATTTCATAATACTAGGAAAATTCTCAAAAATATATTTGATGTTGCATATTTTGAGTCAAGTTTCCCATATAAATGTCATTACACATAAACATTCACAAAACTAGGACAAATTATAAAAAAAATTCAAATTTTCCATACTGTTATTTAGGTTTTTTGTACTAATGTCATTGTGTGGTGTAACTAAAAACACAAGAAATTTGATAATTTTTTTTTAATATTTTTATTTGGGTTTCCCATACCAATGGCATTGCATGTCACAATTCATAACACTAGGATAAATTTTGGAAATATTTGGGTTGTTACATATTTTGATTCAAATTTACCATCTCAATGTCATTATGTGACAAGATTCATAACTCTAGATAAAAAATTTGAAATATTTGGGGGGTTTCATATTTTGAGTCAGGTTTCCCATACCAGTTTCAATGCATAAAATAATTTATAACATTGGGACACATTTCAAAAATATTTGGAGTGTTTCATAATTTGAGTCTAGTTTCACATGCCAATGTCATTACATGGTAAAAGTTATAACATTGGGATAAATAATATAAATATTCTCTGTGTTGCATATTTTGAGTCATGTTCCCTCTGCCAATATCATTACATTGCATAATTCACCACACTGGGACAAATTTTAAAAATATTTTTTGTGTTGTCTATTTTGCTATGAGGTTCTAATACCAATGTCATTTCATAGTAAGATAGGAAACACTAGGATGAATTTTATAAATATTTGAGGTGTTGCATATTTTCAGTGGGGTTTTACAAACCAATGTCATTTTAATGTGATTTTTTCAACAACTAGAATTTTGTTTGAAATACTTTGGGTGTTAAATAATTTTAATTTGGTTTCTTATACTAATGTATTATGAAACACAATTCACAACATTGGTATAAATTTTGGAAATATTTTGGAGGTTTCATACTTTGAGTCACATTTCCCATACCAATATCATTTTGGATCACAATTATTAACACTAAAAAAAATTATAAATATATGGGGTATCAAATATTTTGATTTAGGTTTCTAGTACTAATGTCATTACACCATGTAATTCATAACATTGGGATTTTTTTTTTTTGAAATATTTTAGGTGATGTATATTTTTATTAGGGTTTCATGTACTAGTGTCATTGTTCATCATAATTCATTACACTATGATAAATTTTATAAATATCTAATTTGTTACATATATTGAGTTAGGTTTCTCATACTAATTTTGTAGATATGCACAATTCAAAACACTAGGAATTTTTTCTAAAATATTTGGGGTGTTGCATATTTTGAGTCAGTTTTCCCATACCAATGTCTTTACATATCACATTTCATCACACTACAAGAATAAATCCAAATATTTGTGGTGTTTCATATTTTGAGTTAGATTTCCCATACAAATGAAATTACATAGCATAATTAACAACAATGTGACAAATTTTATAAATATTTTTGGTTTTGTGTATTTTGAGTCAAATTTTCCATACCAATGTAATTGTTTGGTGTAATTCACAACATAGTGAAAAATTATTAAAATATTTTTGATGTTACATATTTTGAGTTAAGTTTATTGTACCAATGTCATTATGTAGTGTAATTTACAACATTAACAAAAAATATGTAGATATTTGGGGTGTTATATATTTTGAGTTAGGTTTCGTATACCAATGTCCTTGTGTGGTAAAATTCACAACATTGTAAAAAATTAGGAAATACTTGGGATGTTGCATATTTTGAGTTGGGTTTCATGTACCAATGTCATTACATGACATAATTAGCAACACTAGGAAAAATATTATACTTATTTAGGGTGTTGAATAGAAAATCGGGATTCTTATATAAGTGTCATTGTGCATCATAATTATCAACATTGGACAAATTTCAAAAATATTTAAGGTGTTTCATGTTTTGATTCATGTTTCCAATACTGAAGTCATCACATGATATACTTTGACATACTAGGAGTTTTTAACATAATATTTGAGGTGCTACATAATTTTAATCTAATTTTCTATAACAATGTTTCTTCACTTCAAAATTTATAACACTAGGATTTTTTTTAAAAGTATTTATAGTGTTGCATATTTGGAGACACATTACATGTACCATTTTTGTTGTTTTATTTAATTTGAAATACTAGGAAATTTTAAAAATATATTTAGGGTGTTGTATATTTTGTGTTACTTTTACCATATCAATGATCTTACATAGGGAAATTCAAAACACTAGGATCAATATTATAAATATTTGGGGTGTTAAATATTTTGAGTCATTTTTTTCATACCAATGTCTTTCCATGGTGTAATTCACATCACTAGAACAAATTTCATAAATAATTGGTGTGTTTCATATCTTTATTGGTGTTTCCCATACCAATATGATAACATACTATAATGTATAACACTGGGAAAAGCTTTATATTTAGCATGTTTATTTTTTTATGATGGGTTTCCCAAACAAATGTTGTTTCCAATCAAAATTAACAACATTGGGACATACATCAAAAATATTTCAGGTGTTTCATATTTTGAGTTAGGTTTCCCATACAATTGTCATTACATGTCGTAATTTGAAATAATAGGAAAAAATTTATAAATATTTGGGTTTTTTAAAATTTCAAGTCAAGTTCCCATGACCATTATTGTTGTTAGTTACAATTGAAAATACTAGGAAATTTTTTGAAAATATTTGGGGTGTTACATATATTGATTTTGGTTTTTCATACCATTACCATTTTGCATCATAATTTCTAGCACTAAATTTTTTTTTAAATATTTTGGGTTTGCATATTTTGAGTCTGGTTTCTCATACCAATGTCATTGCATGGTGAAATTCTCAACATAGAAACAAATTATATAAATAATCTGGGTGTTTCATATTTTGAGTTATATTTCTGATGTCAATGTCATTTCATGGTAAATTTTGTAACATTAATAAAAATTTCATAAATATTTGGAATGTTTCATATTTTGAAGTAGGTTACTCATTGTAATATAATTTCACATCATACATAAATCATAACACTTTGATAAATTTTTAAAATATTTAAGGTGTGCATATTTTGAGTTAGGTTTCCCATATCAATGTCATTGCTTAATAAAATTCACAACATAGGGAAAAATTTATAAAATATTTTGGGTATTGAATTTTTTTAGTTAGGTTTCCCATACCAATGTTATTATGCTACACAAATCACAACATTGGGAAAAAATTATAAACATTGAGGTTATTGCATATTTTGAGTTAGGTTTCACTTATAACTATCATTGCACTAAAAAAAATTTATACAAGGAAAAACTTAAAAAATATTTGGGGTATTTCTTAGTTTGAGTGAGGTTTTTCATACTAATGTCATTATATGACACAAATTGTAATACTAGCATGAATTTTTAAAACATTTGTGGGTTTACATATTTTGAGTTGGGTTTCTTATACCAGTTCCATTGCATAATGTAACTCACAACTTTGGGAAAAAGTTTATAAATATTTTGGGTATTACATATTTTGAATTGGTTTCCACTACTAATGTTTTTATGCAATTCAAATTGTATCACTATTACAAATTTTTATAAATAATTGTTATGTTGCATATTTTAACATAGGGTAATTATATGATTGTCATTGTGTATTGTAATTAGAAACATTAGATTGTAATTGATAATAATAAGACAAAATAAAAATATTTGGGGTGTTGCATATATATTTGGGTTTCTCATAATAATGTCGTTAAGCAATGAAAATCAAAATATTATGACAAATTTATGAAATATTTGGTGTGTTGCATATTTTGATTTTGGTTTATCATACTCATGTCATTTCATGTTGCAATATCAACATTATCACTAATTTTTTAAATATATGAGGTGTTGTATTTTTGAGTCATGTTTCTCATACAAATGTTATTGTACAACATAATAAACAATACTAGGAAAAGGTTGATAAATGTTTAGAATGTTCCATATTTTGAGTCAATTTTTCAATACCATTATCATTAATCATCATAAATAGTAAAATTATGACACATTTTATAAATAGTTGGGGTGTTGTAAATTTTATTATGTAATTATAATATATAATTAAATTTTCTCATACCAATGTCATTATATTGTGTAATTCACAACACCAATAAACTTTTCCTAAATATTTGGGGTGTTTCATATTTTGACATAGGTTTCCAAAACCAATGTCATTACAGCACATAGTTTGAATCACTAGGAAAATTTTTAGAAACATTTCATGTGTTACATAATTATAGATAGGTTCCCATATCAATTCATTATGTGCCATAATTTAGAACAATGGTATGAATTTAAAACATATTTAGGGTTTACATATTTTATGTTTGTTTTCCCATAAAAATGACATTATACAATATGATTTATAGCACTGGGATAAATTTTAGAAATATTTTTGATGTTACATATTTTTACTCAGGTTTCCCATACTATTTCTTTTATGCCACTCAATTCGTAACCCCGAGAAAATTTTCATAAATATATATATGCTAAATATTTTGATTTAGGTTTGATATACCAATGACATTGTATGACATATTTTCTAAAATTAGATAAATTATAGAAAAATTTATGGTGTTGCATATTTTGAGTAGGATTTTTGATACCAATGTCATTATGCAACATAATTTAAAACACTAAGATAAATTTGATAATTATTTGGAGTGTTTCATATTATGAGTGGGGATTACCATACTAATTATCATTCCATTGTATAATTGATAATACTAGGACACACTTCCTAATTATTTTGGATGTTACATATTTTGAGTCAGGTTTCTTTTTTAGATGTTGTTATGTGTCATAATTAACAAAACTAGGACAAGTTTATGAAACATTTATTGTGTAGCATACTTTGATTCAAGTTTCCCATACCAATGTTGTTTTCTTTTATAATTTCCAATATTTAAACAAATTTTTGGTGTGGTTGAGATTTTGAGTCAGGTCTTTGTTACTAACGCCAGTGTGAGGTACAATTCATAAGATTAAGATAAATTTTAGAAATATTTGGGTTATTTCATATGTTGATATAGGTTTCTCATACAAATGTCATTCCACATCAAAATTACCAACATTATTGTAAATATTTTAAATATGTGAGATGTTGAATATTTGGAATTGGGTTTAAAATACCGATGTCATTCTATGGTGTAATTAGCAACATTAGGATAAATTTTTGAAATATTTTGAATGTTGCATATTTTGAATTAGGTTTCTTGTACCAATATCATATCACCATGTAAAAAACCAACAATAGGAAACAATTTATAAATATTTAGGGTGTTGCATATTTTGAGTTGGGTTTCCGATAAAATTATCATTACACCACAAAATTTGCAACATTTAGACAATTTTTTAGAAATATTTAGATTTTTTAATATTTTTAATTATTTTATCCATACCAATATATTATGTGGTATAATTCACAATAATAAAAAGAACATTTTAAATATTTATATAGTTGGATATTTTGAGTCGGGTTTCCTACACCAATGTTGTTGTGTGTCATAATTCACTACAATGGGACAAATTTTTTAAATATTTTTAGGTGTTACATATTTTTATTATGGTTTCAAAAATATGTAACATGTGGATAATTTTCAAATGTATTTAGGGTCTTCCATATTCTTAGTTAGGTTTCCCATACCAATGTCATTATGTATCACAATTCATAATATTGGGACAATTTTTATAATTATTTTTGGTAATTCATACTTTAATTCAACTTTCCCATACCAATGTTGTGTGTAGCAAGACATAAAACTAGGAAATGTTTTTGACATATTTAGGGTGTTAAATATTTTTAATCAAATTTATCATACAAATGTTGTTATTCATAAAAATGTGCAACATTGAAACAAATTTTAAAAATATTTGGGGTGTTACATGTTTTGAGTCACGTTTTCCATAATAGTATTATTGCATGACACAATTCACAACATAGATAAATTTTTAAAATATTTATAGTCTTGAATATTTTCAATTAGGTTTCCCATACCAGTGTCATTAATTGGAATAATTCATAACACTAGTAAAAATTTTAGATATAATTTGGCTACATCATATTTTATCTTAGTTTTCCCATACCAATGTCGTTATGCATGTTTAATTCACAAAAGTAGCAAAACCTTTATAGTTATTCGAGGTTTTGCATATTTTGAGTTGGGTTTCCTGTACTAATATAATTGTGAGTCGCAATTTAAAACACTCAAATTTTTCAAAATATTTTATGTGATACATATTTTGAGTTCATATTCCCATACCATTATTGTTACATTATGAAATTCACAACACTAGGACAAATGTTGTAGAAAAATTTAGGTGTTGTATATTTTGAGTTAGTTTTACTATACCAATGTCATTTTTTGGCATAATTCATAACATTAAAAAAAATGTAATGAATATTTGAGGTGGTACACATTTTGAGTTAGGTTTTCCATATGAATGTCATTCCTTGGAATTATTCATAGCCCTAAGTAAAATTTCAAATATATTTTGGGTGTTTCATATTTTGAGAGGGGTTTCCCATAGAAATGTTTTTTTATAACACAATTCACAACACTAGGACAAATTTTAGATATAATTTGGGAGTTACATATTTTGAGTTGGATTTCCCATACCAATGTCATTGAACATAAACATTCACAACATAAAATTTTTATAAATACTTGGAGTGTTTCATAATTTTAGTTGATTTTATCATACCAATGTGGTTTCATGATGTAATTAACAAAATTTGGAAAAAATCATAAATATTTGGGGTGTTACATATTTTTTATTAACTTTATCATACCAATGTTTTTATGTATTTAAAACTTTAATACTAGGACAAATTTTATAAATATATTGGGTGTTTCACATTTTGAATTGGGTTTCTCATACCAATGTTATTACATGATGTAATTCATGACATTGGGATAAATTTTATAAATATTTTGTGTTTCATATTTTGAGTCAGGTTTCCCTAACAATTTTTTTCAATGGTACAATTTGTAATAGGAGGACAATTTTTGAAAATATTTGAGGTGCTACATATTTTGAGTCATGTTTACCTTTATAATGTCATTATGCTACATAATTCATAATATTATAAAAAGTATCAAAAATATTTGGGGTGTTGCATATTTTATGTCAAGTTTTCAATAATAATGTTGTTAAGCTATGCATTTCACAACACTAAGATATATTTTTTAAATATTTAGGGTGTTTAAAATTTTTATTCAGGTTTACTATTACATTTACGTTACATCACATAATTCACAACACTAGGACAAATTTTAGAATTTTTTTTTACGTTACATATTTTGAGTCAAGTTTGTTGTATCAATGTCATTATATGGTATAATTTATAGCACAAAGATAATTTTCATAAATTTTTGAGGTGTTAAATATTTTGAGATAGGTTTCTCATAACAGTCTCATTTATTATCATTAAGAACATTGGGACAAGTTTTAGAAATATTTTAGGTGTTGTATATTTTGAGTCACGGTTCCCATACCAATGTAATTTTACTTATAAATTCACAACATTAGGAAAAATTTAAGAAACATTTGTGGTGTTATATAATTTTAATTAGGTTTCTCTTACTAATTTAATTTTGCATAAAAATTTAGAACTCTAGAACAAATTTCAAAAATATTTTATGTGTTTCATATTTGGAGTTAGTTTTCCCATAGCAACATCATTATATAGATTAATTCATAACAATAGGAAAAAATTCAAAGGTATTTATTGTGTTACATATTTTGAATCAAGATTATTATAACAATATCATTTCATGGCACAATATTTTAACACAGGGAAATATTTCAAAACTATTTAGGGTGTTTCATATTTTGAGTCAAGTTTCCCATACCAATGTCATTGGGTAGCATAATTTGAAACACTAGGACAAATTTTGTAAATATTTATGATGTTGCATATTTTGATTTTGCTTTTTCATATTAATATTATTGCATGATGAAATTCACAACATTGATATATATAAGAAATATTTTTGGTGTTTCATAGTTAGAGTGGGGTTTTTTGTGTCAATGTCATTTGATAGTTCAATTTTTAACACTAAGACAAATTTTAGAAATATATGTGATGTTGCATATTTTTAGTTGGGTTTCTCATAAAAAAAAATTTGTGCATCACAATTCTCAATACTGGGACAAATTTTGAAATGTTTGGGGTGTTGTATATTCTAAGCCAGGTTTCCCAAACCACTTTATGTGGCATAATTTATAACACTAAGTAATATTTTTGAAATATTTGAGGAGTTAAATATTTTGATTTGGGTTTCTCATAGTTATGTTGTTAGGTGTCACAATTCATAATATTGGGATAAATTTTTGAAATATTTTAGGTTTTACATATTTTGAGTCAAGTTTCCCATACCATTATTATATTGTCATACATTTTTTAACATTGGAAGATTTTTTTAAAAAAATTGGGTTATTTTATAGTTTGAGTTAAATTTACCATAAAAATGTCATTATGTATTGCAATTCTCAAAATTGAAACAAATTTAATAAATATTTGCAGTGTCATAAATTTTGAGGTTGTTTTTCATACAAATGTCATTACATGGAAAAATTCATAACACTATGACAAATTTAGGAAATATTATAGGTGTTTCATATTTTGAAAGGGGTTTCCCATACCAATTCTATTACTTACTGCAATTCACAACACTCAAACAAATCTCAAAAATATTTAGGTTATATATTTTGAGTTTGGTTTCCAATATAAATGTCATTGTGCATCACAATTAATAAAATTATGATAAATTTTTGAAACATTTTTGATGTTTCATATATTGACTTGGGTTTCCCATACCAACATTTCTATGTGAAAATTTTCAAAACACTAGGAAAATTTACAAAAATATTTGGTGTGTTACATATTTTGAATCAGGTTCCTATACAAATGTCATTGAGTCTAACAATTGGAAACATTGGGTGAAATTTCAAAAAAAAATTACATGATTTATATTTTGAGATAGCTTTCTTATACCATTATATTTGTACTACATAATTTTAAAAACTCTAAAAAATTGAAATATTTTCTAAAATATTTGGGTTTTTTCATATTTTGATTCAATTTTTCCATATATATGTCATTATGAGTCATTCATAATTCACAACACTGGGTCAAATTTTATAAATATTAGGGTTATTTCATATTTTGAGTTTCATTTCAAATACCAATGTCATTACATGACATAGTTTGAATAACAAGATCACATTTCATAAATAATTTGGGTGTTGCATATTTTGAGTAATGTTTTTGGTACCAGTGTTATTGTATGACACAATTCATAACGCTAGGACAAATTTTTAAAATATCTTTGGTGTTGAATATTTGGAGTCATGTTTCCCATACTAATGTCATTATGTATCACAATAAAGCAACATTGTGACAAATTAAAAAAATGTTTTGGGCATTGCATATTTTGAGTTACGTTTCCCATACAAATGTCATTGTGTAATGTAATTGACAACAATGGGAGACATTAATGAAATATTTTAGTTATTTCATATTTTTAGTCAAGTTTTCCATACCAATGTTTTTTCTCTATATAAATTACAACACTAAGAAAATTTAGGAAACATTTAATAAAAATTTATTGTATTGCATATTTTTTGTTGGATTTCTCATAGAATTATTATTATGCTACATAAATTTCAACACAAGAAGAAAATTCTTAAAAAATTTGGCATGTTGCATATTTTAATTTGACTTTAGTGTAGAAATATCATTGTATGGAGATATTCAAAAAAGGGGGAAATTATATGGAAATATCTAGGGTGTTGCATATTTTGAGTTGGGTTTCATGTGCCAATGGCATTACATAACACAATATTTTACATTGGGATAAATTACTTTAATATTTGTGGTGTTTCATACTTTAAATTAGGTTTTCCCTATAAATAACATTGCATAGTAAAATTTTCAATACTGGAAGAAATTTTATAAATAAATGGTGCATTGCATATTTTTTGTAATGTTAGATATAATGATTTTTTGTATCATAATTATTAGCATAAATATATTTTTAAAAAAATTGGGGTGTTACATATTTTTTGATAGGTTTCCCATACAAATGTCATTGTGGAACACAATTCATAAAATTAGGAAAAAATTTAGAGATATTTTGGGAGTTTCATATTTTGAGTTGGATTTCCAATACCATATCTTTACATGAACACACTTCGCAACAATGGGACAAATTTCATATAAATATTATGTGTTGTATATTTTGAGTTGGGTTTCCATACCAATGTTATTTTTTGGCACAATTCACAACACTAGGAAATTTTTTTAAAATATTTGGGGTGTTGCATATTTTGAATAGGGTTTCCCATAAAAATGTATTTGTGTTTCACAGTTACCAACACTAGTTCATATTTGATAATCTTTTGGGATATTGCATATTTTTAGTCATTTTTGTCATACAAATATCATTACACGTCATATTTTATAAAACTAGGACAAAATTTGAAAATATTTATGAATTTTGATATTTTTATTTAGGTTTATAGTTCAAATGTCATTATGGATAATAATTTTTAATGTTGGAGAAAATTTATAAAATATTTGGGATGTTTTATATTTCTAGTTGGGTTTCTTTCACTTATCATTGCATGACACAATTCACAAGTTAGAAACAAATTTAATAAATATTTGGGTGTTGCATATTTTGAGTCAAGTTTCTAGTAACAATGTCATTACACCATGAATTTTGTAACATTAGGATAAGATTTATATACATTTGGAGTGTTTCATTTTCTAATTTGTATTTCTCATACCAATTTTATTGCATGTGGAAGTTTCTAACATTATGATTTTTTTTGAAAATATTATAAGTGTTGCATATTTTTACTCAAGTTCCTTATACTAATGTAGCTGAGTAGAGAAATTTACAACACTAGGAAAAATTTTATAAATATTTTGGGTGTTTCATATTTTTAATTTGGTTTCTGTTACCAATGTCATTAGGTGGCACAATTTGTAACACTAGGATAAATTTTAGATATATTTATGTTGATGCATATTTTGAGTGATTTTTTTTGTACCATTATCATTATATAAATTAAATCACAAAAATGGGATAATTTTTTCATATATATACTGTATTGTATAATTTTAGTGGGATTTCCCATACTAATGTCATATCATGGTGGAATTATCAACACTAGGATAGATTTCATATATATTTGGTGTGTTACATATTTTGAGTTGGTTATCTTGTACAAATGACTTTTCACATAATTATTATCAACATTGGGAGAATTTTTAGAAATGTATTTGGCGTTACATATTTAGATTTGGTTTTCCCATACAAATGTCATTATATGGCACAATTCATAATACTAGGAAATGTTTCAAAAATATATTGGATGCTACATATTTTAAGTCAAGTTTCCCATAAAAATGTCATTAGACATCAAAATTAAAAACACTTGGATAAATTATAAAAATATTTCAAGTCTTGCATATTTTAATTTAAGTTTGATATACTAATGTCTTTGTCTAGTGTAATTAACAACACAAGAATTTTGATATTTTTTTATGTTTTACATATTTTTATATGGGTTTCCCATACTAATGTCGTTGCATGTCATAATGCATTACACTGGGATAAATTTTAATGGGGTTTTCGATACTTATGTCATTGCATGGTGAAATTCTTAATGCTTATACAAATTTAATAGATATTTAGTGAGTTTCATATTTTCAGTAGGTTATCCTATACAAATGTCTTTTCACATAACAATTATTAACATTGGGAGAATTTTTACAAATTTTTTTGGTGTTACATATTTGGATTTAGTTTTCACATACAAATATCATTAAACAGTGTAATTCATAACACTAAGAAAATTTTAAAAAATATATTTGATGTTGCATATTTTGAGACAAGTTTCCCATTAAAATGTCATTACACATCGAAATTCACAATAGTAGGACAAATTATACAAATATTTCAAGTTTTGCATATTGTTATTTAAGTTTTTTATACTAATGTCATTGTGTGGTGTAATTAGCAACACAAGGAACTTTATAATTTTGTATGTTTTGAATATTCTTATTTGGGTTTCCCATACCAATGGCATTGCATGTCACAATTCATAACACTAGGATAAATTTTGGAAATATTTGGGTTGTTAGATATTTTGATTCAAATTTACTATATCAATGTCATTATGTGACAAGATTCATAACTCTAGGTAAAAGATTTAAAATATTTGGGGGGGTTCATATTTTGAGTCATGTTTCCCATACTAGTTTCACTGCATAAAATAATTTAAAACATTGGGATACATTTAAATATTATTTGGAGTGTTTCATAATTTGAGTCCAATTTCACATTCCAATGTCATTACATGGAAAAATTTATAACATTAGGATAAATAATTTAAATATTCTTTTTTTTCCATATTTTGAGTCATGTTCCCTATGCTAGTGTCATTGCATTGCATAATTCAGCACACTCAGACAAATTTCATAAATATTTTTGGTTTAGTATATTTTTATATGAGCTTATAATACCAATGTCATTTTGTAGTGAAATTGGAAATACTAGGATGAATTTTATAAATATTTGAGGTGTTGCATATTTTCAATGGGGTTTTACAAACCAATGTCATTTTAAAGTGATCTTTTCAACAATTAGACAAATTTTTGAAATATTTGGGGTGTTACATAATTTCAATTTGTTTTCTTGTATCAATGTATTATGAAACACAATTCATAACACTGGTATAAATTTTAGAAATATTTTGGAGGTTTCATAATTTGATTCATGTTTCCCATACCAATATCGTTTTGTATCACAATTATTAACACTAAAATATATTTAAATATATGCGGTGCCAAATATTTTGATTCAGGTTTCTAGTACTAATGTCATTACACCATGTAATTAATAATGTTAGGATTTTTTTTTAAATATTTTAGGTGCTATATATTTTTATTAAGGTTTCATGTACTAGTGTCATTGTTCATCATAATTCAGTACAATATAACAAATGTATAAATATCTAATTGGTTACATATATTGAGTTAAGTTTCTCATATTAATGTTGTTGATATGCACAATTCACAACAATAGGAATTTTTTTATAAAATATTTGGGGTCTTGCATATTATGAGTTAGGTTTACCATACCAATGTCATTACATATCAAATTTCACCAGACTATGAAAAAATTTTCAAATATTTGTGGTGTTTAATATTTTGAGTTACATTTCCCATACAAATGCAATTGCATAGCACAATTGACACCAATGTGACAAATTTTATAAATATTTTTGGTTTTGCATATTTTGAGTCAAATTTTCCATACCAATGTAATTGTTTGGTGTAATTCACAACATAGGGAAAAATTATTAAAATATTTTTGGTGTTACATATTTTGAGTCACATTTATGGTAGAAATGTCATTATGAAGTGTACTTTACAACATTAGGAAAAAATATGTAGATATTTGGGGTGTTATATATTTTGAGTTAGGTTTCGTATACTAATGTCCTTATGTGGTAAAATTCACAACATGTTAAAAAATTATGAAATACTTGGGATGTTGCATATTTTGAGTTGGGTTTCATGTACCAATGTCATTACATGACATAATTATCAACACTAGGTAAAATATTATACTTATTTAGGGTGTTGAATAAAAAATTGGGCTTCTTATATAAATGTCATTGTGCATCATAATTATCAAAATTGGATAAATTTCAAAAATATTTAATGCGTTGCATGATTTGATTCAAGTTTCCAATAGCAAATTCATTGCATGATATAATTTGACATACTAGGAATTTTTTTAAAAATATTTGAGGTGCTACATAATTTTAATCTAATTTCCTATAACAATGTTTCTACACTTCAAAATTCATAACACTAGGAATTTTTTAAAAATATTTATAGTGTTTCATATTTGGAGACAGATTTCATGTACCATTATTGTTGTTTTATGTAATTTGAAATACTAGGAAAATTTTTGCATATATTTGGGGTGTTGTATATTTTGTGTTATTTTTACCATACCAATGACCTTACATAGGGAAAATCAAAACACTAGGATTAATATTAGAAATATTTGAGGTTTTAAATATTTTGAGTCAATTTTGCCATACCAATGTCTTTTCATTGTGTAATTCACAACACTAGAATAAATTTCATAAATAATTGGTGTGTTTCATATCTTTATTGGTGTTTCCCATACCAATATGATTGCATACTGTAATGTATAACATTGGGAAAAGATTTATATTTAGCATGTTGATTATTTTATGATGGGTTTTCCAAACAAATGTTGTTGCACATCATAATTCACAACATTGGGACATACATCATAAATATTTTAGGTGTTTCATATTTTGAGTTAGGTTTCTCATAGAATTGTCATTACATGCCATAGTTTGAAATAACGGGACAATTTTTATAAATATTTGTGTTTTTTATTAAATTTTAAGTCAAGTTCCCATGACCATTATTGTTGTTAGTTACAACTGAAAATACTAGGATACATTTTGAAAACATTTGGTGTGTTACATATATTGATTTTGGTTTTTCATACCATTACCATTTTGCATCATAATTTTTAACACTAAATTTTTTTTAAAATATTTTGGGTTTCCATATTTTGAGTCTGGTTTCTCATACCAATGTCATTGTAGGGTGTAATTCTCAACATAGAAAAACATTAAATAAATAATTGGGGTGTTTGATATGTTGAGTTATGTTTGTGATGACAATGTCATTACATGGGAAATTTTGTAACATTAATAAAAATTACATAAATATTTGTGGTGTTTCATATTTTGAGGTAGGTTACTAGTTGTAATATCATTTCACATCATACATAAATCATAACAGTATGATAAATTTTCAAAATATTTAAGGTGTGCATATTTTGAGTTAGGTTTCCCATATCAATGTCATTGCATAAAAAAATTCTAAGCATTTGGAAAAATATATAAAATATTTGGGGTGTCACATTTTTTAGTCAGGTTTCCCATACCAATGTTATTATGCTACACAAATCACAACATTTGGAAAAAATTATAAACATTGAGGTTATTGCATATTTTGAGTTAGGTTTCCCTTATAATTTTCATTACACTAAAAAAAATTTATACTAGGAAAAATTTCATAAATATTTGGGGTATTTCATAGTTTGAGTCAATTTTTTCATAATAATGTGATTTCATGACACAAATTTTAATACTATCAAATTTTTTTTAGAAATTTGTGGGTTTACATATTTTGAATTGGGTTTCCCATACTAGTGTCATTGCATGATGTAATTCACAACTTTGTGAAAATGTTTATAAATATTTTGGGTATTACATATTTTGAATTGATTTCCACTACCAATTTTTTTATGTAATGCAAATTGTATCACTATTACACATTTTTATAAATAATTATTGTGTTGCATATTTTAACATAGGGTAATTATATGAATATCATTCTATATTGTAATTAGAAACATTAGATTGTAATTCATAATAATAAGACAAAATAAAATATATTTCGGATGTTGCATATTTTGAGTTTGGTTTATCATACCCATGTCATTTCATGTTGCAATCTCAATATTATCACTAATTTTTTAAATACATGAGGTGTTGTATTTTTTAGTCATGTTTCTCATACCAATGTAATTGTACAACATAATAAACAATACTAGGAAAAGGTTGATAAAGGTTAAGAACGTTTCATATTTTGAGTCAATTTTTCAATACCATTATCATTAATCATCATAATTAGTAAAATTATGACACATCTTATAAATATTTGGGGTGTTGTAAAATTTATCATGTAATTATACTATGTAATTCAATTTTCCCATACCAATGTCATTATATTATTTAATTCACAATACCAAGAAAATTTCTTAAATATTTGGGCTGTTTCATATTTTGAGTTAGGTTTCCCATTCCAATGTCATTACATAGTATAATTTGAATCACTAGGAAAAGATTGAGAAATTATTTAGTGTCTTACATAATTTGAGTAAGGTTCCCATACCATTCATTATGTGCCATAATTTATAACAATGGTATGAATTTCAAACATATTGAGGGGGTACATATTTTGTGTTTGTTTTCCCATACAAATAACAATATAGAATATGATTTATAACATTGGGATAAATTTTAGAAATATTTTTGATGTTACATATTTTTACTCAGGTTTGCCATACTATTTTTGTTATGACACTCAATTCGTAACCCTAGGAAAATTTTCATAAATATATATATATATGATAAATATTTTGATTCAGGTTTGCTATACCAATGACATTGTATAACATAATTTCTAAAATTGGATAAATTATAGAAAAAATTATGGTGTTACATATTTTGATTAGGTTTTTTGATACCAATGTCATTATGGAACATAATTTGAAACACTAAGATAAATTTGATAATTATTTGGAGTGTTTCATATTATGTGTAAGGATTACCATACTAATTATCATTCCATGGTACAATTCACAATACTAGGACACATTTCCTAATTATTTTAGATGCTACATATTTTGAGTTAGATTTATTGTTTTGATGTTGTTGTGTGTCATAATTCGCAAAATTAGGACAAGTTTATGAAACATTTATTGTGTTGCATACTTTGATCCAGGTTTCCAATACTAATGTTTTTTCATGCTATAATTTTCAATATACAAATAATTTTTTGGGGTGGTTGAGATTTTGACTCAAGTCTTTGTTTCTAATGTTAGTGTGAGGTACAATTCATAACATTAATATAAATTTTAGAAATATTTGGGTTATTTCATATTTTGATATAGGTTTCTCATACAAATGTCATTCCACATCAAAATTCCCAATACTATTATAAATATTTAATATATGTGAGATGTATAATATTTGGAATTGGATTTTAAATACCAATGTCATTACATTGTGTAATTAGAAGCATTGGGATAAATTTTTTAAATATTTTGAATGTTGTATATTTTGAATTAGGTTTTCTGTAGCAATGTCATATAACCATGTAAAACACAACAATAGGAAATTTTTTATAAATATTTATGGTGTTGAATATTTTAAGTTGGGTTTCCCTTAAAATTATCATTACACCACATAATTTGCAACATTTGAACAATTTTTAGAAATATTTAGCATGTTGAATACTTTTAATTATTTTATCCATACCAATGTATTATGTGGTACAATTCACACCAATAGGAAAAATATTGTAAATATTTATATTGTTGGATATTTTGAGTTATGTTTCCCGTACCAATGTTGTTGTGTGTCACAATTCACTACAATGGGTGTTACATATTTTTATTATGGTTTCAAAAATATGTAACACGTGGAAAATTTTCAAATGTATTTATGGTTTTCCATATTTTTAGTTAGGTTTCCCATACCAATTTCATTATGTATCACAATTCATAATATTGGGATAATTTTTATAATTATTTGTGGTACTTCATATTTTAATTCAACTTTCCCATACCAATGTTGTTTTGTGTAGCAAGACATAACACTAGGACAATCTTTTGAATTATTTAGTGTGTTAAATATTTTTATTAAAATTTATCATAAAAATGTTGTTATTTATAAAAAATTTAACATTGAAAAAAATTTAAAACATATTTGGGGTGGTACATGTTTTAAGTCATGTTTTCCATAGTAATATTATTGCATGACACAATTCACAACATAGATATATTTTTAAAATATTTATAGTCTTGAATATTTTCAATTTGGTTTCCCATACAAGTGTCATTGATTGGAATAATTCATAGCAATAGTAAAAGTTTTAGATATATTTTGGGTGCTTCATATATAATTTCAATTTTCCCATACCAATGTCATTATGCATGTGTAATTCACAAAACTAGGAAAATTGTCATAGGTATTCAGGGTTTTGCATATTTCGAGTTAGGTTTCTTTTACTAATATAATTGTGAATCACAATTTAAAACACTAAAATTTTTAAAAATATTTTATGTGATGCATATTTTGAGTTAGTCTTCCAATACCATTATTGTTACATTATGAAATCTCCAACACTGGGACAAATTTTGTAAATAACTTAGGTGTTGTATTTTTTGAGTTAGTTTTACCATACCAATGTCATTTTTTGGCATAATTCATAACAAAAATAAATATTTAATAAATATTTGAGATGGTACATATTTTGAATCACATTTTTCATATGAATGTAATTCCATGGCATTATTCATAACACTAAGAAAAATTTCAGCAATATTTTGTGTGTTTCATATTTTGAGTGGGGTTTCCCATAGAAATGTATTTTATATAACAATTCGCAACACTAGGAAATTTTTTAGATATTATTTGGTAGTTACATATTTTGAGTTGGTTTTCCCATACCAATGTCATTGAACATAAAAATTCACAACATAAAATTTTTAGAAATACTTCAAGTGTTTCATAATTTTAGTTGATTTTATCATACCAATGTGGTTTCATGATGTAATTAACAAAATTTATAAAAAAATCACAAATATTTGGGGTGTTACATATTTTTTACTAAGTTTATCATACCAATGTTTTTATGCATCTAAAATTTTAATACTAGGACAAATTTTATAAACATTTTGGGTGTTTCACATTTTGAATTGAGTTTCTTGTACCAATGTTATTACATGATGTAATTCATGACATTGGGATAAATTTTATAAATATTTTGTGTTTCATATATTGGGTTAGGTTTCCTTAACAATTTTGTTAAATGATACAATTTGTAATAGTAGGAAATTTTTTGAAAATATTTGGGGTGTTACATATTTTTAGTCATGTTTACCTTTATAATGTCATTATGCTACATAATTCATAAAATTATAAAAATTAAATAAAAATATTTGGGGTGTTGCATATTTTTTGTCAAGTTTATAGTAATTGTTTTTTTATGATATTCATTTCACAACACTGAGATATTTTTTTTAAATATTTGTGGTGTTTCATATTTTTATTTAGGTTTACTATTACATTTATGTTGTAGCACATAATTCACAACACTAGGACAAATTTTAGAAATTTTTCTTATGTTACATATTTTTAGTTAGGTTTATTGTATCAATGTCATTATATGGTATAATTTATAGCACTGAGATAATTTTCATAAATGTTTGATGTGGTACATATTTTGAGTTAGGTTTCTCATAATAGTTTCATTTTTTTCATTATTAAGAACATTGGGACAAATTTTATAAATATTTGGGTTGTTGCATATTTTGAGTCACAGTTCCCATACCAATGCAATTTTACTTATAAATTCACAACATTAGGAAATATTTAAGAAAATTTTGGGTTGTTATATTATTTCAATTACGTTTCTCTTGCCAATTTCATTTTGCATCAAAATTCATAAGACTAAAAAAAATTTCAAAAATATTTTGTGTGTTGCATATTTGGAGTCAGTTTCCCCATACCAACTTCATTGTACAACTTAATTCATAACACTAGAAAAAAATTCAATGGTGTTTATGGTTTTACATATTTTGAATCAATCTTATTATAACAATGTCATTTCATGGCACAATTCACAACATAGGGACATATTTCAAAACTATTTGGAGTGTTTCATATTTTAAATCAAGATTCCCATACCAATGTCATTAGGTAGCATAATTTGAAACACTAGGACAAATTTTGTAAATATTTATGGTGTTACATATTCTTGATTTAGATTTTTCATATTAATATTATTGGATGATGTAATTCACAACACTAGGATATATATAGGAAATAGTTTGGGTGTTTCATATATTTAGAGGGGTTTGTTGTATCAATGTCATAGGATAGTTCAATTTTTAACACTAGGATAAATTTTAGAAATATATGTGATGTTTCATATTTTTAGTTGGGTTTCTCATACAAATTTTTTTGTGTATCACAATTCTCAATATTGGGACAAATTTTTGAAATGTTTGGGGTGTTGTATATTCTAATCAGGTTTCCCAAACCACTTTATGTGGCATAATTTATAACACTGAGAAATATTTTCTTAATATTTAAGGAGTTAGATATTTTGATTTGGGTTTCTCATAGTTATGTTGTCAGGTGTCACAATTCATAATATTGGAACAAATTTTGGAGATATTTTAGGTTTTACATATTTTGAGTCAAGTTTCCCATACCATTCTTATTGTGCCAAACATTTTTTAACATTGGAATAAATTTTGAAAAAAAGTGGGTTGTTTTATATTTTGAGTCAAATTTACCATAAAAATGTCACTATTTAGTGCAATTCTCAAAATTGGAACAAATTTAATAAATATTTGGGGTGTCATAAATTTTGAGGTTGTTTTTCTATAGAAATGTCAATACATGGAAAAATTCATAACACTAGGTGTTGCATATTTTGAAAGGGGTTTCCCATACCAATGCCATTACTTACTACAATTCACAACACTTAGACAAATCTCAAAAAAAAATTAGTTTTGCGTTTGGTTTCCCATATAAATGTCATTGTGCATCACAATTCAAAACATTATGATAAATTTTTGAAACATTTTGGGTGTTTCATATTTTGACTTGAGTTTCCCATACCAACATTGTTATGTGAAAAAATTCACAACACTTGGAAAATTTATAAAAATATTTGGGGTGTTGCATATTTTGAATCAATTTCTTATAAAAATGTCATTGAGCCTAACAATTGGAAACACTGGGTGAAATTTCACAATTTTTTTAGGTGATTTATATTTTGAGTTAGCTTTCTTATACCATTATATTTGTACTACATAATTTTAAAAACTCTAAAAAATGGAAATATTTTCTAAAATGTTTTGGGTTTTTCATATTTTGAGTCATGTTTCCCTTATAAATGTCATTATGAGTCATACATAATTTACAACACTATGTTAAATTTTATAAATATTAGGGGTATTTCATATTTTGAGTTTCATTTCAAATACCAATGTCATTACATGACACAATTTGAATAACAAGATCACATTTTATAAATAATTTGGGTGTTGCATGTTTTGAGTAATGTTTTTGGTACCAATGTTATTTTATGACACAATTTATAACATTAGGACAAATTTCGTAAATATCTAGGGTGTTGCATATTTTGAGTCATGTTTCGTATACTATTGTCATTATGTGTCACAATAAAGCAACATTGTGACAAATTTAAAAAATATTTTGGGCATTGCATATTTTGAGTTAGGTCTCCCATAAAAATGTCATTGTGTAATGTAATTCATAACATTGGGAAACGTTTACAAAATATTTTAGTTATTTCATATTTTTAGTCAAGTTCTCCATACCAATGTTTTTGCTCTATATAAATTACAACACCAAGAAAATTTAAGAAACATTTAATAAATATTTGGGGTATTGCATATTTTATGTTGCATTTATCATAAAATTGTTGTTGTGCTACATAAATTTCAACACAAGAAGAAATTTCATAAAAAATTTGGCATGTTGCATATTTTGATTTGATTTTGGTGTAGAAATGTCATTATATGGAGAAATTTAAGAAAAGGTAAAATTATATGGAAATATCTAAGGTGTTTCATATTTTGAGTTGGGTTTCATGTTCCAATGTCATTACATAACACAATATTTAACATTGGGATAAATTACATAAATATTTTTGGTGTTCCAAATTTTAAATTACATTTTCCCTATGAATAACATTGCATAGTAAAAAATTCAACACTAGTACAAATTTTATAAACAAATGGTGCATTTCATATTTTTTCTAATTTTACATATATTGGTTTTGTGTATCATCATTATCAACATATAAAAAAATATAAAAAATTGGGGTGTTACCTACTTTTTGATAGCTTTCCCATACAAATGTCACTGTGCAACATAATTCATAATATATTTCAGGAGTTTCATATTTTGAGTTGGATTTCCAATACCAATATTTTTACATGAACACACTTCACAACAATGGGACAAATTTCATAGAAATATTAGGTGTTGTATGTTTTGAGTTGGGCTTCCATACCAATGTTGTTTTTTGGCACAATTCACAACACTAGGAAAAATTTCTAAAATAGTTGGGGTGTTGCATATTTTGAGTAGGGTTTCCCATAAAAATGTATTTTTGTTTCATAGTTACCAACACTATTTCATATTTGATAAATTTTTGGGATATTGCATATTTTTAGTCATGATTTTCATACAAATATCGTTACACATCATATTTTAGAAAACTAGGAAACAATTTAAAAATATTCATGGAGTTTGATATTTTTATTTAGGTTTATAGTTCAAATGTCATTATGGATAACAATTTGTAATTTTGGGGAAAATTTATAAATTATTTGGGATGTTTTGTATTTATAGGTGGGTTTCTTGCACTAATAATTACATGATAGAATTCACAACTTATAAACAAATTTAATAAATATTTGGGTGTTGCATATTTTGAGTCAGGTTTCTAGTACTAATGTCATTGCACCATGAATTTTGTAAAATTAGGACTAGATTCATATACATTTGGAGTGTTTCATTTTTTAATTTGGATTTCTCATACCAATTTTATTTCATGTGGAAATTTGTAACATTATGACAAATTTTGAAAATATTTTAAGTGTTGCATATTTTTACTCAAGTTTCTTATACCAATATATTTAAATAGGGAGATTTACAACACTAGGACAAATTTTATAAATTTTTTGGGTGTTTCATATTTTTTATCTGGTTTCTTGTACCAATGTCATTATGTGGCACAATTTGTAACACTAGGATAAATTTTAGATATATTTATGTTGATGTATATTTTGAGTCAATTTTTTTGTACCATTATCATTGTATAAATTAATTCACAACACCGAGATAATTTTTTCAAATATATAGTTTATTGTATAATTTTAGTGGGGTTTCCCATACTAATGTCATTTCATGGTGGAATTATCAATACTAGGATAGATTTAATAAATATTTGTTGTGTTGAATATTTTGAGTTGGTTATCTTGTACAAATGACTTTTCACATAACAATTATCAACATTGGGAGAATTTTTAGAATTTTTTTTTGTATTACATATTTATATTTGGTTTTCCGATACAAATGTCACTACATGGCACAATTCAGAATACTAGGAAATGTTTCAAAAATATATTAGATAATACATATTGTGAGTCAAGTTTCCCATACAAATGTCTTTGGACATGAGAATTAAAAACACTTAGAAAAATTATAAAAATAATTCAAGTCTTACCTATTTTAATTTAAGTTTAATATACTAATGTCATTGTCTTGTGTAATAAAAAACAAAAGAATTTTGATTATTTTTTATGTTTTACATATATTTATTTGGGTTTCCCATACTAATGTCATTGCATGTCATAATTCATAACACTGGGATAAATTTTAGTAGGGTTTCCCATACTAATGTCATTGCATGGTACAATTCTCAACACTCAAACAATTTTCATAGATATTTTGTGTGTTGCATATTTTGAATAGGTTATCCTATACAAATGTCTTTTCACATAATAATAATTAACATTGGGAGATTTTTTACAAATGTTTTTGGTGTTACATATTTATATTTGGTTTTCACATATAAATATCATTACGCATTGTAATTCATAACACTAGGAAAAGTTTCAAAAATATATTGGATGTTGCATAATTTGAGTCAAGTTTCCCATACAAATGTCATTGAACATCAAAATTCGCAAAACTAGGACAAATTATACAAATATTTCAAGTTTTGCATATTGTTATTTAGGTTTTTTGTACTAATGTCATTGTGTGGTGTAATTAGAAACACAAGAAATTTGATTATCTTGTATTTTTTGCATATTTTTATGTGGGTTTACCGTACCAATGCCATTTCATGTCACAATTCATAACACTAGGATAAATTTAGGAAATATTTGGGTTATCGCATATGTTGATTTAAATTTGCTACATTAGTGTCATTATGTGACAAGATTAATAAATATAGATAAAACATTTGAAATATTTTTGGGATTTCATATTTTGAGTCAGGTTTCCCATATCATTTTCACTGCATACAATAATTTATAAGATTGGGACACATTTCATAAATATTTGGAGTGTTTCATAATTTGAGTAAAGTTTCACATACCAATGTCATTGGATGGCATGATTTATAACATTGAGATAAATAATGTAAATATTATTTGTGTTAAATATTTTGAGTCATGTTCCCTATGCCAGTGTCATTGCATTTCATAATTCACCCCACTGGGACAAATTTTATAAATATTTTTGGTGTTGTATACTTTTATATGAGGTTCTAATACCAATGTCATTTCATAGTGATATTGGAAACACTAGGATGAATTTTGTAAATATTTGAGGTGTTGCATATTGTTAGTGAGTTTTTACAAACCAATGTCATTTTAAAGTGATCTTTTCAACAATTAGACAATTTTTTGAAATATTTGGGGTGTTGCGTAGTTTCATGTACTAGTGTCATTGTTCATCATATTTCAGTAGACTATGACAAAATTTATAAATATCTAATTGGTTACATATATTGAGTTAGGTTTCTCGTAATAATGTTGTTGATATGCACAATTCATAACACTAGGAATTTTTTATGAAATATTTGGGGTGTTGCATATTTTGAGTCAGGTTTCCCATACCAATGTCATTACATATCACATTTCACCACACTATGAAAAGAATTCCATATATTTGTGGTGTTTCATATTTAGAGTTAGCTTTCCCATACAAATGTATTTGCATAGCATAATTCACAATAAAGGGACAAAGTTTATAAATATTTTTGGTTTTGCATATTTTGAGTCAAATTTTCCATACCAATGTAATTGTTTGGTGTAATTCACAACATAGGGAAAAATTATTAAAATATTTTTGGTGTTACATATTTTGAGTCAAGTTTATGGTACCTATGTCATTATGTAGTGTAATTTATAACATTAGCAAAAAATATGTAGATATTTGGGGTGTTATATATTTGAGTTAGGTTTCGTATACCAATGTCCATGTGTGGTAAAATTCACAACATTGTAAAAAATTAGGAAATACTTGGGATGTTGCATATTTTGAATTGGGTTTCATGTACCAATGTCATTACATGACATAATTATAAACACTAGGAAAATTATTATACGTATTTAGGGTGTTGAATAAAAAATTGAGATTCTTATAATAATGTCATTATGCATCATAATTCTCAACATAGGACAAATTTCAAAAATATTTAAGGTGTTGCATGTTTTGATTAAAGTTTCCAATAGCAAAGTCATCACATGATATAATTTGACATACTATGAATTTTTAAAAAATATATGAGGTGCTACATAATTTTAATCTAATTTCCTATAACAATGCTTCTTTACTTCAATATTCATAAAACTAGGATTCTTTTTAAAATATTTATAGTGTTGCATATTTGGAGACATATTTCAAGTACCATTGTTGTTGTTTTATGTAATTTGAAATACTAAGGAAAATTTTGCATATATTTGGGGTGTTGTATATTTTTTGTTATTTATACCATACCAATGACCTTACCTAGGGAAATTCAAAACACTAGGATTAATATTAGAAATATTTGGGGTGTTAAAGATTTTGAGTCAATTTTGCCATACCAATGTCTTTGTGTGGTGTAATTCACAACACTAGAACAAATTTCATAAATAATTGGTATGTTTCGTATCTTTATTGGTGTTTCCCATACCAATATGATTGCATACTACAATTTATAACACTGGGAAAGGATTTATATTTATCATGTTGATTATTTTATGATGGGTTTCCCAAACAAATGTTATTACACATCAAAATTGACAACATTGGGACATACATCAAAAATATTTTAGGTGCTTGATATTATCAGTCAAGTTTCTCATACAATTATCATTACATGTCATAATTTGAAATAATGGGATAAATTTTATAAATATTTGGGTTTTTTTTAAATTTCAAGTCATGTTCCCATGACCATTATTTTTGTTAGTTAAAATTTAAAATACTATGATACATTTTGAAAGCATTTGGGGTGTTACATATATTGATTTTGGTTTTTCATACCATTACCATTTTGCATCATAATTTTTAACACTAAGAATTTTGTAAAATATTTTGGGTTTTCTAATTTTTAGTTAGCTTTCTCATACTAATGTCATTGCATGGTGCAATTCTCAACAAAGAAACACATTTTATAAATAATTGGGGTGTTTCATAGTTTGAGTTATGTTTCTGATGCCAATGTCATTGTCTAGGAAATTTTTTAACATTAATAAAAATTACATAAATATTTTGGGTGTCTCATATTTTGGGGTAGGTTTATCATTGTAATATAATTTCACATAATACATAAATCATAACACTATTATAAATTTTAAAAATATTTAATGTGTGAATATTTTGAGTTAGGTTTCCCATATCAATGTCATTACGTAATAAAATTCACAACATTGGGAAAATTTTATAAAATATTTGGGGTTTTGCATTTTTTAGTCAGGTTACCCATAACAATGTTATTATGATACACAAATTGCAACATTGGGGAAAAATTATAAACATTGAGGTTATTGCTTATTTTGAGTTAGGTTTACCTTATAATTTTCATTGTACTAAAAAAAATTATACTAGGAAAAATTTCATAAATATTTGGGGTATTTCATATTTTGAGTCAGGTTTTTCATACTAATGTCTTTGCATCACAAAAATTTTAATACTAGGAATAATTTTTTAAAAAATTGTGGGTTTACATATTTTGAGTTGGGATTCTCAAAACAGTGTCATTATATGATGTAAATCATAACTTTGGGAAAATTTTATATATATTTTGTGTATTAAATATTTCAAACTCATTCCTACTACCAATGTTTTTATGCAATGTAAATTGTATCACTATTACAAACTTTTATAAATAATTGTTGTGTTGCATATTTTAACATAGGGTAATTTTATGAATGTCATTTTGCATTATAATTTAAAATATTATATTGTAATTCATAATAATAAGACAAAATAAAAAATATTTGGGGTGTTGCATATTTTGATTTGGGTTTCTCATAATAATGTCATTAAGCAATGAAATTCATAATATTGCAATAAATTTATGAAATGTGTTGTGTATTGCATATTTTGAGTTTGGATTATTTTACTCATGTCATTTCATGTTGCAATCTCAACATTATCACTAATTTTTTAATTATATGAGGTGTTGTATTTTGGAGTCATGTTTCTCATACAAATGTCATTGTACAACATAATAATCAATACTAGGAAAAGGTTGATAAATGTTCAAAATGTTGCATATTTTGAGTCAATTTTTCAATAACATTATCATTAATCATCATAATTAGTAAAATTATGACACATTTTAGAAATATTTGGGGTGTTGTAAATTTTATTGTGTAATTATACTATGTAATTCAATTTTCCCATACCAATGTCATTATATTGTGTAATTCACAACACCAAGAAACTTTTCATAAATATTTGGGGTGTTTCATATTTTGAGTTAGGTTTCCCATACCAATGTCATTACATAGTATAATTTGAATCACTAGGAAATGTTTTATAAATATTTAGCTTGTTACATAATTTGAGATAGGTTCCCATACCATTTCATTATGTGCCATAATTTATAATATTGGTATGAATTTCAAACATATTTATGGTTTACATATTTTTTGTTTGTTTTCCCATATAAATAACATTATACAATATGATTTACAATATTGAGATAAATTTTAGAAATATTTTTTATGTTACATATTTTTACTAAGGTTTCCCATAATATTTTTGTTATGCCACTCAATTCGTAACCCTATGAAAATTTTCATAAATATATATATGCTAAATATTTGTATTCAGGGTTTCTATACTAATGACATTGTACAACACAATTTTTAAAATTGGATAAATTATAGAAAATTTTATGGTGTTGCATATTTTGAGTAGGTTTTTTGATATCAATGTCATTATGCAACATAATTTAAAAAACTAAGATAAATTTGATAATTATTTATAGTGTTTCATATTATGAGTGGGGATTACCATACTAATTATCATTCCATGTTACAATTCACAATACTAGGACACATTTCCTAATTATTTTGGACGTTACATATTTTGAGTTAGGTTTCTTATTTTGATGTTGGTGTGTGTCATAATTCACAAAACTAGGACAAGTCTATGTAACATTTATTGTGTTGCATACTTTGATTTAGGTTTCCCATACCAATGTTATTTCATGCTATAATTTCCAATATACAAACAAATTTTTGAGGTGGTTGAGATTTTGAGTCAGGTCTTTGTTACTAATGTCAGTGTGAGGTACAATTCATAACATTAGGATAAGTTTTAGAAATATATGGGTTATTTAATATTTTGATATAGTTTTCTCATTCAAATATAATTCCACATCAAAATTACCAACACTATTATAAATATTTAAAATATGTGAGATGTTGAATATTTGGAATTGGGTTTCAAATACCAATGTCATTCCATGGTGTAATTAGCAACATTGGAATGAATTTTTGAAATATTTTGAATGTTGCATATTTGAATTACGTTTTTTATACCAATGTCATATCACCATGTAAAACACAACAATAGGAAAAATTTTATAAATATTTATGGTGTTGCATATTTTGAGTTGGGTTTCACTTAAACTTATCGTTACACCACATAATTTTCAACATTTGGACAATTTTTAGAAATATTTAGCATGTTGAATATTTTTAATTATTTTATCCATACCAATATATTGTGTGGTATAATTCATAACAATAGGAAAAATATTGTAAATATTTAGATTTTTGGATATTTTAAGTTGTGTTTCCAACACCAATGTTGTTGTGTGTCCCAATTCACTACAATGGGACAAATTTTTTAAATGTTTTTAGGTGTTACAGATATTTATTATGGTTTAAAAAATATGTAACATGTGGAAAATTTTCAAATGTATTTAGGGTCTTCCATATTTTTAGTTATGTTTCCCATACCAATGTCATTATGTATCACAATTCATAATATTGGGATAATTTTTAAAATTATTTTTGGTACTTCATATTTTAATTCAACTTTCCCATACCAATATTCTGTGTAATAAGTCATAACACTAGGAATTTTTTTTGAAATATTTAGGGTGTTAAATATTTTTAATCAAATTTATCATACAATTTTTTTTATTCATAAAAATATGTAACATTGAAACAAATTTTAATTTTTTTTGTGGTGTTACATGTTTTGATTCATGTTTTACATACTAATATTATTGCATGACACAATTCACAACACAGATAAAAACAAAAAATACTTATAGTCTTGAATATTTTAAATTAGGTTTCCCATACCAGTGTCATTAATTGGAATAATTCATAGCACTAGTAAAAATTTTAGATATATTTTACATGTTTCATATTTTATTTTATTTTTCCCATACCAATGTCGTTATGCATGTGTAATTCACAAAAGTAGGAAAAAAATTATAGGTATTTGGGGTTTTGCATATTTCAAGTTGGGTTTTCTATACTAATATAATTGTGAATCACAATTTAAAACACTAAATTTTTTTAAAATATTTTATGTGATGCATGTTTTGAGTTAGTCCTCCCATATCGTTATTGTCACATTATGTAATTCACAAATCTGGGACAAATTTTGTAAATAATTTAGGTGTTGTATATTTTGAGTTAGTTTTACCATACCAATGTCATTTTTTGGCAAAATTCATAACACTAATACAAATTTAATAAATATTTGAGGTGGTACGTGTTTTGAGTCAGGTTTTTCATATGAATGTCATTTCATGGAATTATTCATAACACTGAGAAAAAATTCAAATATATTTGGGGTGTTTCATATTTTGAGTGGGGTTTCCCATAGAAATGTATTTTATATAACAATTCACAACACTAGGACAAATTTTAGACATAATTTTGGAGTTACATATTTTGAGTTGGTTTTCTCATACCAATGTCATTGAACATGAAAATTCACAACATAAAAATTTTAGAAATACTTGGAGTGTTTCATAATTTTAGTTTATTTTCTCATACCCATGTGGTTTCATGATGTAATTAACAAAATTTTAAAAAAATCAGTGATATTTGGGGTGTTAAATATTTTTTATTAAGTTTATCATACCAATGTTTTCATGCATCTAAAATCTTAATACTAGGACAAAATTTTTAAATATTTTGGGTTTTTCACATTTTGAATTGGGTTTCTTTTACCAATGTTATTACATGATGTAATTCATGACATTGGGAGAAATTTCATAATTATTTTGTGTTTCTTATTTTGAGTTAGATTTCCTTAACAATTTTGTTGAATGCTACAATTTGTAATAGTAGGACAATTTTTTAAAATATTTGGGGTTTTACATATTTTGAGTCGTGTTTACCTTTATAATTTCATTGTGATACATAATTCATAACATTATAAAAAGTACCAAAAATATTTGGGGTGTTGCATATTTTATGTCAAGATTTTTGTAATAATGTTGTTAAGCTATGCATTTCACAACACTAAGATATGTTTTTTAAATATTTATGGTGTTTCATATTTTTATTTAGGTTTAATACTACATTTATGTTACATCACATAATTCACAACACTAGGACAAATTTTATAAATTTTTCGTACATTACATATTTTGAGTTAGGTTTATTGTATCAATGTCATTATATGGTATAATTTATAACACTAAGATAATTTTCATAAATGTTTGAGGTGTTACATATTTTGAGTTAGGTTTCTCATATTAGTTTCATTATTTTTCATTATTAAGAACATTGGGACAAGTTTTAGAAATATTTGGGGTGTTTCATAGTTTGAGTCACGGTTCCCATACCAATGTAATTTTACTTATAAATTCACAACATTACAAAAAATTTAAGAAAAATTGGGGGTGTTATATAATTTTAATTAGGTTTCTCTTACTAATTTCATTTTGCATCAAAATTGACAACACTAGAAAAAATTTAAAAAATATTTTGTGTGTTCATATTTGGAGTCAGTTTTCCCATACCATCTTTATTTTACAACATAGTTCATAACAATAGGAAAAAAATCAAAGGTATTTGTGGTGTTACATATTTTGAATCAAGGTTATTATAGAAATGTCATTTCATGGCACAATTCACAACATAGGGAAATATTTCAAAACTATTTGGGGTTTTTAATAATTTGAGTCAAGTTTCACATAAAAATGTCACTGTGTAGCATAATTTGAAACACTAGGACAAATTTTGTAAATATTTATGGTTTTTCAGATTTTGATTTATATTTTTCATATCAATATTTTTTCATGATGAAATTCACAACACTGGAATATATATAGGTAATATTTTGGGTGTTTGATATTTTTAGTGGGGTTTATTATATCAATGTCATTGGATAGTTTAATTTGTAACATTAGGACAAATTTAATAAATATATGTGATGTTGCATATTTTTAGTTGGATTTCTCATACAAATTTTTGTGTGCATCATAATTTTCAATATCGGGACAAATTTTTGAAATGTTTGGGGTGTTGTATATTCTAAGTCAGGTTTCCCAAACCACTTTATGTGGCATAATTTATAACACTAAGAAATATTTTTTAAATATTTGAGGAGTTAAATATTTTTATTTGGGTTTATCATAGTTATGTTGTCATGTGTCACAATTGATAATATTGGGACAAATTTTGGAAAGATTTTAGGTTTTACATATTTTGAATCAATTTTCCTATACCATTATTATTTTGCTACACAATTTTTAACATTGGAATAAATTTTGAAAATTTTTGGTTTGTTTTATATTTTGAGTCAAGTTTATCATAAAAATGTCATTATGTAGTACAATTCTCAAAATTGGAACAAATTTAATAAATATTTGGGGTCTCATAAATTTTGAGATTATTTTTATATAAAAATGTCATTACATGGAAAAATTTATAACACTATGAAAAATTTAGGAAATATTATAGGTGTTGCATATTTTCAAAGGGATTTCCCATACCAATGTCATTACTTGTTGCAATTCACAACACTTAGACAAATCTCAAAAACATTTAGGTTATATATTTTTAGTTTGGTTTCCCATATAAATTTCATTGTGCATCACAATTCACAACATTATGATAAATTTTTGAAATATTTTGGTTGTTTCATATTTTGGCTTGGGTTTCCCATACCAACATTGTTATGTGAAAAAATTCACAACACTGGGAAAATTTACAAAAATATTTAGGGTGTTTCATATTTTTAATTATGTTTTTATACAAATGTCATTGATCTTAAAAATTTGAAACATTAGGTGAAATTTCATAAATGTTTTGGGTGATTTATATTTTGATTTAGTGTTATTATAACATTATATTTATACTACATAATTTTCAAAACTCTAAAAAATGGGAATGTTTTCTAAAATATTAGGTATTTTTCATATTTTGTGTCATTTTTCCCATATAAATGTCATTATGAGTCATACATAATTCACAACGCTGGCTCAAATATTATAAATATTAGGGGAATGTCATATTTTGAGTTTCATTCCAAAAACCAATGTCATTACATGACACAATTTGAATAACAATATCACATTTTATAAATAATTTGGGTATTGCATATTTTGTGTAATGTTTTTGGTACCAATGTTATTGTATGACATAATTCATAACACTAGGACAAATTTCATAAATATCTAGGGTGTTGCATATTTTGAGTCATGTTTCCCATACCAATGTCATTATGTGTCACAATAAAGCAACATTGTGACAAATTTAAAAAATATTTTGGGCATTTCATATTTTGAGTTAGGCCTCTCATAAAAGTGTTATTGTGTAATGTAATTCACAACATTGGGAAACATTTATGAAATATTTTATTTATTTCATATTTTTAGTCAAGTTTTCCATACCAATGTTTTTGCTCTATATAAATTACAACACTACAAAAATTTAAGAAACATTTAAGAAAAATTTAGAGTATTTCATATTTTATGTTGGATTTCTCATAAAATTATTTTTGTGCTACATAAATTTCAACACAAGATGAAATTTCATAAAAATTTGGCATGTTGCATATTTTGATTTGATTTTGGTGTAGAAATGTCATTGTATGAAGACATTCAAAAAAAATGGGAAATTCAATGGAAATATCTAGGGTGTTACATATTTTGAGTTGGGTTTCATGTGGGAATGTCATTACATAACACAATATTTAACATTGGGATAAATTACATAAATATTTATGGTGTTGCATATTTTAAATTAGGTTTTCCCTATGAATAACATTGCATAGTAAAATTTTCAACACTAGTACAAATTTTATAAATATATGGTGCATTGTATATTTTTTCTAATGTTACATATAATGATTTTGTGTATCATAATTATCAACATATACAAATTATTTAAAAAAATTAGGGTGTTACATATTATTTGATAGGTTTCCCATACAAATGTCATTGTGCAACACAATTCATAATATTAGGAAAAATTTTAAATATATTTTAGGAGTTTCATATTTTGAGTTATATTTTCAATACCAAGATATTTTCATGAACACAATTTGAAACAATAGGACAAATTTCATAAAAACGTTAGGTGTTGTACATTTTGACTTGGGTTTCCATACCAATTTTGTTTTTTGGTACAATTCACAACACTAGGAAATTTTTTAAAAATATTTTGGGTGTTGCATATTTTTAGTAGGGTTTCCCATTAAAATGTATTTGTGTTTCACAAATTACAACACTAGTTCATATTTGATAAGTTTTTGGGATATTTCATATTTTGAGTCATGTTTGTCATACAAATATCACTACACATCATATTTTAGAAATCTAGGACAAAATTTAAAAATATTAATGGATTTGATATTTTTATTTAGGTTTATAGTTTAAATGTCATTATGGATAACAATTTATAATGTTAGAGAGAATTTATAAAATATTTGGAATGTTTTATATTTCTAGTTGGGTTTCTTGCACTAATCATTGCACCACACAATTCACAACTTAGAAACAAATTTAATAAATATTTGGGTGTTGCATATTTTGAGTCAGGTTTCTAGTACCAATGTCATTATGCCCTAAATTTTGTAAAATTAGGACTAGATTCATATACATTTGGAGTGTTTCATTTTATAATTTGCATTTATCATACCAATTTTATTTCGTGTGAAAATGTGTAACATTATGAAAATTTTTGAAAATATTTTAAGTCTTGCATATTTTTACTCAAGTTCCTTGTACCAATGTAGTTGAATAGGGAAATTTACAAAACTAGGACAAATTTTATAAATATTTTTGGCATTTCATATTTATAATTTGGTTTCTTGTACCAATGTCATTATGTGGCACAATTTGTAACAATAGGATAAATTTTAGATATATTTATGTGGATGCATATTTTGAGTCAATTTGTTTATACCATTAACATTGTATAAATTAATTGACAACACTGGGATAATTTTTTAAAATATATAGTGTATTATCTAAATTTAGTGGGGTTCCCCATACTAATGTCATTGCATTGTGGAATTATTAACACTAGGATAGATTTCATAAATATTTGGTGTGTTGCATATTTTGAGTTGGTTATCTTGGACAAATGACATTTCACATAACAGTTATCAATATTGGGAGAATTTTTAGAATTGTTTTTGGTGTTACATATTTAGATTTGGTTTTCCCATACAAATGTCATTACATGGTACACTTCATAATACTGGAAATGTTTTAAAAATATATTGGATAATACATATTTTGAGTCAAGTTTCCCATAAAAATGTCTTTGGACATCAAAATTAAAAGCACTTGGACAAATTCTAAAAATATTTAAAGTCTTGCATATTTTAATTTAAGTTTGATATACTAATGTCATTATCTGGTGTAATTAACAACACATGAATTTTGAATTTTTTTATGTTTTACATATTTTTATTAGGATCTCCCATACTAATGTCATTGCATGTCATAATTCATTACACTGGGATAAATTTTAGTGGGGTTTCCCATACTAATGTCTTTACATGGTGCAATTCTCAACACTCAGATAAATTTCATAGATATTTGGTGTGTTGCATATTTTCAATTGGTTATCCTATACGCATGTCTTTTCACATAACAATTATTAACATTGGCATAATTTTTACAAATGTTTTTGGTGTTACATATTTGGATTTGGTTTTCACATAAAAATATCATTACATGGTGTAATTCATAACACTACGAAGAGTTTCAAAAATATATTAAATGTCGTTCCACATCAAAATTCACAAAACTAGGACAAATTATACAAATATTTCAAGTTTTGGATATTGTTATTTAGGTTTTTTGTACTAATGTCATTGTGTGGTGTAATTATTAACATAATAAATTTGATAATTTTGTATGCTTTACATATTTCTATTTGGGTTTCCCATACCAATGCCATTGCATGTCAAAATTAATAACACTAGGATAAATTTTAGAAATATTTGGGTTGTTGCATATTTTGATTCAAATTTTCTATATCAATGTCATTATGTGACAAAATTTATAACTCTAGATAAAACATTTGAAATATTTGGGGGGTTTCATATTTTTAGTTAGGTTTCTCATACTAGTTTCACTACATAAAATAAATTATAACATTGGGAAACATTTCAAAATATTTGGAGTGTTTCATAATTTGAGTCTAGTTTCACATAGCAATTTAATTACATGGTAAAATTTATAACATTGGGATAAATAATGTAAATATTCTTTGTGTTAAATAGTTTGAGTCATGTTCGCTATGGCAATGTCATTCCATTACATAATTCACCACACTAGGAATAATTTTATAAATGTTTTTTGTGTTGTATATTTTTTGATGAGGTTCTAATACTAATGTCATTTCATAGTGAAATTGGAAACACTGGGATGAATTTTATAAATATTTAAGGTGTTGCATATTTTAAGTGGGGTTTTACATACCAATGTCATTTTAAAGTGAAATATTTTACATATTGGTATAAATTTTAGAAATATTTTGGAGGTTTCATAATTTGAGTCATGTTTCCCATACCAATATCATTATGGATGACAATTATTAACACTAAAAAAATTATAAATATATGGGGTGTCAATTATTTTGATTTAGGTTTCTAGTATTAATGTCATTACACCATGTAATTCATAACATTGGGATTTTTTTTTGAAATATTTCAGGTGTTATATATTTTTATTAGGGTTTCATGTACTAGTGTCATTTTTCATCATAATTTATTACACTATGACAAATTTTATAAATATATAATTTGTTACATATATTGAGATAGGTTTCTCGTACTAATGTTGTTGATATGCACAATTCAGAACATTAGGAATTTTTTCTAAAATATTTGGGGTGTTTCATATTTTGAGTCAAGTTTCCCATAACAATGTCATTACATTTAACATTTCACCACACTACAAAAAAATTCCAAATATTTGTGGTGTTTCATATTTTTAGTTAGCTTTCCCATACAAATGTAATTGCAAAGCACAATTCACAACAATGGGACAAAGTTTATAAATATTTTTGGTTTTGCATATTTTGAGTCAAATTTTCCATACCAATGTAATTATTTGGTCTAATTAACAACATAGGGAAAAAATGTTAAAATATTTATGGTGTTACATATCTTGATCAAGTTTATGGTACCAATGTCATTATGTAATGTAATTTACAACATTAGGTAAAAATATGTAGATATTTGGGGTGTTATATATTTTGAGTTAGGTTTCATATATCAATGTCCTTATGTGGTAAAATTCACAACATTGTTAAAAATTAGGAAATAATTGGGATGTTTCATATTTTGAGTTCGGTTTAATGTACCAATGTCATTACACGACATAATTAACAACACTAGGAAAAATATTATACCTATTTAGGGTGTTGAATTAAAAATTGGGCTTCTTATATAAATGTCATTTTGCATCATAATTATCAACGTTGGGCAAATTTCAAAAATATTTAAGGTATTGCATGTTTTGATTCACGTTTCCAATGGCAAAGTGATCACATGATAGAGTTTGACATACTAGGAATTTTTAAAAAAATATTTGAAGTGCTACATAATTTTAATCTAATTTCCTATAACAATGTTTCTTCACTTCAAAATTAATAACACTAGGAATTTTTTCAAAATATTTATAGTTTTTCATATTCGGAAACACATTTCATGTACCATTGTTGTATTTTTATGTAATTTGAAATACTAGGAAATTTTTTGAATATATTTGGGGTGTTGTATATTTTGAGTTATTTTTACCATACCAATGACCTTACATAGGGAAATTCAAAACACTAGGATTAATATTATAAATATTTGGGGTGTTAAATATTTTGAGTGAATTTTTCCATACCAATGACTTTACATGGTGTAATTCACAACACTAGAATAAATTCCATAAGTAATTTGTTTGTTTTATATCTTTATTAGTGTTTCCCATACCAATATGATTGCATACTATAATTTATAACATTGGCAAAAGATTTATATTTATCGTTTTTATTATTTTATGATGGGTTTCCCAAAAAAATGTTGTTGCACATCAAAATTCACAAAATTGGGACATGCATCTTAAATATTTCAGATGTTTCATATTTTGAGTCAAGTTTCTCATAAAATTGTCATTACATGTCATAATTTGAAATAATGGGACAAATTTTATAAATATTTGTTTTTTTTTAAATTTCAAGTCAAGTTCCCATGACCATTATTATTTTTAGTTACAATTGAAAATACTAGGATACATTTTGAAAATATTTGGGGTGTTACATAATTGATTTTGGTTTTTCATACCATTACCATTTTGCATCATAATTTTTAACCCTAAAAAAAATTCTAAAATATTTTGGGTTTGTATATTTTGAGTATGTTTCTCATACCAATGTCATTACATGGTGAAATTCTCAACATAGAAACACATTATATAAATAATTGGGGTGTTTCATATTTTGTTTTATGTTTTTGATGCCAATGTCATTGCATGGGAAATTTTGTAACATTACTAAAAATTTCATAAATATTTGCAGTGTTTCATATTTTGAGGTAGGTTAATCATTGTAATATCATTTCACATCATACATAAATCATAACACTATGATAATTTTTTCAAATATTTAAGGTGTGTAAATTTTGAGTTAGGTTTCCCATATCAATGTCATTGCATAATAAAATTCACAACATTGTGAAAATTTTATAAAATATTCGGGGTGTTGCATTTTTTTAGTCAGGTTTCTCATACCAATGTTATTATGCTACACAAATTGCAAGATTGAGAAAAAATTATAAACATTGAGGTTATTTCATATTTTGAGTTAGGTTTCCCTTATAATTGTCATTATACTAAAAAAAAATTGTACTAGGAAAAATTTCATAAATATTTGGGGTATTTAATAGTTTGAGTCAAGCTTTCCATACTAGTGTCAGTGCATGACATAAATTTTAATACTAGGAAGAATTTATAAAGAAAAAGTGGGTTTACATATTTTGAGTTGGGTTTCTCATACCAGTGTCATTGCATGATGTAATTCACAACTTTGGGAAAAAGTTTATAAATATTTTGGGAATTACATATTTTTAATTTGTTTCCACTACCAATGTTTTTATGCAATGCAAATTTCATCACTTTTACAATTTTTTATAAATAATTGTTGTGTTGCATATTTGAACATAGGGTAATTATATGTATGTCATTGTGTATTGTAATTAGAAACATTAGGTTGTAATTCATAATAATATGACAAAATAAAAAATATTTGGGGTGTTGCATATTTTGATTTGGGTTTCTCAAAATAATGTCTTTAAGCAATGAAATTCATAATATTGTGAAAAATTTATGAAATATTTGTTATGTTGAATATTTTGAGTTTGGTTTATCATACTCATGTCATTTCATGTTACAATCTCAACATTATCACTATTTTTTTAAATATATGAGGTGTTGTATTTTTTATTCATGTTTCTCATACCAATGTCATTGTATAAAATAATAAACAATACTAGGAAAAGGTTGATAAATGTTCAGAATGTTGCATATTTTGAGTCAATTCTTAAATACAATTATCATTAATTATCATAATTAGTAAAATTATGACACATTTTAGAAATATATGTGGTTTCTTCAAATTTATTGTGTAATTATACTATGTAATTCAATTTTCCCATACCAATTCATTGTATTATGTAATTCAAAACACCAAGAAACTTTTCATAAATATTTGGGTTGTTTCATATTTTGAGTTAGGTTTCCTATACCAATGTCATTACATAGTATAATTTGAATCACTAGGAAAAGTTTTAGAAATATTTAGTGTGTTATATAATTTTAAATAGGTTCCCATACCAATTCATTATGTGCCATAATTTGAGATAGGTTCCCATACCAATACATATTTCATGTTTTTTTTCCCATACAAATGACATTATACAATACGATTTACAACATTGGGTTAAATTTTATAAATATTTTTGATGTTACATATTTTTACTCAGGTTTCCCATAATATTTTTGTTATGCCACTTAATTCATAGCCCTAGGAAATTTTTCATAAATATATATATTTTAAATATTTTTATTCAGGTTTGCTATACCAGTGACATTGTACAACACAATTTCTAAAATTTGATAAATTATAAAAAAAAATTACGGTATTGCATATTTTGAGTAGGTTTTCTTATACCAATGTCATTGTGCAACATAATTTAAAACACTAAGATAAATTTGATAATTATTTGGAGTTTTTCATATTATGAGTGGGGATTACCATACTAATTATTATTCCATGGTACAATTCACAATACTAGGACACATTTCCTAATTTTTTTGTATGTTACATATTTCGAGTTAGGTTTCTTATTTTTATGTTGTTGTGTCATAATTCACAAAACTAGGACAACTTTATGAAATGTTTATTTTGTTGCATACTTTGATTCAAGTTTCCCATACCAATGTTGTTTCATGCTATAATTTCCAATATACAAACAAATTTTATGGTGTGTTGAGATTTTGAGTCCGGTATTTGTTACTAATGTTATTGTGAGGTAAAATTCATAACATTAGGATAAATTTTAGAAATAATTGGGTTATTTCATATTTTGATATAGGTTTCTCATACAAATGTCGTTCCACATCAAAATTCCCAACATTATTATAAATATTTAAAATATGTGAGATGCTGAATATTTGGAATTGGGTTTCAAATACAAATGTCATTCCATCGTGTAATTAGAAAAATTGATATAAATTTTTGAAATATTTTGAATGTTCCATATTTGTAAATAGGTTTTTTGTACCAATGTCATATCACCATGTAAAACACAACATAGGAAAAAATTTATAAATATTTATGGTGTTGCATGTTTTGAGTTTGGTTTCACTTAAAATTATCATTATACCACTAATTTGCAACATTCAGACAATTTTTAGAAATATTTAGCACGTTAAATATTTGTAATTATTTTATCCCTACCAATATCATTGTGTGGCACAATTCAGAAAAAGAGGAAAAATATTATGAATATTTGGATTGTTGGATATTTTGAGTCGGGTTTCCCACACAAATGTTTTTGTGTGTCACAATTCACTACAATGGAAATTTTTCTAGAAATATTTTTGGGTGTTACATATTGTTATTATGGTTTTAAAAATATGTAACATGTGGAAAATTTTCAAATGTATTTAGGGTCTTCCATATTTTTAGTTAGGTTTCTCATACCAATGTCATTATGTATCACAATTCATAATATTGGGACAAGTTTTATAAATATTTGTGGTACTTCATATTTTAATTCAACTTTCCCATACCAATGTTGTTGTGTGTAGAAAATCATAAGACTAGGACATTTTTTTGAAATATTTAGGGTGTTAAATATTTTTAATCAAATTTATCATACAAATGTTTTTATTCATAAAAATGTGTAACATTGAAACAAATTTTAAAAATATTTTGGGTGTTACATGTTTTGAGTCATGTTTTTCATACTAATATTTTGCATGACACAATTCACAACACAGATAAATTTTAAAAATATTTATAGTCTTGAATATTTTAAATTAGGTTTCCCATACTAGTGTCATTAATTGGAATAATTCATAACACTAGTAAAAATTTTAGATATATTTTGGGTGCTTTATATTTTATTTCAATTTCGCATACCAATGTCATTTTGCATGTGTAATTCACAAAAGTAGGAAAATTTTTATAGGTATTCTAGGTTTTTCATATTTTGAGTTGGATTTCTTAGACTAATATAATTATGAATCACATTTTAAAACACTCAATTTTTTTTAAATATTTTATTTGATGCATATTTTGAGTTAGTCTTCCCATACCATTATTTTCACATTATGAAATTCACAACACAGGGACAAATTTTGTAAATAATTTAGGTGTTGTATATTTTGAGTTAGTTCCACCATACCAATATCATTTTTTGTCATAATTCATAACACTAATAAAAATTTAATAAATATTTGAGGTGTTACAAATTTTGCATCAGGTTTTTCATACGAATGTTATTCCATAGCATTATTAATAACACCAAGAAAAAATTCAAAGATATTTGGGGTGTTTAATATTTTGAGTTGGGTTTTCGATAGAAATGTCTTTTATAGCACAATTCAAAACACTAGGGAAAATTTAATATATAATTTTGTAGTTACATATTTTGAGTTGGTTTTCCCATACCAATGTCATTGAACATAAAAATTCACAACATTAAATTTTTACAAATACTTGGAGTGTTCATAATTTTAGTTTATTTTCTCATACTGATGTGGTTTCATGATGTAATTAACAAAATTTGGGAAAAAATCATAAATATTTGGGGTGTTACATATTCTTTACTAAGATTATCATACCAATGTTTTTATGCATCTAAAATTTTAAAACTAGGACAATTTTTTATAAATATTTTGGGTGTTTCACATTTTGAATTGGGTTTCTTGTACCATTGTTATTACATGATGTAATTCATGACATTGGGAGAAATTTTGTAATTATTTTGTGTTTCATATTTTGAGTTAAGTTTCCTTAACAATTTTGTTGAATGCTACAATTCGTAATAGTAATATAATTTTTGAAAATATTTGGGGTGTTACATATTTTGAGTCATGTTTACTTTAATAATGTCATTTTGCTACATAATTCATAACATTACAAAAAGTATCAAAAATATTTGGGGTGTTCCATATTTTTTGTCATGTTTTCAATAATAATGTTATTAAGCTATGCATTTCACAACATTGAGATATAATTTTTAAATATTTGTGGTGTTTCATATTTTTATTTAGGTTTACTATTACATTTATGTTGCACCACATAATTCACAACACTAGGACAAATTTTATAAATTTTTCTTACATCACATATTTTGAGTCAGGTTTATTACATGAATGTCATTATATGGTATAATTTATAGCACTAAGATAATTTTCATAGATGTTTGAGGTGTTCCATATTTTGAGTTAGGTTTGTCATAATAGTTTCATTTTTTTTCATTATTAAGAACATTGGGACAAGTTTTAGAAATATTTTGGGTGTTTCATATTTTGAGTCACGATTCCCATACCAATGTAATTTTACTTATAAATTCACAACATTAGGAAAAATTTGAGAAACATTTGGGGTGTTATATAATTTTGATTAGGTTTCTCTTACCAATTTCATTTTTCATAAAAATTCACAACACTAAAACAAATTTGAAAAATATTTTGTGTGTTGCATATTTTGAGTCAGTTTTCCCATACCAATTTCATTATGCAACTTAATTCTTAACACTAGGAAAAAATTCATAGGTATTTGTGGTGCTAAATATTTTGAATCAAGATTATTATATATATGTCATTTCATGGCACAATTCACAATATAGGGAAATATTTCAAAACTATTTGGGATGTTTCATAGTTTGAGTCAAGTTTCCCATATCGATGTCATTGGGTAGCATAATTTGAAAAACTAGGACAAATTTTGTAAATATTTATGGTGTTGCATATTTTGATTTAGATTTTTCATATCAATATTATTTCATGATGTAATTCACAACACTGGGATATATATAGGAAATATTTTGGGCATTTCATATTTTTAGTGGGGTTTGTTGTATCAATGTCATTGGATAGTTCAATTTTTAACACTAGGAAATTTTTTAGATATATATGTGATGTTGCATATTTTTAGTTGGATGTCTCGTACAAATTTTTTTTGTGCATCCCAATTCTTAATATTGGGACAAATTTTTGAAATGTTTCGGGTGTTGTATATTCTAAGTCAAGTTTCCTAACCCACTTTATGTGGCATAATTTGTAACACTAAGAAATATCTTTGAAATATTTGAGGAGTTAAATATTTTGATTTTGTTTTCTCATAGTTGTGTTGTTTGGTGTCACAATTCATAATATAGGTACAAATTTTGGAAATATTTTAGGTTTTACATATTTTGAGTCAAGTTTCCTATACCATTATTATTGTGCCACACATTTTTTAACATTGGAATACATTTTGAAAATTATTGGGTTTTTTTATATTTTGAGTCAAATTTACCATAAAAATGTCATTATGTAGTGCAATTATGAAAATTGGAAAAAAATTAATAAATATTTAGGGTGTCATAAATTTTGAGGTTGTTTTTATATACAAATGTCATTACTTTCTATAATTCACAACACTCAGATAAATCTCAAAAATATTTAGGTTATATATTTTGAGTTTGGTTTCCCATATAAATGTCATTGTGCATCACAATTCACAACATTATGATAAATTTTTTAAACATTTTGGGTGTTTCATATTTTGACTTGGGTTTCCCATACCAACATTGTTATGTGAAAAAATTCACAACATTGGGAAAATTTTTAAAAAAAAATATTTGGGGTGTTGCATATTTTGAATCAGCTTCCTATACAAATGTCATTGAGCTTAACAATTGGAAACATTGGGTGAAATTTCATAAATGTTTTAGGTGATTTATATTTTGGGTTAACTTTATTATACCATTATATTTGTACTACATAATTTTCAAAAGTCTAAAAAATGGAAATATTTGGGTTGTTTTATATTTTAAGTCAATTTTATTCTACCAATGTCATTACATGACACAATTTGTAACACTAAGACAAATTTAATAAATATTTGTGTGTTACATATTTTGATATGGATTTCCCTTCATGATGTCCTTGTAGGGTGAAATTCATAATATTGGGACAAAATTATGAAATATTTTGGGTGTTACATATTCTAAGTGGGGTTTCCTATAATAGTGTTGTGAATTAGTACAAATCATAATACTTAGACAAATTTAAGAAATATTTGGGGTGTTGGATATTTTGAGATTATTTTCCCATACTAATGTTGCTTCATGTCATAATTATGAAAAATAGGACAAATTTTAGAAATATATGGGATGTTTTAATTAGTCAAGTTTTTTTTACCAATGTCATTACATAACAAAATTCACAAAACTAGGAAAATTATCATAAATCTTTAGGGAGTTGCATATTTTGAGTCAAGTTTTCCACACCAATTTCATTGAGCATCATAACTAGAAACACTAACATAAATTTTTGAAATATTTTGGGTGTCGCATGTTTTTAGTCAGGTTTCCCATCTAATTTCATTACATTATGTAATTTTAAAAATGAGGAAAAATTTCAAGAATAATTTTGGGTTTTGTATATTCTTAGTCAAATCTCCCATACTAATGTAATTACATAGCATAATTTGAAACATAGGGAAATTTTTCAAAAATATTTATGGTATTTCATATTTTGAGTCAAGTTTCTTGTATCAATTCATTGTGAAGAATAATTCACAATAGTGGGAATATTTTAAAAATATTTATGGTATTTTATTTTTGTGTCTAGTTTCATATACCAATTATGTTGTACAACACAATATGTAATAGTGGGAATAAATTTAGAGATAGTTTGGGTGTTACATATTTTTAGTTAAGTTTATCATACAATTTTTGTTTCATACATAATTCATAACCCTAAGAAAAATTTCAAAAATATTTATGTTGCATATTTTGAGTTAGGTTTATTGTACCAATGTCATTGTATGGCACAGTTTGCAAATTGAGTCAATTTTTTAAAATATTTGTTATGTTTCATATTTTTAGTAGGCTTTATGATACTATTATCATTACATAATGTAATTAAAAACATTGGGACAAACTTAGTAAATATTTAGAATCTTTTATATTAGGAGTGGGGTTTCTCATACTAATTATCATTATATTATGTGATTTGTAGCATGGAAAATTTTCATAAATATTTGGGATGCTACATAGTTTAATTCAACTTCATTGTGTGTCACAATTCACAACATTAGGACAAGTTGCTAAAATATTTAGGGTATTGCATACTTTGAGTCAAGTTTTATATACCAATTTTGTTTTGTAGTGTAATTTAAAACATAGGAACAAATTTTAAAAATATTTGGGGTGGTTCATATTTTAAGTCAAGTCTCTTATACCAATGTCATTATGTAGTGAATTTCATAACACTGAGACATCTTTAAAAAATATTTGGTTTGTTTCATATTCTAAGTTAGGTTTCCCCTTCCAATATTATTGCATGTTGTAATTCACAAAACTAAGAAAATTATTGAAATATATTAGGTTTTGAATATTTTGAGTTAGGTTTACCATACCACTGTCATTACATAATGTAATTAATAACACTAGAATAAATTTTGCAAATATATATAGTGTTTCATATTTTGAGTCAAGTTTCTCATACCGATGTCATTACAACATGAAAAATAAAATAGTGGGAAACCTTTTAGAAATATTTAGGGTGTTCCATATTTTTATTTAGTTTTCTTTTACAATTGTTATTTTACCATGTAATTTGTAGCATTGCAATAAATTTAATAAATATTTGGTTGTTGAATATTTTAATTCATGATTGCTATACCAATGTTGGTGTGTTGTGAAATTCATAACACTAGGAAAAACATTGGAACTATTATGGTTGTTACATATTTTAAGTCAAGTTTCCCATAACATTGTCATTTCATAATGCAATTAGGAATACTAGTAAAAACTTTAAAAATATTTGGGTTGTTGCATATTTAGAGTCTAGATTTTAGTACCAATGTCATTACATGGTGAAATTTGATATAATCTAAAAAAATTTAGAAATATTTAAGATGTTGAATATTTAGAGTCAGGTTTCCTATAATAGTGTTAGTGCACAACATAATTCATCACTAGGATAAATTTTGAAAACATTTTGGGTGTTGCTTAGATTGAGATAGATTTATATAACAATGTCATTACATGGCATAATTTGCATGTTTTGTGCCAGGTTTCTTGTTTCAATGATGTTACCCATCATAATTCATAATATTGGGACAAATTTCATAAATATTTTGGGTGTAATATATGATAATATAATTATATCATACATATTTTATAAATATTTTGGGTGTTCCATATTTTGAGTCAAATTTCCCACACCAATGTAATTGCAAGCTATAATCACAACACTAGAACACATTTTAAAAACATTTGGGGTATTGCATATTTTGAGTTTTGTTTCCCATACCTATGTAATTCTATGGCATAATTTACAACACTCATATATATTTTATAAATAATTAGTGTATTGCATATTTTGAGTCATGTTACTTATACCAATGTTGTTTCACATAGTACTTCATAACACTAGTATAATGTTAAAAAATAATTGCATGTTGAATATTTTGAGTCAAGTTTCCCATACCAATGTCATTTCATGGAATAATTCACAATAGTAGGTCAAATTTTTGAAACTTTTGAAGTGTTGTATATTTTGAGTGAGGTTTCTTATACCAACATCATTGTACAACATAATTCACAACATAGGGATAATTTTTAAACTATTTGTGGTGTTTCTTATTTTTAGTGTGATTTCCTATACTAAAGTCTTTAGACATCATATTTTATAACTCTAGCACAAATTTTAAATATTTGGGATGTTGTATATTTTGAGTTGGGTTTGTCATACCAATGCTTTTAAACATGATAATTTGTAACACTATGACAAATTTTATACATATTTAGGGTTTTTTTATATTTTGAGTATCATTTCTTACACCAATGTACTTGTGTGTCATAATTCACAACTCTAGTAAAAATTTATAAAGTATTTTGGGCATCACATATTTTGAGTTAGGATTCTCGTATTAACATCGTTGCACATGCAAATTCATAACATAGGAAAAAGTTGTAAAATATATTGGGTGTTCTATATTTTGAGTTAGGTTTCTAGTATTAATCTCCTTGTGTATAATTTTTTTTTAAACTAGGATAAATTTTATAAAAAAATTATTTTTACATACTTTGATTCAATTTTATCATGCAAATGTATTTTTGTATCCCAATTCTCAACATTGAGACAAAAGTTGAAAATATTTCTAGTGTTGTATATCTTTACTCAGGTTTCTTACACCAATGTAATCCACAACACTAGGACAAAATTTATAAATATTTGTGATGTTTATCATGCCAATGTTATTTTGGATCACATTTCAAAAAAATTAGGATAATTTTATAAATATTTATGGTGTTGAAAATTTTGAGTCAAGTCTCCCATTCTAATGTCATTGCACATTACAATTCACAACAATGAAAAAATAAAAAATATTGTAACTTATTACATATTTTGAGTTAGGTTCCATATACCAATGTCATTACAAGTCATAATTGAAAACACTAGGACAAATTTTGGAAATATTTTAGGTGTTACATATTTTGAATGGGTTTATCTATGCCAATGCCATTACATCATCCAATTCACAACACTAGGAAAAAATTTAGAAATATTTGGGGTATTGTATGTTTTGATTTAGGTTCCCTTATTGATTTTTTAATGTGGCACATTTAATAATAATCATATGAATTTTATAAATATTTCATGTGTTGCATATTTTGATTTGGGCTTCCCATATAAATTTTTAAAATATTGTATCCCTAAGATAGATCTTGAAAATATTTGTGGTGTTTTAGTTTTTGAATCAGGTTTATTATACCAATGTCATTACATGGTACAATTCACAACACTGGGATAAATTTTAGAAGTCTTCAGGATGTTGCATATATTTGTAAAATTTACTTATACCAATGTCATTTCATGGTGTAATTTTTAACACAAATAAATTTAGTAAATATTTCATAGCTTGTTTATTTTTAGTGGGATTTGCCATACTAAAGTCATTACATGGTGTGATTTGTAACACTTGGACAATTTTTAGAAATATTTGTGGTGTTACATATTTTGAGTTATGTTTATTATATCAATGTCATGACATGATTTAATATGAAACACTATTACAAATTATATAAATATTTTTGGTGTTGGATATTTTTAGTTGGGATTCCCATATCAATATCAATATGTAGTGCAATTCACAACAAAAGTATTAATTTTTGATATATTTGGGGTGTTGAAATTTTGCATTAGGTTTCTAGTACCAATGTCACTACATAATAAAAATTTTAATAGTGGGACAAGCTTCAAACATATTTTTAGTATTTCATATTTTTAGTTCATTTCATCATAATAATGGCATTATGCATCATAATTGACAAAACTATGAATTTTTTTGAAAATAATTTTGGTCCTACATATTTTGAGTTAGGTTTCATATACCAATGTCATTATGTATTGTAAATTATAACACTAATAAATATTTAATAAATATTTTGGATGTTACATATTCAAGTCACATTTTTAATACCATCATTGTTATACATCATAATTAATAACTGTGCAAAAACTTTTATAAATTTTTAGGGTGTTGCATATTTTCATTTGGGTCTCATATAATAATTTCATTACATGTAAAGATTCACAACACTGAAAAAATTTTAAAAAAAATGTGGGGCAATACATGTTTTATGTTAGGTCTCCTATTCCAATATCATTATGTGTCATAATTAAAAACACTAGGATAATATTTATAAATATTTCAAATATTACATATTTTGAGTGGGGTTTATTATACCAATGTCATTGCATGGTTCAATTTTCAATAGGAGCAAATGTTATAAATATTGAAGGTGTTGATTATTATGAGTTGTGTTTCTCATAAAAATGTCATTGTGCATAGAAATCCATAACACTAAGACCAATATTAGAAATACTTTGGGTATTACATATTTTGATTCAAGTTTCCCATAGCATTTTTGTTTCATAGTATAATTCACCAAACTAGGATTTGTTTTTTAAATATTTGGGGTGTTGGATATTTTTAGTTGGGTTTATTCTACCAATGTAATTATGTGATGAAACTCATAACAATAATACAAATTTCATAAATACTTGAGGTGTTTCAAAGTATAAGTTAGGTTCCCCATACCAATGTTGATATAAGACATAATTCACAACATTGGTATAAATTTTAGAAGTATTTAGCGTGTTGCATCCTCTTAATCAAGTTTCCCAAACCAATTTCCTTATACATTATAATTCACAACTCTAGGATTAATTTATAAAATACTTTAGGTGTTGTATATTTTTAGCTGGGTTTACCATACCAATACCATTACCTGACATAATTATCAACACTAGACAATGTCTTGAAATATTTTGGGTTTTGAATATTTTAATTTAGGTTTCACATACTTATGTTCTCACATGTTTTAAATTTACAACACTAAAAACAAAAAAATAGGTGTTTAATATTTTGAGTGTGGTTTCTCATAGAAAAGTCATTGTGTGTCACAGTTCTCAACATTGTGACAATTTAGAAAAATATTTAGGATGTTACATATTTTGAGTTGTGTTTCCCATTCCAATTTAATTACATGGTTCCATTCATAACACTTATAAATTTCAAAAATATTTTTAACATAACATATTTTTTGTCACTATTTCCATACTATTGTCAATGTCTATCATAATTCACAACACTAGGAAAAAGTTTAGAAATATTTGGTTTGTTGTGTATTTCTAGTAAAGTTTACTATACAAATGTTAGTGATCATCATAATTCAAAACACTAGGGAAAATTTATAAATTATTTTTAGTGTTGAAAATCTTGGGTCAAGTTTCCTATACAAATACCATTACATGTCAAAATTCACAACATTGGGGTGTTGCATATTTTGAGTGGGGTTTCATGTCCTAATATCATTGCATGGCATAATTCTCAACATTGAGAGAAATTTTATAAATATTTGGGGTGTTTCTTATATTTATTTGGGTTTCCCATATTGATGTAACATGGCATAATTCATAACACTAATAAAAATTTCCAAAATATTTTCTATGTTGCATATTTTTAGTTGGGTTTCCCATACCAATATCGTTGTATGTCACAATTCACACCATAAGGACAAATTTAAAAAATATTTGAGGTTTAGCATATTTTTATTCGAGTTTATCATACCAATGTTGTTGTTTAGAGAAATTCACAACACTAGTAAAAAATTTAGAAATATTTTCTGTGTTACATATTTTGAGTCAAATTTTCCATAAAAATGTCATTACACATTAAAACTAACAACACTAGGATAAATTTCATCAATATTTGGGGTGCTGGGAATTTTGAGTCATGTTTTCATACTCATATTATTTCACTCTATCAGTCACCAAACTAGGACAAATTTCATAAATGTTTGGCATGTTTCATATTTTAAGTTATGTTTCTTGTACCAATATTGTTTCATAGTATATAATTCACAATAATTAGACAATTTAGAAAAATATTTGTGGTATTGTATATTTTGAGTCATGTTTCTCCTGCCAGTGTCATTATGTGGCCTAATTTTAGAATTATTTATAGTGTTTCATATTTTTGACAAGCTTTCCATACCAAAATCATTATACATCATAATTCACAATACTATGACAAATATTTGTAATATTTGGGGTGTTTCATATTTTTAGTCAATTTTCTCATCCCAATTTCATTCCATGCAAAAATTCACAATACTTGGACAAATTTTATAAATATTTGGGTTGTTACATATATTAATTTAAGTTTCCCATATGAATTCAATTATGTGGCATAATTCTCAACACTAGGATAAATTTAAGAAATGTTTCAGGTTTAGCATATTTTGAGTGGATTTTCTTGTCCCAAAGTCATTGTGTAGTGTAATTTACAACACTGGTACAAATTATAGAAATATCATGGGTGTTTCATATTTCTATATAGTTGTGTCATACCAATGTTGATGTGCATCATAATTCATAACATTGGAACCAATTTCAAAAACATTCAGAGTGTTGCATATTTTGATTCATGTTCCTTTACCAATGTTAGTGTTTATCACAATTCAAAATAATGGGGAAATTTTAGAAATATTTAAGGAATTTAATATTTTGAGTTGGATTTTCCATACCAATTTCACTATATATCATAATTTAAAACACTAAGAAAAGTTTTACAAATATTTTGAGTGTTGCATATTTTTAATGTGGTTTCCTTTTCCAATATTGTTACACATCATAATTCACAACATTGGGATATATTTCATAAATATTTGGGTTGTTACTTGTTTTAGGCCAAGTTTCCCCTACCAATCTCAATATGTAACATGATTCAAAACACTAGTACAAATTTAAAAAAATATTTGGTGTTGTGTAATTTTAATTGAGTTTCCCATACCAATGTCATTATGCATCATAATTATCAACACTATGACATATTGTGGAAATATTTGGGTTGTTTCGTTTTATGATTTGGGTTTCTCATAACAATGTCATTACATGATACGATTCATAATAGTATGAAAAGAAATTTAAATATTTTAGGTGTTTGATATTATTATTGGGTTTTCCCATACCAAAGTTGTTACATGGCACAATTTGAAACATTATGAAAAAATCATAATTTTTTGGGGTGTTTCATATTTTGAGTTGGGTTTAACATACCAATGTCATTGCACATCATAATTTGTAACACAGAGATAAATTTAAATACTATTTTTCATACTAATTTTTTTGTGTTTGTTTTCCCATACCAATGTTACTACACATTGTAATTCCCAATATTAAGGAAAATTTCAAAAATATTAGGGATGTTGCATACTTTTTCTTAGGTTTTACATACCAATGTTAGTGATAAATTCAATTTTATGCACTAGGACAAAGTTTGGAAATATATGGGGTGTTTCATATTCTGATTCAAGTTTCCCATACCAATGTCATTATGGAGTGTAATTCACAACATTAGTTTAAATTTTATAAATATTTGGGGTGTTACATATTTTGATTGGATTTTCCTAAACCAATACCATTGAATGTCATAATTATCAACACTAGGACAAATTTCATAAATATTTTGGGTGTTGCATATTTTGAGTTGGGTTTCTATAAAAATGTCACTACATGCCATATTTTGCAACACTAGGATAAATTTTAGAAATATTTGGGGCTATGTATATTTTTATTGAGATTTCACTTACCAATGTCATTATGTAGATCTGTTTGGAACATTAAGACAAACTTTAGAACTATTTGGGATATTTCCTAGAGAAATGTGAATGTGTAGTGTAATTCACAACACTAGACAAATTTCATAAATATTTGGTTGTTGGATATTTTAAGTTATGTTTCCCATACCATTTTTTCTATTGCATAATTTATAATTATGAGATAAATTTTTGAAGTATTTTGGATGTTTCATATATTTAGTTAGGTTCAATATACCAATGTCATCACATGGTGAAATTTTCATCACAAATTGTTTTTTGAAATATAAGTGTTGAATATTTGGAGTCAAGTTTCTCATACCAATGTCATTCTATAACATAATTCGTAATAGTAGGACAAATGTTAGAAATATTTGGGGTGTTGTACATTTCGAGTCATATTTTTTGTACCAATGTCATTACTTGGTATAATTCACAATACTACGACAAATTTAAAAAATATTTGGCATGTGGCATATTTTGAGTCATGTCTCCCATACCAATTTCATTGCATGTTGTAATTCACATCACAAGGACAAATTTTAGAAACATTTGGGGTGTTTCATATTTTGAGTTAGCTTTCTTGTACCAATTTCATTATGTCATAATTCATAAAATTGGGAAATTTTTTTGAATTATTTTAGGTGTTTCATATTTTGAGTTAGGTTTCTCATAGCATTTTTGTTTCATGATGCAATTTGTAACAAAGGGGAAAAAATTAAAATATTTTGGGTTTTGCATAGTTTGAATTGTGTTTAGTGGAAAATAAAAAATCCATAATCACAGGTGATCGATTCAAATAAATATTAGAAAACTACATAATAATTTTAAAACCCAATGTTTCAAACTACATTAATGTGAGTCCATCTTCAAGATGATCCCAAAAAAGTGATTGAGTTGTGTTTGTTGTACCAATGTTGTTACGCAACTTAGTTCATATCATTAAGAAAAATATCATAAATCTTTGGAGTGTTTCATATTTTGATTCAAGTTTCCCATACCAATGTTGTTGCATAGTGAAATTTATAATATTGGGACAAATTTTAAAAATATTTTGTGTGTTTCATATATTAAGTGAGATTTATCATACTAATGTCATTTTTAGTGAAATTTACAACACTAGGACAAATTTCATAAATATTTGGGGTGTTTCATATTTTGAATTGGGTTTCCTATATCAATGTCATTGCAAACTAAAATTCACAACATTAGGACAAATTTATTAAATATTTTTTATTGTTACATATTGAGTTATGTTTACCATACCAATGTCATTATGTGGTAGAAATTGTAATAATGGGATATTTTTTTAATATTTGATTTGATGTATATTTTGAGAAGAGTTTTCGAAACCAAAGTCATTATGTATCATAATTAAAAACACTAAGATAAATTTTAGAAATATTTGGGGTATTAAATATTTTAAATTTTTGTGTCCTATACCAATGTTGTTCCATGTCAAAATTTGAAATTCTAGGACAAATTTTAGAAATATTTAGGTTGATTCATATTTTATGTCATGTTTTTAATACCAATGTCATTGCAGAGTATAATTCACAACACTAAGAATTTTTTAAAAAAAATTATCGTATTGTATATTTAAAATCATTTCCCAAAATAAATTTATTGCACATTGTAATTCACAACACTAAGATAGATTTTTGAAATATTTCAGTTGCTACATATACTTTATTGGGATTTACATACCATTATTATTGTATCATGAAATTTACAACACTGACACAAATTTCATAAATATTTGGTATGTTGAATATTTTGATTTAGGTATATTGTACCAATATCATTATATGACCAATTCAAAAATCTAGGAAAAATATTTAAAATATTTAGGGTGTTGTGTATTTTGAGCTAGGTTTGCCATACCAATGTTGTTTTACATCATAATTCATAGAAATATTAGAAAATTTGAAAATATTTTAGGTATTGCATAGTTTGAGCTAAGTTTAATGTACTAATGTTATTGCATGGCACAATCCACAACACCAAGATAGATTTAAGAAACATTTACATTGGTGTATATTTTGATTTTAATTTCCCATACTAATGGCATTACACCACATAAAACTCAACATTGGCAAAATATTATAGATATTTGAGGTGTTGCATAATTTGAATTAGGTTTCCTATATAATTGTCATTGTGACATACAATTTGTAACACTGGGATAAATTTTAGAAATATTTTGGGTCTTACATATTTTGGGTTAGGTTTATCATATAATTATTGTTGTGTAGTGAAACTCAAAACACTAAGAATTTTTATTTGAAATATCTAGGTCATTGCATATTTTGATTTATGTTTCTCATACCAATGTCATTTCATATCATAATTAAAAACATTGGGACAAATTTAAGAAATATTTGTGGTGTTACATAGTTTGAGTTAGGTTTCCTTATCATGCCCTTATTTTTATAGATACATATATAAATAACATAATTTTATGAATAAAAACATTAAAAGATAAGAATACATACATAAATACATATACAAACATATATATAGACACATATATACATACATATATGTGTGTGTGTGTGTGTGTGTGATTTTTTTATCATTTATTATGAGTTATTTACCAATCATGTGCCACTAATTAAGAGGTTAGAGAGCACCCAAAGTTTAGAATTAGACATAAGAAGTTTTTATCTATCACAAGTCCAAGCTTATCATGCCAAAATTTTAATTTACCCTCCAAATTTGTCTTAAATCCATCACTAATGTAGTCAAGTAACACATGTTTTCTTCAATTTTGCTTCATTACTAGACGTTATGTGGGTCATGATTATGGTAAATGTCATGATCATGATACCCTGGGATGAAATGTTATAGCTAATATACCTAGGTTTCCAAGCATCTATATGTTTACACTTGGAAGTGTTATTGGCCATAAAAACCTTGGAGGCATTATGGGATTATACCCCACTCTACCATTTAATTCACATGGTATTTTAGGTACTAGATATTATAACTTGATAACATCTTAGTACTTTGGAGGAATTAGGGGATAAGATGTCCCATTGACTCCCATCAACATCAACTCCCCTAGCCATTAGGATGATACCATGTGGAATCACCATATGGTTTTAGATGTTGGATAAAATTTAGCCACTTTCAAAATTAAAAAAATGGTTAAGTCATGAACTAAATAAATAGATTGAAGCATAACATAGCTATGTCAAGGAGAAAAATCAAGGAATAGTCACCATAGAAAATCAACTAAGTCATGAGATGAAGTACAGAAGGAAACTTAGATTCAACTAAGGAAAATATAAATTCCAGGAGCAGTCAACCTAGAAAATTGACTAAGGCCTAAGTTGGAGTGAAGTATATAAGTAACATGAAGAACATTAATAGACTATAGCTAGACTAAATATGCCTTTTAGTGTATTTATTCCATTAACACAACTAAATATAAGTTTTCATTCAATATAAATACCCAAATAAGATATGGAGGGAAAATATTCACATAAAATGATTAAAACAATGGTTTGTTGATTCCTAAATTGGTTTCTTGATACTACACCAATACTATCATTGGTGTAACCAACTGATAGAACTTCAAGGTAATATTAATACTATAAATCATCTCTTGAGGACATACTCAATTTAGTGATCCCATTTATACATTCATTAGGGTATAAAACTTCTAAAATTTGGACGTAGGCCCATTTTATTACACCGTAGACAAGATACCAAATGATAAAGTTACTAAAATGTAAAAACATAAAATCAAGGGTTGGTCTTTAGGATCCTCTTTTATAATTAATTATCCTTTATGTGAATGCATATATCTTGAATTATTACTATTAAAATACATGATTAATTCACACACACACACACACACACACACACACACACACACACACACACACACACACACACACACACACACACACACACACACACACACACACACACACACACTATCTTAATGGTTTAAGCCTATCAATAAAAGAAGAGGAACTTAAATGAATTATATGTATGATGGGAATTTTAAAATATAGTATGGTTAGTCTATATAATATGAATTTGTATAGAATTATAGTAATGAAGCATCTTGTGTAAGATCTCCTATTGAGAATTTTTGGTAAGTTGAGTGTTATAATTTACTCCTACATCTAGAAAAAATTAATAAGAATGAAACGTTAATATATATTTGACCTTGTGTGTGTGTGTGTGTGTGTTTGTTTGTGTGTGTGTGTGTGTGTGTGTGTGTGTGTGTGTGTGTGTGTGTGTGTGTGTGTGTGTGTGTGTGTGTGTGTGTGTGTGTGTGTGTGTGTGTGTGTGTGTGTGTGTGTGTGTGTGTGTGTGTGTGTGTGTGTGTGTGTGTGTGTGTGTGTGTGTGTGTGTGTGTGTGTGTGTGTGTGTGTGTGAACATTTTTCCATGCATCTAAGTCAGAAAAAAGGGTCATGTTACATATTATAAACACACATCTTATTATAAATGTAATCATTTTAACTATTTTCACATTACAATCAACCTGATATATACTAACAATATCATATGAGTCTATATAAATCTTAACATTTAATTTCATAGAAAGAATATTTTAATAAAGGACATATTATTCATTTTTTTAATCCCTTTTCCATTTACGAATCACACAAAGAAACACACACACACACTACATATATACATATATATTGTTAAATTTATGTGTATGTCTATATATGTATGTATATATGTAGATGCATGTATGTATTTATATAGATACTTCATGTAAAAAATAATAAGAAATCAATATTAAACATCCATAACAACTTGGCTTACATTATAGCTAGGTAGTTTAAACATTCATAACTTATCCAAATTATATTAAACAAGGTAATTCTAACTCAATTTTAATACTTTAATTTATCTAAATATGAATTCTTTATTTCTAAAGACATAACTTGATTAACCTTTCCCCAAAACTAGAATATCATGTATTAATATTTAATGTAAACATTTTTTACAAAGACATCTCATACAAGTATAATAACCTTCCATTACTACCTAAAACTAGTATAATAAGGTAATAGAGAAGGTATGCATCTTAAGAATAAATATATTACACATATATTAAATGAAATAACTAATAAGTAGTTTATATGGAGGAAACATAATGTTTCTAGATCCTTGTGAGTGTATTTCCATATAGGTTAACTCTTCTATTCTATATATTATAGTTTTATTAAACTAAAAGTTTGTACACTCACTATTGTGACTTGTTATAAATAATTTTAGAATAATTGCATAGTTAAAAACACATTTAATACCTAAATTCAATAACCAACATTAAAGAGAGAAAACAAGTTATGAAAACTCACTCAAATTTTAATATTCAAAATATTATTTTTTAAGCCACCAATTTACTCACAGTTGAGATTGTCAAGACTATAGTTTAAGGTGTATTTTATAAATAAATCATAACACAATTTTATCTGATATACATATGGATTTCAAAAATTAACTTCATACCCAGGTTTGGGTTTTTCCACCAATTGATTTTATATGAATTTAGTAGGTTTTAATATTTTTATCTAAACAAAGGATATTTTGCCATCATAACTAGTTGTCAATCTAGTGAAAAACATACTATGTGTACCTTTAATTTATAATTCTTGAGAATCCTAGTACTTGTATATATGAATATAGATAAATTTTTAAACTAGGTCATTTTAATTTTGGGTTTGTCTTATACACAAACAATCATATAAATAAAATTTGAACCCCCAAAACATTACGACCTAACATAGTTTAACAAGTTATTCCCAATTACCTAGTTACATACATATGGGTTTATTTTAATAAATATGGGATTGTATATGTAACTCAGTTCCATTCCCAATTCCATAATCATAAAAACTCAATTTTTTTTTAAACCAGTAATCATATTTTTACACATTCAAATTCACAACAATAACTATTGGCCATTTTTGGTCCACATACCAAACATGCCTCAATGCAATGTAGTTTCCTAAGAATCAAGTATGGAAAAAGGCTTGGATAAGATTTATGGATGAAATTAATGGACCAAAAGGATCATATATATTTGAAATCTTTTGAATCACTTTGAGCTTGCTTAAAAGTTTATTTTGATAATTTATAAAAGATAGGTCTATAGTTGCAAAGATAATGTATCTAAACAAATTTTCATAGTGTTTAAGCCTCCAAAGATCAAGATAAAGTTTAGTTACAAGTTTGGAGGAGCCTAAAAAAAATTCTAAGTGTCAAACCTTTTTGGATAAGTCCTTACTTAGGAAATGTTTTGGGCTTTCCTTTTGTTAAGTTCAATTCTTTCTAACCTTTTTATTTGCCAAAGTGTTATTTATTTTGAGATATTTGTTTCGGGTCTTTTGGGATAAGTGTCAAGAATTATTTAAGACATTTTATTCAAAAAAAAATCCTAAAGGATAATTCTCTAATAAATTTTACCAAACAAAAATCCCAAAGGGTACTTTTTTAGCCAATGTGGTCGATTAAAAAATACTTGTGTATTTCTTCATCGAAAGGTCTTTTTTACAGCAAAGTGTCCTATACATTTTCCTAGAAGATCATTTCTATAGTAAAGTGTCTAAAACAAAAAATTAGAAGGGCCATTTATTTTATAAAGTACCTAGAACAATTTTACCTAAGTGTCATTCTTTGAGAAATTATCTAAATAGAAAATCTAAAGGGTCATTTCCTCAGCCAAGTGGTCCAATATTAAAATCTTGAAAGGCCATTTCTTTTGAGTAAATTTTGTAGAAAAATTAATGAGGTGTCAATTATTCAACAAAGTTCCTTATATAATTTTCCCAAAGGATAATTCTTATGATAATATGGCCCAAACAAAAATTCTATAGATAAGAGTTTGATGGAAATTACCTAGGGGATTTATCTTCTAGTAGGGTAATGATGGTTCTGGATACATAAATTTTAGACTATGGGGAATAACTATTTGTACTCAAATAGGTCTAATATCATTGATATACATTCAAACCAAGCAAAGATATAATGGCATGTGTAAGGCCAAGAAGTTAATGATATGTTTTTACAAGTGTCAAGTTTTAAGCATAGAAGATAACCATTAGTTTCTAAATATCCTAGTGATTGTCATATAGATATCCAATACATTCATGTGGATGTCAAATATAGTCACATATATGTAAGAATATATCTGAATAAAAAAACATGTGAACTTAAATTTGATTGTCTATGGAATGTCAAATATGTCTATGAAAACAAGAAATGATGTTTGCATAGACATCAATTTTAAGACATGGTAAAGAGTAACTATATTTCAAAACTCAAGTATCTTTGATGGTCAACATTTAAATTTAAAACCATATATAATGAATCAAGGTAGCTTGATAATGTTAGTGGGTCCCTAGAATACTAATAGAGTGCATTTAATCATACATCAAGATCGATGGAGAGAGATATGTCAAAAGGGTATGAGGATCTTGATGATGAAGACAAAGAAGACAAGAGTCAAACTTTAGTGGGTCCTGATAGATCAATAGATCAAAAAAGGTCAAAGAGTCAACAAGTTGAGTCATGTATTGATAACCAATAAATAAGAAGCAAGCATAAAAAAATTTTGACAAAGGTTGACTAAGATATTTTTGACCCAGGTAGGCAAATATGAGTTTAAATATAGTCATTGAATAACAATCATGGAACATTAAATTATTCTATCAACCCTCTAAAATTATTCCTCTTTGATAAGATCATTACTCAACATACTCAAGAATGTTAATCCATCAAGAATGGTTGGAACTTATTCAATGTTTTCTATCTACTTAGTTCATTCTCTCTCTCATCCCTTTTTTTTATAAATACATGTTTTTAAGCCTTGAAAATAGCTTGGAAATCCCTCTCTTGGGTATGACTAGACTCTACATAGATTTGATGTTTATATCCTTTTGAGATAAATAAAGGACTCTTTTTAGATTTTATTATTATGCTTTAGTGTGTCAATATCAGATTGATTTTTATATGTGGTAAAAATCTCTCCCTTGTAAAATCCTCATCTCACCAAGATACTACATTATATTGTTTTGTAGGTCATGTTTAGTTTTAAATGTCATTTGATTGAAGCTAGTAAGTGGATACATTGACTAGTTAGTGCGTTGAATCAGGCCTCTCCATCACTTTTCTTAGGTTTTATCATTTGGTAGACATTTTCATGAAATACTACTACATAAACAACCATTTCAAATTGTAGTTTTGACCTGATTAGTGTTTTTTAGAAGTTCAAATAGATGTGATAAACAATCACATTATTGGTGCATCACCTCATTTACATGTTTTTATGCATTTTTACCCATTTCTCTCTCCCTTTTCTAAGTTATAATTTATTTTGGGTGATAGGTGACCCACTACCTAGGGTCAGTCCCATGTTGGACTAGATTTGAATAGAGGCCCTGAGCAATCCCTTTATCAATTAGGGTGCAAATATAGAACCCCAATAGTTTTTGTCATGCCTAGTGGGATACATTGGAGTTGGTCTAGGTGGAATTGTAGTTACAATGATGTTATTCATAAATAATTTAGTGATCCCAAGATCAAGCAATCATTTTTGAAATTCTAGGTAATTTCCATGTAAGTATATTTAATTACACTATCCTTATGTTGTTTTCATGGCTATGTATGAAGTAAATGCCTATGTAATACCTCTTTATCATCCCTATGAAGAATCATACCATCCTTATCATGATCCATATAAACCTTGTTATGAGCCTAATCAACCTTACCAAAATTTAAATCAAAGCCATAATGACCCTTATAAATTTTCCCATGATCCTTATGATCAAGAGCATGACTCTTACCTTCCATATGAACCATATCAATTTCAAGACCATATTTCACCTTCCCATATAGATATGATGTTTCACATGAGAAACCTTCTATCCAAGAGATGAAATAGATCTCAAAATACTAGCATATGCAATAAACGTTTGTTCAAATTCTCAATATGAGGAAGTTATTGGGATGTTTCCAAACATATCTAACGATCTAGAAGAGGGGCATGAGTTTTGGACTTTTTTATTAGATAAATCAGATGCTTGTGATAGGTAGAAGGGTGAATTAAAGTATTTATCTAAAGAAACCTCTTGTATTCCTTACCAATCTTCTTATGTTCCTTATTCCCATAAAATTCTTAACCATATTTAGTGTGAGCCAATGAAGATTCCTAATTGGAGTCAAGAACCTATTCACATTCCTATTAAAGAACCTATTCAAGAAGCTATACCTTATTATAGTCACCTTCCTTTACCACTTACCCCTAAATCTCAATTTATCCATGAGGGCAAAAAGGTTTTAGACCTTGATGAGATAATGTCTAAATGAAAAGAATGAAATCTATAAGTTCTCAAAACCTTCTCTTTCCCTCCTCTCAAATACTACATTACCACCAAGATCCAAAAATATTATCATGATCATCCACACATGTCTCATACTCCCTCTCAAACAAATGAATTTCATCACCCTCCTACCATCTCCATTATTGAAGAGGATCATGTTCTATGGAAGAAATAGAAAGATGTTATAGCTTCAAATCAAGTCCTTGGAAAATTTCAAGAAGATGCTTCAAGTATGTATCATAAATAGATGTTTATTAATACATTACATGAGGTAAAAATTAAAATAAGGTTGTAGATGTTACTGAATAAGTTGTCTTATTTATGTAGAAGAAGGCATATCTTGAGGTGGAATAACTCCATGAAGAATTGATACAAGTTGATGTCATAAATTATTTTGACACATCTCTACATGAGTATGATCAAGACACTTTTTAAAATGATTATATTAAAATAGATCAAAGTGATGATAAAAAGATGATTGGTATCTATATCTTGAATCTCTGTATGAGATTGAAGATCTTTGTAAGGATATATTGGCCATTAAGGAGCATATTATTGAGAAATCTGATTAAGAATCACCTATTAAAGATCATGATATAGCTTGGGTTGATAATTTAGAGATCCTTTAAGATCTTGATGAACTTGTAGTAGTTGATAATAAGGATGAGGTCATTCAAGGATAATGCATAAATGGAATATCACTTGAAAAGGTTGTAGTTGATAAGCTATGTGAAAAGAGCCTAAAGTGTAAGATGAGTTTGTATTTATTGGTGACTAGTTTATTGTTAAGGACTAATTTCAATAGATGTTAAGGGAATATTTGGAAAGATGATTACCTCTTCAAAGGTCATGTGTAATAAACACCTTAATTTTCAACTTTTACATTCTATTGGAATGAGTAAATTCATGAATTTCCCTTTTGATCCAAGTGGATCATGATTTTTCATGGTTAATTAAATTAGTTTGTTTGTATTTTGTCTAACATAAGTGCTTTATTTTCACATTTACTTTGTTAGGATAGTTTCCCTACTTTATTTTATTTCCTTCCTATTTTGGTGGAGTACATTATCTTCTCAAATCAACAAATTTTTTAAAGTCATTTGTTATGAGTCAAGAGTCATGTTGATGGTCTAAGTTCAATCATAACAAACATTCTACATAGCTGAGTCACTAAAGATGTTGGCCATTTTTGGCCCACATACCAAAATTGCATGAATGCAACATAGTTTCTTGAGGATGAAGTATGCACCAAGGCTTAAATAAGATTTATAGATGATATTAATGGACAAAAGGGATCATATAGAGTTTAATTCCTTTGAAACACTTTTAGACTTCTTAAAATTGTATATTTTCAATTTCTAAGAGACAAGTCTATAGTTGCAAAGACCAGGCATCTAAATAGATTTGCATAGTGTCTGAGCCTTCTAAAATCAAGATATAGTTGAAGAATAAGTTTAGAGGAGCATACAAAAATCTTAGTGTCAAACATTGTTGGGTAAATCCTTACTTAGGAAATATTTTCAGATTTCTTTTTGCTAAGTTCATTTCTTTCTGACCTTTTTATTTGGCAAAGTGTTATTTCTTTTGAGAGATTTGTTTTAGGTCATTTGGGCTAAGTGTCAAGAATTGTTTTAGAAATTTTGTCCAAAAAAAAATCCCCAATGATTATTATCTTAAAAGGTGTACCCAAAAAAAATACTAAAGGTTATATTTAAGCCAAAGTGTCCATTCAAAAATCACAAAGGCTATTTCTTCACTGAAAGGTCATTTCTGTAGTAAAGTATCCTATACATTTTCTTATAATGTCATTTCTATAGAAAAGTATCTAAAAAAAATTATGAATGGCCGTTTATTTGAAAGAATACCTATAATAATTCTATGAAAGGTTCATTTCATGGGAAATTATCCAAATAAAAACTCTGAAGGGTCATTTCCTCAACCATGTGGTTTGATACAAAAATCCTGAAGGGCCATTTATTTTAGTAAAGTGTTGTAGATAAAGTCGTGAGTGGTCACTTTGTAAAAAAGGTGCCCTAAATAATTTTATTGAAGTATAATTATTTCAAGATGGTGGACCAAATAAAAAACCAATAGACAAGAGTCCAAAGGAAATGGCCTAGGGGATTTGTCTTCTAGCAGGGTAACGATGGTTGTGTAAATGTCAATTTTAGGCTATAAGAAATAATTATTTATATTCAAATAGGTCCAAGACCAATGTTATATATTTAAATTTATAAAATATATAATGATATGCATAAGTTCAAGAATTGAATGATATGTTTGTGCAAGTTTAATATTTTAAGCACAGAAGATAGCTATTGCTTTTAAAATATCCTAGTGATGGTCACGTAGACATCAAATACATTCATGTGGATGTCAAATATAGTCATGTAGATGTCAAAATAAATTATAGGAAAAAATCACATGAACTTAAATTTTATATTCTACATAACATCAAATATGTCTACGTGGATGTCAAGTAACATTCACATAGATGTTAATTTTAAGAAATGGCAAAGAACCATTACATTTCAAAAGGTAAGTAGATCTGATGGTCAGTGTTCAAACATATAAAAAGATATAATAGGGTGAGGATAATTGATATTTTTAGTGGCTCCCTATAAGATCAATGGATCACATCTAATTATACATCAAGATTGATGGAGCAAGATAAGTCAAAAGGGTCAAAAAATCTTATTGATGAATGCAAGGAAGACAAGTTTCAAAATTTAGTGGATCTTGGTAGAAGATCAATAGTTTATAGGCATCCATGTATAAGTATATACATGGAGCTAAAATGGTCAAATATTCAATAGGTTAAATTATATATCAATATCTAATAAATAAGGGACAATCACAAGAAGCATTTGACAAAGGTTGATTAAGCTATTTTTGACCCAAACATATAAATATGAGTTCAAAGATGGACTAGGATTGAACGAGGTTGAACAAGTAAGACCAAACATTACTTGAAAAACTTTGTGATGGTAAAATAGTTCCCTTGAAAGGCCTAATTTATACCAATGATTATAAACCATTAAAAAAATGAGTACTAAGGTCGAGCGGGCTGTGCATCTATATGTTAGCCATGAGAAAACCAATAAATGGATTGGTTTTCAACCTATAATTGATCCAAGTCCAATCTTCCAAATAAGGGCATATATGTGATTAATAAAAGAGGCTTCTCATTTTCAAATATATTTATATCCTTGAAAAAAAGTACATCTATCCATTCAAAATAGATGAAGCAAGACTCTATCAATTCCAAGGCATGAAGAGTTGGTCCTCATCAATAGATCAAGTGGAAATGTCATAGAATCTTGATATAAAGACCTAGAAGTTATATAAGGATCATGAAACATTAAATTCTTTTTCAAATACTTTTAAATTATTCCTCTTTAATAATAAAATGACTCAACATCCTTAAGAATGCTAATCCATCAAGAGCAATTGGACCTCATTCAATGTTTTCTATCTGGTCAATTCCTTCTCTCTCATCCATTTTTTATATAAATATAGGATTCTAAGCCTTGAAAATAGCTTGGAAATACCTCTATTAGGCATGACTAGAATCTACCCATATTTGATATGTGTAACCTCTTAGGATAAATAAAGGATTCTTTTTAGATTTTATTATTCTTGTATAGTGTGTCAATGTCAAATTGATTTGTATATGTTCTAGATATCTCTCCCTTGTCAAATCTTGATCTCACGTTGCTACTAGATTGTTTTATTTTACAAGTCATGTTCAATTTTAAATGTCATTTTATTAAATCTATAAAGTGGATACATTGACTAGTTAGTGATTTGAATCAAGCCTCTCCATCACTTCTCTTAGGTTTTGATCATTTGGTGAACCTTTTCATGAAATACTAATTCATAAACAACCATTTGGAATTTCAAATCTGACATCATAAATCTTTTTTAGAACTTCAAATAGAGTGAATGAAAAATCACATTACTAGTGTGTCACCTCCTTTATATATATTTTTACATTGTTAACCATTTCTCTCTCCCTTTTCCTAGTCAAAATTTAGTTTAGGTGATATATATAGAATGATGATGACCTTCTCCAAAGGTTTGACCCTATGATAGGTGACCCATAGCCTAGGGTGAATCCCATGTTGCACTAGATTTGAGTAGAGGACCTAAACAATCCCGTTCTCAACTAGGGTGAAAATATAGAACCCCAACAATAACCTTAATGAATCATTTCACAATTAAAATTAAATCTAGAAGTGATAAATCCAACTTGGTAATCTACAATATCCATCCAATCTATAGGAAGATGACCCTACTACCTCTTATTTATTTTGACTATATTCTTCCTTCTAAATTAAATTATTTTTACCTTCTCTATTCTCTATATTCTTCCATTTTTTTTTTTTCACTCTTCATATTTTTTTTCTAGCATTCCCATCTCCTACTAATTTGTGAGTTTTTTAGCATGTATCTTGGCTCAATAATTACAACTATAGTCCTTCACCATTTACATTTAGTTAAGTTTCCTATATATGACATGGAATTCTACATGAAACCCTTGAATTCCAAAATGTAGAAAATAAAAGACTCAAACCAAATCCATTTTCATACATAATTATAACCTTGACTACATTTTAGGGTGTGATTCAAATGATAATAAAATCGTGCAATTCCTAGATTCATTTGAGAACCTTGTTTTTTCAATGACCTTTAATATCAATTATTTTTTCATAATTTATTTATACCTTTAAAATATTTTCAAAAATTAAGAAAACATAGGTTTATATTATAATCCATTTTTAGTTTTTATGTTTTATACTATGCATTCATAGTCCATTATGAACTCATTAGTTTGTGTTAGGTTTGAAGTCCAAATACAAAGGTTATTAACTCATACAAAAATATGTTATTATTATACAACACCATAAAAAATGCAACTAAGAATACAACATTAAATCACGCCACCAATAAAAATTCATAATTTTGTCATGCTCAAATATAATTAGATGAGACAAGCAACAATTTTTACCTAATCTAGTTATATGCAAAGTAGTGTCACCAGAAAATCCTAAGTAATGTGTCATTTAGGAAATTAGTTTAACAATGCACTCAATTTATGTCTAATAATGAAGTGATAACATATTAACATAGAAAAAGACTAAAATACATGAATGAGTCATATATAAATGCAAGCAAAGCAATGATATGCAATAATATTTAAAAACCCAAAGGAATATCACGTAAACAACTTATTATGGTGTGTGTGGGTTTTATCTCCATCTATATACCCAAAATATAATAATCTAATCTCACTTTTATGATGATAATCTCCCTCACTATTATCATGGAGGGTAGATTAATCTTTCATTCACCTCATTAAACACAAAATGGAAGTTAGCCCACATCATGGTATAATCAGCAAATAATCATAAATAAACTACTAGGTAATAATATAAGAACATGAAATCAGTCCACATGATCATTTATAATACTGAATATAAGTAATAACTATAAATATATATTAAGTGACAATTCATTTCAATTTCAAATAATAAAACGTTCTAAGTAATCAATAAATATCACATATGTAAACAATCACTGAATAATCCACTAATCAATTCTTAATTATTCATAGACGAAAAATTTGATGTAATAATAGAAAAATAAGAAAATTTATAAATTAAAGTAGGATCACTAAATAAATTATAAGTATTCACCATATCAAGGAGTATTATTCATCCACACAAAGGGACTCACATAGTGTTATACATGCATTTGCCAAATTATAAGTTTATGACAAGTGATTTAACATCATTTAAAAAGATTTCATATGAGCATAATTAGATTCTCTATAGTGCATCACAGAAATGAAATTCATGCATTATAATTTCATAATTAATATACTAATCTCTTTCTCATGGTCTCAAACCAAAATATGTCTCATACAATCCTTTCATAGCTAATCTAGACATGACTAACAACATCAATCTAGAGTCAATGTTAGAGTAGTCATAATATCATAGTCATTAAATATAAAACATTTAAAATATATAAAATATGGGCCTTATATTATAATAATGATGTCCTTATATTCATTTGAATAACATAAACTAAACTATGCACTTGATTCCCTAAGGTATGGTTGAACTAATCAATGTAATGGATAGGCTAGGGGTTTGGTTGATTATTTGGTGGAATGAGGTTTAGGATAGGTGGCGGTAATGGGTTATCATGATGGAAACAAAACACCACAATAGAATCTCAATACTCATTAAAATCATCAAGTTAAATATAAATGGAGTTTCAAGGTTTTTCAATATTTGATATCATAAGAAGGTGAAGCTCTTGGTCAATTCTAGATTCATGGAAATAAAAGTGACCAGGTTGGATGACTCATGGAGAAAGGTCTACTATGTTGGCTTAACTCTACCCAATTAATGTCACAAACTAAATTTTAATGATATAATATGATGCTATAACTAATGATAATAAAAAGATGATGGATGACTAATCTTGGATAATATTGTACTGACATCTCCTTATTTTCTAGAAGAATATGATATGTGAACTTGGGATGCATTCTTTCTCTTATAAATAAATTTAAGATTATATAATGAGGTGAATAATGTGAGTGGATCAAAAGACCTTAGTCTAAACTCATTCCTAATGTGGGACTATCTAGAAATATTAGGACTAGGTGCTTAAACTCTATGGAATAGACCATGCTAGATAAGACCTTGTGTCTTTGGAAGGATCATCTAAATAAGTCTAGGTAAAATCTAAGGAAAAACATGTGAGATTATTTAGGCAATTACTTATGAAGTGTTGTTTCTATAATCATGAAAAAAGGATTGGTATACTATGATTGATAATATAGACAAGGATTATGTGGAATGTGTTTGTTTGCATAGATGTGAAAGGCTTTTGATATGTCTTTTGTGTGTTATCAAGGCTTTTGACACTTTTGTTGTTTTTGGGATTTTCAAGATTTTTGTAGAAATAAATACTTATTTGATAAAAATAAAGTATTAAAATAAAAATAATATAAAATATGAAATTAAATGAAATAATTATTTTTTATCATTTGAAATGTTTATAATGTATGTAAATAAGGAGAGAAAGAACCTATGCCATTATACAAGATAATAATTTTACTTTACTTGTATGCAAAACAAGACGTGTTTCTTTTTTCTTTTTATTTTTTAGCATGAAATTAACTAAATTTATGAATTAAATATAGATTATTAGAGTGAAAATAAACATGATCTAAAATATAAATAAGGCAACACTATCTTTTGATTTTCTTTGTTAACAAGGAAACTAAACTAGCTTTTCAATTTCCCTAATTTGCTGAGAAGAAGATTTTTAAATGAGTATTTAAAATAAAAATAATAGATGAAAATTATGGTTTTAAATTTTAAGATATTAAAATAATAGTTATTTTAACTCTTCAAAAAAATGATATGATAAATATACTACCCTTGTGTATGAACCTATAGTTGTATATGTTTCTATGTATACTTAGGTGATTGTTTAGAGTGCAAGAGACTTGTTTAGATATAAAAAAGGTAATGTTTTCTTGGATAGAAATAAATTGAATATTTGATATCATATTTTTTAGGATTATTTATAAAATTTACTGCTAATTTTAGAGGAAACTAATCTACTAAAATTCAAGCACAAATGAAAAGTAGTTATATTTTGTAGTAAAGATAAATGAAAAGGAACAAATTTCACTATAAAAGTTTATTATTTTATGAATATGAAAAAATAATATAACACAACAAAAATATATATTAAATATAATATAATAAATTAAAAAACTAATGATTTTCAAGATAACTCCAACATGATTCTGCTATAAATCAGTTGAAGTGCATGTAGTGTGTTTATATAAAAATCATTGGTATGCTAGCTCCTTATGCTCTTGTATGAATTATGGAAACTTTATAGGTAGATAATGGACAAACACTACAGTAAAATGGTAAAAATGGGATACATAATCCAAAAATTTAGAGTAGCTAAATTGAGTCTAGTTAATGTCTTAGCTTGAAAATTTTGAGTTGATTTCACCAATAGTACTTCTCCAATTGTAACTATGTAGTCAACTCGAAAATAATAGATGTTGAATATTTTGGTGATTGTATAAAGGTTTTGGATAAAATAACTTATCAATAAAAACTTATAATGGCAATTTTAAAATCTAAAATTAGGCCAAAATTGATATTCTTAAAGAAAAAGATGGGAGCTTGCATGGAGGAGGTCAACTAAGTTAAATAGTGAGTTATACTTAAGAGTAAATAAATAAGTATAAAAATATAATAGGTAGTGAGTGAGGCCTAATTGAAGGTGAACAGATGGTGGTAAAAATAATAAACACATTATTATCTATGCAAAATACATGAAAATGGAGTTACAGGAGCTAATTATAGAAGGCATTTCAATTATGATAGAACTACTAGTTTACATATAGTGTAATTATAGAAATGCCTCTCCCTTTAACAAAACCACCAAATTAAAATATAGTACCACCAAACATTTAAAGATAAAACACCCCTTCTCATGATGACCACCATCTAATTTACATAACCATCATAGTGGTAGTGTAAAATGAGTTGTTGCATAATAGAGAAGGGTAATTTCATTACCTTGGGTTGTGATTATATCATCCATGGTAAAATTTTGAAGAAAATCTAAAATGAATAGGAGGTTTAGAATCAAAGGGAATGAATAGAGGAATAAGAAGGCACATGGAAGGAATAGAGATAAAGATTTCCTTGAGGAGCATGAAACAAGAGGTCGTTACATCATCATCATCATATTTGTATCAAAAGTGTCACACCATGTAAATTTTTGATGCATACATATTTCCCCTTAAGGAGAGTTCATTTTAATGATTTGTCAATGTGTAGTCACAAGTAAGGTGTGTGGAAAGGAAATAAGGGGTTAAAAATACATACTTACCCAAATGAAGTAATGAAGCCTACTCAGACTCTATGCAACTTCCAGACAAAAGATGAGATTCATTTGAAATTTTAAATAAAATTGAAAAATACACTATGTAATCAAAACATGGAAATAATTCATATCATACATGTGGGGAATATAATCCTACTTTGACTATCATGTCAAAGTACTAAACTTGGTACCAAGCCATGTGTACCTATAAAACCATAAAAATTGTTAAAATAGAAAAAAAAAAATTTAAAACATTAGTGATAAAATAATATTTGAAATATAATATAAATATAAACTATACATGGGATAACAAACATTAAAAAAATGTTTGAAATGGAAAAATTCTGAATCAAAATGGCTAGTTTGGGGTTCAATATATTCAAAAAGATGCCAAGAACTATTCATTTATGTCATTTCCCTTGAGGGAGATTTTTGAGCTTTAAATTTACAGTGACCATTTTTAAAGTATAAGTAAGCAACATAATAAGTGAAATGAGAAAATGGTGAACAAACTAGTGTGAGGCACGACTAGGGACAATCGGGTTAGTTTTTGCTAACTTTTTTGTTTCTTCCCCAAATTTGAAATTTTAATGAAAATCCAGTTGAAATCCATCACAATTAAAAAAAATTCTTCATGGTCATTATTGGCATGGTATATTATATATTTTCATAATTTTTTAGATTTCTAGTTGATTGGATTAGGTTTTGGGGGATATTTAGGGAGTTTATGGGTATCTAGTGGAACCATCAATTAGGTTACATATATTAGCACCCTTTTCAAGTTGGTAGTTTTGTAGTTACCATTACAATATCATAACCACCCATCAGGTGTTTTTGATATCACCCTCTTGTGGTATTGACTCAACCACATGTGGTGGTTTCATTACTACCTCATGGTAGTTTTATAACCACCACAGAGACATTTTTTAATTGTCCCTACAAGTTATGGTTGTTTTGTATATTGAGATAATATGAATATTTATAATTTTTATATCATATGGAGTTTATTTCATTGGATAAAATTAAAGTTATATTTATTATTGTATGTGGATTATATTTGATGTAGTACAACATAGGATCAAGAGCACTTTTCTTCAGTATTAAAACTTCTAATATCTAATTAGTTGGCCTTGCTAAATAAACAAGGGATGTTTAGTATAGCATGAGAAGGGATCACCCCTCTTATATTTGGATATTATATGACCTATTGACCTATAAAGACCCTAACTAAAACACTTTCATGTTTTACTAAGCCCTAAAATAGTGTACCATCACTGTTAAATATGTGGATGTAATCATATGGTTTCTTATAACAAGTTGATTGGTGTCTATCCATGATGCTGACAATCATCATGAGGCATGTATTTGGATAGATAATTTCAAAGACTTTGATCCATATGATGTGCTTATGAATTACAGAGTGAGACTTATTCACGTTGAGAGATTAAAAATAGCTAATATGATTATGGCCATCATTGACATCCTTACCTCTTAGTTAGTGGGATACAAAGTTGCATTTAGGATTTTATATATTTGGTCACCAATCATGAAACTCATAGAGGAAAGAGGGGCTCATTATGCCTTAATCCAAAATATATTAGTGTGGACTGATATATATTTATATCAAGTGGATATCTTAGGATCCATTTTCATTAGCCACCTAACCATCATTATGGGTTTGGTATATGATATGATGATTCCCTACTAAAGGTAGGTGTCAATTGGGGTAATCGGGGATATTATGAACATAATATCAGTAGATATGGAAAATTTTCATAATTTCCTCCAAATTATGGGTTATTTTTTTGTAGTAGATATAATTATCCTTACCTACTAGGACATTTTTGGGAAATGGGCTAATTAAGAAGATTATCTCATGGTAGCCACTTGGTCCATGTAGATTTGAGATAAGATGCTACATATCAAGGAACACCACATTGATAAACTTCTATAAAAGTTCAGTATGCCTTACATAAGTAACATCCCTATCTATAGAGTTATGTATAAGTTTACCTATGAGGATGGGGTTACTTTCATGGAATTCATTTGTGAGAGGGGCACTTATCACTTGACCATCTTGATAGCTAGCTGAATGAGGACCTAAGATATAAGTAGAAGATGATTCCACCACAACTACCAATTCCACAATAAACACTATTGGTCCATGAAAAACATTAGAATAAACATATATCATAGGGAGAGGATGATGACCTATCACATTATAAAATATAGGATTACCCTAACATAGATGATGAGTAGGCTATAGATGATGACTCTGATCCTGAGTCATGGAAGGGAGTTCTAGATAAATTATTGATTTTGTTTATTTATGATTACTTCTTGTATTTTGATCTATATTAGTTTCTTATTTAATTATAAATGTATCTAATTGTCTTTATGTAAGGTGGATTTATTTCATCTTGTGTACTCTATCATTTCATATACTGTGGACACATAGAGGAGGGAGATCATGGATACCTTGATCAATATATTTTAGTTGAGTAATAGCTATATGTGGGACCAACTATTGGTATATAATGGGATTCTTATAGTTCTCAATAATCACACATATTTCTTTACCCCAACATACCATGGCTCGATAATGGTGATGATGTTAAGGATAAAAAAGTATTTATTGACTAGGGCAAGGAGATTTGAGGCCATAGTAGATAATATGGTGAGAGGAGGATGGGATAGAGCCTCTAGTCATATAATAAAGAGGACACCATTAGAGGGAAGCTTGAATAAGATTCATCTTTTTGGACACCAACTTGAAGACAACAAGGTAGAATCAGATGGAGGCATGAATAGGTTACATCACCAGAGCCATAATACTGAACATTATTCCACCTTATCTCCTTTTTATAGGAGGACTATATTATATTGAGCCTTATTATATATATTTCTAATATACCATTAGATATGCCAAATTATTTTGAGATGCCTTGAGGCATGTATTCCCTCTATGGAGGTGCTTGTATTGGACACTTTTATTATATAAAATTTGTAGTTCACATGATATATATGGATGTTTTGGCATGTCTATCATTGATTATTACGTGATGTGAATTTTTATTTTCATATTAGCTTGTCAATTTATGCACTACATAGGACTATATATGTGATGTATGTATGTATACGCGTATCTCTTTATTTTTCATAGGCTACTATGGTAAAATTCTAAAGTATATATGGAAATAGAATGTATGCATATGCTTTAATTTGATGTTTCTACATATGTGACTATAAATATGCTAACATTTGTCTCTCAAGTGATTACCTAATTTATTCTCTCATACAATATATGAATTTAAATTTGTAGCAATATATTAAAAGGGGAAATAGGATAAATATGAGATAAATCATAAATCAAAATTTTGTAGGAAAAAAGAAGATGACCTAATCCTTAGGAATAGAGTGTAATGTGTAATTATTGCTAAACTTATATAATATTAATTTTATTAAATTTATCTAGTGATAACTTACCCTGATATAATAAATAAATGGTAAAACAATACCTTCTTTAAACATAAATGTATAGACAATTTTTTTTGAAGAACTTTCCTTTTTATACATTTTTTGATTTGACATTACATTTACATTTATCTTTTACTTCTCTCAACAACCCCCTATATTTAGTCTCATGTGATCAAGAAAACACATGAGATTATCACCAAAGGATATATATAGGTGATTAAGATCATCTCTCACCAATTTCAACCGCATTCAACTAGTAGGATGTGATGGATCAACATTGAATGTTAATAAAGAGTGAAAAATGTATAATTTTGACTTTTGTGTTTTCATAAGATTTTTATTTTTCATAAAATCATCTACTTTTTTATTTTTTGGGCCTTCATCCCTAACCCTTGGCATCATTTGAATAGTAATAATCAAGGGGTCATCATTGAAGACTAAGATGGGTCGGTAAATATATTTTATTTTAGGTGTCCTTATTGTTTTGTTTTCTAAAGTCACCATAAAGGGGGGACTTTATGATTAAAAAAATTATAGACTCAACTATAAGCAAGAGTTTATCTAAGCTATGAAATAATATGTGAGGAAACATTTTTACTCTATTCATAATAAATAATACAAAAACTAATGTGACATACTAATTTTAAGAATGCCTACTATAGGGTGATAAGGAAATGTGAAAACAAGGTAAATTTGATATGCTAGATTTTGACAAAATTTGTATTGTATAAACTATCCAACTAAACAACCATAAAACAACACCTATATTATTATGGTGGACAAAAACACATATGAAAATGAAATGCATGTGAATATGGGGTGATATGTGAGATATATATATATAAACACTTTAGATGCAAAGAGATTACAAACTCAACAAACCCTTTTCTATATAAAGTGATAATTGATAGGCTCCATTGTTGAAATATTCAGTTACTAAGTAGGGACCTAACTAGTTGGGTCTAAAATTCCAAATCTTTCTTTTATTTTTTTCAATTTGAATTTAGATCCAAAGTACAAGCTCTCCAACATGGATTTTGTACTCATGGATGTTTTTTGTATTGTATACACATGTGGTTGGTCTAAGCTATTTGATTGTTTATAGTGGTGATTTGATGCTTATCTAAGAGATCTAACATGATCAAATACCCTTTTATATATATATATATATATATATATATATATATATATATATATATATATATATATATATATATATATATATATATATATATATATATATATATATATATATATATATAATTCATCAATGAGTGCTTGAAAGAAGATGATAAATCTATGTATTTCCACCTATATTGGATGAAGAATTTTGGGTGAATATGGTGTTGCTCTCATGGGTATTTTAATAGTTATTCATTAATTTTAGAGTTCTAGATAGAGCTTCATATGCCATTCCCATTTAAATTATATGGTGGTTTTAAACAAGTTTGAGTTCAAGGTTTTTTTGGTAGACTTAGCTTGGTCATTAGCCTATGGATAATATAAAGAGGCTAAGCAGTGTGCTATAATAAATTTTTAGCACAACTTATGAACTTTGAGATTATTTAAATGAGACCGATTATATGTAATGATGACCTCTGAGACTCTAAATAGATAAAGGATTTGGTTTGAGATGAAATTTGAAATGACAGATCTAGTCAAAGTCATAACGAGCATCTCTTTTTCCCATTTAGTGAAATACATAGTCATTGTGATGATTAAGTGGTGACCCTTTTAAAAAGTAGTGAAGAGTTTACCTATTAAATCTAAACCCATTCATAAAATGGGCATGGAGTAATAATAATTTTTAATGACCTTATGGTAAAGTGTATTTCATGCAAAAAAACCTAGCACTTCTCCCATTTATTTACATATTTGATGGCATTATGGTCTAGAGTGGGATAGAAATACCGCACCCTATGGATATTTTGAGTGGTTATGTGACCACCAAAGTGACCACCACACATGCCACTATGACAATGAAAGAGGATCCATTTGTATTACTCTTGGTCAACATAATAGAGTAACACGTTGTCAAAGGCCTTGTGATAAAGGATCATGTCTAGTATAATGTACTTGGATATGATAACACAAAGACATCTCATTTTTTGTGAATTGGTGACTTTGGGTAGGTTTGGTTAGCCAAGTAATTAATGACATATGTAAACAAGTTGAGGAACTAATGGTATGATTTTTTATATAACATATCACCCTATTAATAAAAATTGTATCAATGAGATTGTTTACATCCAAAGGGGAATCAACCAACCAATCATTGATAAGCTATCTTTTAATAGATTTTTGGTTGATATAAGTTAACTCAAGTTCACTTATAAATGTAATAAAGAATCCAAACTTATAAAATATGGATGGTTGGGTTATGAAATTCTATAGGGCTTGAGATCTCATGATAAATTTCATTTATTGATTAAGTATATAGTGTCATAATCATTTGGTCATAATTACTATTGTTACAAATTCATTTACTACCTGAGTGTATCATGCCTCATAATTGAAAAGGGTTTGGATAATGAAATAGATCATACATTCCACTGATGTCATCCTCTTGAGTCAATATACATGCTAGGGATACCTTGATCACTATTATATAAATTATCAAAGGCTTATCTAACTTATATGCAATGAGAATAAAAGGAGATAAAAAAATTTACTTCCTTGAATGCTTCTTAGAAATCACTTTTAGAAGTTAGGAAACTTATAATTTTGAATAGGTTGTTAATTAGATGAATTGTGTAGGTAAGGTCATGGTTGAATCATTGGAGATCTTCCAACTTTCCTAAAAATGTCTCGATTCCAAATTAATATGTGGGAGGGTCCATTTATAAGAATGTTTAGATCTTAGTGGGGTTGATGTCAATGTCATGTTGGTATATGATATACCCTAGGAGTTTTCCACTAATGACTCCAAACACACATTTATCTACATTGAGAGTAATTTTGTATTCAATCAAACATGTGAGGATGATGTATAACACTCCTAAATGGTCCTCACATCTCCATGATTTTATAATTAGTTCATCCAAATAGACATACACTATTTTTTGGATGAGATCATTGAATATGTGGATCATATACCTTTGATACATTGCCCTATGCTTTTTATGCCATATTTTATTAAAACATAGAAAAATGGTCCTCAATGTGTGGTGAGTGAATTATTACTTTGGTCTTCATTAAAGATGAAAATATGGTTGTATTTTAAAAACCCATCCACATGGGATAGTATTTTGTATCCTATGTTAGCATCAACAATTACATAAATAGATAGGAGAGGGAAGTCACCCTTTGGGAATACCCTGTTAATGTCTTGAAAGTCTATGACTATTCTTATCTTATAATTCATTTTTATAATGGGGATGATATTAGAAATCTATTTTGAATAATCAATTAAATTAATGAAGCTTAACTTTAGGATATTGATTGACTTCATACTTTATCATTAATAACATTTAAAGGTTGATGGGTCTAAGGTTTTACTTGACGAGTTTCCTATTGGGATTCATAACTAGATTATAGAAAATTACATTAGGATTGATGCCTATCGTGTCAATGTAAGAGAAGGATAATGTTTTAAAAAAATTTGTGAGGATTTTCATGTGGTCCCTTACCTCTTCTTCAGAAAGAGAAGATCCTAGCTTGATGAGTTTAGGTTTATCCTCTATTTTGATATTAATGTTAATAGTTTCCTTAATAAAGGATATATTTACCTTCTCAAATATGTTAGGTGCTGGGTGAAGTTTGAGGTCTTTGTGTTTAATTTTTAAGACATCATGTTCATCATTATAGGAGAGATAATGCTCTATATGGTAATAGGAGTCATGAATCTCAATTATGAGGGTCAAGTAAGGATAATAGGAAAGTGAGGATCCCCACTTATGATGGAATGAGGGGTGGTCATCGTAAGCCTATAATAATTTTAAGATGGCCTCATCATTATCGATGAGATCTAGGATAAGAGGGCCCTCATCTTATTTGACATGGGTGAATGTTTGGTCATCATAATTATAACTTAAAATAGGCTTCATTCTAATCAAGACTATAAAATTTGATCTGAAGATCATTATATGGAAGAGAAAATGTGAAGATGAGGTAGCCATAGAGTTATAAAGTTGGTTTCTTTCTCTAGGTAACACTTTGATATAAAATAAATCCAATTCCTTGGTAAACTCATGGATATTAGTTTTTTACATCTAGAGGTGCTCAAATTTGGTTTGATAGACTTTGGACAATTGGCTTGCAACTATCTACGAATATCCCTAAGTTATTAAATATTAGAGATCTAGGTGATTTATAATGAGCATACCCAAAAAAGAGCCTTCTGATTGGATCTATTATTTATACACACAAATTCTAACATAAAATTGTAATGAAAAACTCATCCTTCATGACAAATAAGGATGAATCCTACCTAAAACTTAGGTTGCACTTGGCCTTGTCATAGTGTAATGTACATAGATTATGTATGGAAGGGGGAAGTCATAAGGTGAATTGTCATGGTATTTTGATATTTCAACCATGTTTACATCAAATATGTTTGGTAATGCCTCTATTTATATCTAGTGTTGATGATTAGGTAGGTAATGATCACTATGTGAGACAAATGGAATGGATTACAAAGGTGTGGAAGGTTCAGCCTTGTGCTGTAATTGAAGGAATGAAAGAACTTTTGAGAACTAAAAAGGATGTATTTTAAGCTCTATATAAAGGTAGTTGAGTACTTATGTAAATGTGAAAGATTAATTTTTTGCCTTTTTTTAGATTTGGAATAATATAAACATATTTGGGGTATCACATAAATTGGGATAGTATGAAATTGTAATTAGTATCTTGTCTTAGTGAAGGAGGTGTATGGGTGTAGTTATACAACTTAAAATACTATATAAGGGAAATAGATAACATGATTTTCCCTATCTATACATGTGTAAAATCTTGTAGGAATTTATTGAGTGATTAATTGGGGCCCTTTTACTATATGATGGGAAAGAAGCATCCATCCTAGGGAATATATGAGAAATAATGTTTATTTGATGTTGATTTAGATCCTACCAATTGTTAAAGTATGAATATTCTCTTTAGTTATGGAAGTAATTTGGGGAGGGGAAGTGGTTTTATTGATTGTTGGTGGACTTGAAATGTGATTTGAAATTTAATTGAGCACAAGTTGATGTAATATAGCCAACACATCTATAGGGAGTAATCTTGATGGATCAAGGATTCTAAAAAATTGATATGGTCCAATCATATAATTTTCAAAAGGCATACTCTAATGTGGTCCATAGGAAACAAGGGTAGAATTTTTATTGTGAATTTCCCTTTCATGGTTGAATGTTGTGTGGCCACACTAAAAGTTTATAAGAATGTTGTTATGAAGGGAGGCTACCTTGTCTATGGATATCTCCACCATACAAAGGTTAGGAAGTCAATCCAATCACACTTGGGTTTGATGAGCCTGATGTTTAGAGAAGCCATAGGTTCCCACTCCTCATGGTTTAAAATAAATGAATAGGAGTGTCTTTCTCAAAGAGTCTGATAATTTATGTGATAGATAGGGTGAAAATTATCATGTATTTATTGGTTCTAAGGTAGGGATATTTTTTTCATTATTATGTCCTCTTATTCTAATTCACCTTATATTAGGGTTCAAGAAAATTTCTCCCCTTTGTTTAGGATGACTACCTTAGTCTAGAAGGATTTAGTAACATTAACCAGTAAAGAGGGTTTTCAAACCCCATTAGTAGATAGATGATAGTTGATGTGTAAACTAGGGTATATGTGCATGGTATCTTGTAACATATCAAAAGGTTTAGGATCCACTTGGAATAAAAAAACCTTCCCCAAGTGTGAGAGTCAAATTTATCTAAATAGGGTGGAAGGAATAGTCTTCATATGGTGTATATAGGGGCACCCCAAGATCATATTGTAATTGAGTCTTTATCTATAATGTAGAACTCAATTATGACTTTTTTGGGGTCCATAATAATTGAGATTACAATGGTCCATATGGAAGTGTACTTGAGAATATTTTAGTCATGGAGAGTATTATGTGTTTTAGAACAATTTTTTTACCAATAAAATTTTGTTTATAAGGAAGAGAAGAGGACAATATTGATATATGCCTTGTCATTGACCATGGATATTTTCATGTAATGTTTGTAGATGCATACTTGTATAAATAAGGATGGATCTAAACACTTGGATAACTCAGAGTTAAGTGGGATTATTTTTAAGTCAAAGAAGTAGCAAGTTTGACATGATTCTTGATTAGGTAGGAACAAGTCCAAATTAGTGTGGTTTATTTGATGCTATAGAGGAGGAGTAACACTAGATAATTTTCCTAATTCTATTGCATTGAACAAGCCTGACTAGTGACTTTTTAATTAATTCTAAGAAGGAAATTTGAGAGAATGTTTTTCTTAGGTTGGGGATCAAATCATAGTTCCCTATGATTTTAGTAATAGATTCCATTTCTAGGATGTTGAAAGATGTAGGGTTATGTGATGATTCTTTATATTATGAATAATATATTTTACCTCCTTAAACTTTTGATTATATGACCCCTATCATCTATGTTTTACATTGAACTCCAAACTAAGGATCTACATCAATGTTGACTACTCCATATTGGAATCTTTATCATCATGAGTGCTTGTCACTATTGTTTAGCTATGTTGAATGGTGTAATCCTTTAGGGGTTACTATATTATTGATTTTGAGTAAGGTGTGTTTGGATTTTTTGGAAAGGTTTGTTTTATATTTATGTATTATAGTTTATGTGATCATTGAGACTATTTTAAAGGGTATGATTTTTTGTATTTTCACTTCTTATGAACATATCCATGAATGTTTATCTCTAATCCTTTTGGAGCCCTTATATTAATTATTTATATTCTTAACATTTATGAGTGACATGACCTATTAGTTTATGAAAAAGGAAATACACATTAGGATAATAATATATGGGCCTCATATTTTGTCCTTGTTTCACAAAACCCTATTTATTATTCTGTTGATAGTAACTTAGATTATGAAACTGGGTGTATCATTCAGTTGATTGGTATTGGATTTGGTTGTGGTTTTGATATCAAATATCATGAGGTAGTGGTTAGTTGAAATCAAGTACATGAATTGTAGAAAGGCTATTTTTTCTTGATACTTTTGCTTTCAATGTTATTGTTGTTATTTTTAGGTGGATATTAACTATTTTTTATGCGGCATTTCTTCTTGGTTTTACTGGTGATGCCATCGGTGTTAACCTTCCTATTACAGTTTAGGATCTTGTGTCCTCAGTTATTAATGTTATTTGGGATTAAAATTTGAGATCTCAAATTTATTTATATAGGATTGATGTTGCATCAATTTCCCCATATGTCCACCAACCACTATCAATGGTTTTTTTGTCAATGCATAGTGCACCCTCAAATCCCTCTTCATATGACTAGTACAAGAATGTTTGAATGTATTTCATTATTTCCTTATTGAGGGAATAGAGGAAAATATTAAATAACTAATGTTTGTCCATGTTAGGTGTATTAGTAGAGAAGTATAGGACCTATTTCCATCTTGTTATTAAATGGACATTCAATGTAATATATTAATGTGTGATATGAAAAAAATCATGTATGTCAATGTCTATGAGTTTGTTCAAGTCAAATTATTTGGTGAACTTGGCTATGGGTTGGTATAAATAATGTATAGACCCCTTAGGGAGGTTGTAGTACCTGTCAAGTTCTATCCCCTCAACATACTTACAAAATATATTCACTACAACCACATCCCAAGTCAAAAACTCTATGATGATTATAGCATAAGATTTTATGTGTGCATTGGGATCCCATCCCCCTTTATATTTTGGATGTTTTGGTAGTTAACATGAGAGGACCCATCATATATTAGCATTGAGTTGATCTTTGAGGTACTATATGTAATTTACCATGTATTTTAATTCTATCATCATTGTAATGAGACTAGAATGAGGAGGTGGGGTCATGTATGGGTTACCTTGATAACCACTAGGAGAAATAGAAGAAACTTGATAAGGCAGTATGGATTATGCAAAATAATAATTACTAGCTAAATGGATTTTAAAAATATGTGTAATGTGTATTTGTTTTTTTTCGTGGTGTATAGGTAGTCTATGTGTACCTTGGTGTTTTATAGGATGGGCCATATCATGTTTATAGGGGATGACTATGTATGGGAGGCACATGACCTAGATATGTAGAGAAATATAATTTTTATGTTATTGTGTTATTTTTTAATGGTGGGGAATACATATATACACCCCTATTATATATTTAATAGGTACTTGGTAATATTAATGAGTTTTGGAAACATAAGGATGGGGACCACATCAGTGATGATATCTTCAAGAGGTTGATGAGATACATAGTTGTATGGTGGTACCTACTCTTGTATTGGTGGGACCATGTAGGTTTTTTATTGTGATGTGGGGTGAGCTATTGTTTGAGTAATAGAAGAAGAATTATGAGTTGGTGAAAGGGGGTTTTGGATTTCCCATTGACTTAAATCTTGTTGATTATTTTCTAGATCACAAATATAACCCACTAGGGTGTTAAAGATTTGGTTTGGTCCTATGTTGGTCTTGGTCTATGGGACTCCAATAATGGAGTGGATATGTGTGATATGAAGCTACATAAATGGGTTGGTTTAAGGTGGGATATTTGAGAGTAGTGCATGTGGTGGTCACTATTGGGTTGAAGTCATCTCAATTCCTACTAGGAAGATGCGTAATAAATTACATGTGATCAACCTCCTCCTCTATGTGATGTATCCTTAATAAGTAGTGATAATATTTGGTTACACTTTCTACATATGGAATAGGAAATCTAATAAATGGACTTGTCACCATATGAATATTCTACATGCCTCCACCCATAAGGGTCATGGCATTGGAGTTAGGATGGTTACTTGTTTTAGATAATTTATGTATAACTTGGATAAAGAAACTTTCTCTTCATCTAAGTGTTAATAATAGAGTAGTCAAATAATTGGTATTCAATAATATTATTAAATTTTATGGTTATTCCAACTAATCAATGAGAGCTCGCTAGGGCTAATATGGATTATCCCATGTCCCTATGAATACCCCTATTATAAATGGAAGGAATAAATATGGATAAAAGAAAGGATTAGAGGAATAAAATAATACATAAAGGATGATGTCCTTCACGTCATGTTCAATAATTTTTGTGCACATAAAGATCACATGTTAAACTATGCACTCAACTCCCTGATGTTTTACTAAGGCATTCTAATATAATGGATAGGATATGGGTTTGGTTGATTATTATATCAAATTATATTTGGGATATGTGGTGGAAACGGATTTTCTTGATGAAACCAAATGAAATCATCAACATATTGATGCTCATTAAGATCATCAAAATACATGGAAATTGAGATTTAAGGCACTTGCATCTCTAATAACATAGGAAGGTGAAGCTATTGGTCAATTATAGTCTTAGGGAAATGAGGGATATTATGTTGTTTGAATTATGTTAAATGGTCTAATCTATTTGGTTTACTCCACCAAATCAATGCCAACCACTATGTGTGAATGATATAGGATGAGGCTAGACTCAATAATTAAAAGGGGATAAATGAGTGAATAATCTTGGATGGTGTTTTACAAACATTTAATTTTTTTGGAGGAAAATAATAGGTGTATTTTGGATGTGTTCTTGATCTTATAAACAAAATAAATATTCAAAGATGTGGTGAGAAATGAGAGTGGATTAAAAGACCTCACATCTCAACTCCGTGCTAATTTAAAATTGTATAGTGATGTTGGAACTAGGTGCTCTAACTCTAGAAAAAATAACATGTTATAGAATCCCTAATATACTATTAAGGCTCATCCAAAGGAGGATAGTAATTAGAATCTAGGGAAAAGTGTATGAGCTTGTTCTACTAATGCCTTGTGAAGTGTGCCTGTTGGAATGTTGAACCAATGGCTTGGTATATGGTATTTGTGATTATAGATAAGGATTAAGTCGAATGTGGTTTATTTAATGGATTGTCAAGGATTTTTTTATGGCTTGAATATTATAACAAGTCTTTGGACACTATTTTTTTGGGCTTTTCGAGGTTTTTGTAGAAATAAATTATTGTTTGCTGAAAATAAAGTGCTAAAAGTAAAAGAATAGAAATTTTTGAAGTAAATTAAAGAAAAAATATTCTTTATATCCTTGTAAATGCTTATAATTTATGAAAATGTAGAGATAAAGAACAAATTTGAATATGAAATTTGTTGATATTCATAGCTTTACTTGTATGGAAACTAAATGAAATGTTTTGGTTTGTTTTGATTGTTTGGAATGAAATGAACTAAATTTATCAATTAATTATAGATTATTTATGTGATTACTAATAAATATGATCTAAAATATAAAAAAACATAACACTTTATTTCTATTTTCTTTATTCACAATAAAACTAGACTAGTTTTCCAACATCCCTAATTTGATAAGAACATGCTTTTTGAATGAATTTCTAAAATAGAAATAAGAGATGCAAATTCAAGTTTTTTAATTTTAGGATAAGAAAATAATGGTGATTTTAAATATTTAAAACAAATAATATAATAAAACTAATACCATTATGTATACACCTACAATTGTCTATGTTTCTATGTTTGTCTACGTGATTATTTAAATTTCAAGAGACTTGTTTAGTTATTGAAAAAGAAAAGTTGTATTGGATATAAATAGCTTGAGTAATTGCTAATTTCTTTTTCAGGATGATCTACAAAATGTATTTCTAATTTCAAAGGAAACTAACTACTTAAATGCAAGAACAACTAAAAACTATCTATGTTTTTTTAGCAAAGACAAATGAAAAAGAATACTTATCTTTCACTATCAAATTTTCTTCTTCTTTTAAATATTGAAAACTAATCTAAAACAAAAATAATATACACTAAATATGATCTAATAAAGAAAAAAAATACTATAAATAAAGAGAAATCCAATCTAATTCTAGAGTAAATCAGTTGAAGTGCATGTAGTATGTTGATTTAATAATCCTCAGTATGCTAGTTATGTATTCTATTTTATGAATTCTAGAAACTCTCTAGCTAGAGGATGCCCAAAAATTAAAACAATTTGGGAAGAGGGAAGACACAATCCATAAATTAAGGGTAGTTAAATTGAGGATTGATAATATCTTATCTTGTAAAGTCTAAGTTTCTTTCACGAAGATAACTTATTCACTTAAAACTATGTAGTCAAGTTGAAAATAATAGAGGCTATTTTTTTTGGCAATTATAACAACTTCTAATTGCATTTTTTGGATTTGAAATTAGGCTAAAATTGATTTTTTTGTATAAATAGTTGGGATATTTCACTAAGGATTTTAACTAATTCTAACAATGATTTCAACTTAATAGTTACCAAATATGACTAAAAATAGAAGAGGGACTGAGTTGGGCCTCACTGGAGGTGAACACAATATGATAAAAATAAGAAACACAATGATATACAAAATACACAAAATTTGGATTTATGGGAACTAATTTTTGAAGGTGTTTTAGATATGATAAAAACTCCACTTTATGGATGGAGAAGCTTTAAAAATACCAATTCCATTAACAAAACTACCACTTAAAACTATAGTATCATCACACACTTAAAGCAAAACTAGCACTTGGAAACAAAACAACTTCCCAAGTTACATAACCACCAAGGTGGTTGTGTAATATATGAAGTAGTTGCATAATAGAGAAGTGTGATTCTATTACCTAGGATTTCAATTTTATCATCAATTGTTATTACATGAAATAATGTGAAAATGTCTAGTAAGGTCATAATCAAGAGGACCGAAAGGGGTTAAAAGAGTAATAGGAAGCATAAGGAAGAAATAGAGCTAGAGAGTTAACAATAGGTAATTATATCATCATTGTATTTGTATTATAACTGTAACACCAGTTAAAATTTAGGTGAATATACTCCTTACATAGTGAATTTAATAACATCAATAAAAATATAAAAAATATTTGGTGTGTTACACATTGTCATGCTCTTTTTATTCAAAAATAGATGTGACTAAAACTATTTTAAAATAAACCAAACCTTAGGTATGAGAATATGTATTAATTCACATCAACATATATAAATATATGAAATTCCTATGATATACTACATTTCAATTACTAGGTTAATTCCATTGGTAGGAGGTTGAAAGTCCCAAAATGCTAGCATTGACACTTAAGGATTCATTCACTGGAATGTGCTCAAGGTTACTATGTTAAAACATTGAGATGACTACCAAATATAAGTTAGTCCATAATTTATGTAGTTGGGTTCCACATGGATACTTAGGTTATGTTCAAGTTTATCCCTCTAGGGGTCATGACCATACCACTTGTCCTGATTATAGGAGTCTAGGTCCAACATAAATTATCAAGATACATAGGCTCTCGAGCATTGAAATGCTACCAATTTTTAGATCCTCAGGCTCTCAAGGACTCCTAATTATTTTGGAATTAGACTATAATGAGGTATTCTTTATTTGGTTATAGGCTCCAATGTGCTACCACTAGTTTCTTCTCAGGCCCTTAAAAACTCAGATAAAAGGAGTCAATCCTCCTTGGCTTTGAAGTTAAATATTACTTCAATTGGTAGCTTCTAAGAACCCTAAATATACTAGGGGATTAAACTATGTTGATAATAGTTTGATAAACTAGAATGATACCACATGGCATCACTCAACCAAATTTATCCAAAAACTTGGCTAAGGAAAGATCTATAATAAAATCCAAACTAATAAATGGATAAGGAAAAACACATGAATTAGTCGACATGGAAATTATACTAATGCCAAGATAAAACAAGGAAAGATCTAATTGAAAACCAAGTCAAAAAATGGCTAAGAAATGAAGAAAGTGATAAAAGTAGTCAACTTAACAAATTGACTAAGGTAAAAGACAAATTAATAATAAGGAATCATCTAAGATCATTGTGATCATGATAAGGCAAGGCTAAACATGTTTGTTAATGGGTGTTCAACATCAACACATTTATAGATAAGCTTTCCCTCTTTAGAAATAATACTAAGCTAATATGCACATGTTTACATAAATGACTAAGAAAAAAAATATCAATTCTTAAATAAATATTGTGATACTAGACCCATATACTCATTAGTTTACTCAACTAATAAATAATCACAAGGCAAGAATAATCTATCCAAAACATGTCTTAATGAGATACTCAATATTATAAGTTGACTAGTCTATTCCCTATAATATTACACTTCTAACATTAGCACATAAACCCATTCCATTAAATATATGATATCAAACAATAGATTTACTAGCCAGTATAAATCACAACATCAAGGGTTGGTCTATGAATCTCCTGTTTTTCATTAATATTTTATAAAGTGACCTTAGTCAAACCTAAATGTTACATTCCTTATTACATTCATAATAGTAGAGCCCAACTATATTAAAAATTTTCTTTTACTATTATGTTTTAGTCTTGATAAATGGAAAGTCTATAACAAATAACTTAATGCTCCTATCAAGAACTTTTCCACAAGACATGTTTTTATTATAACAACATATATATTCATGTTATACCATTAATATATATTTTTATTCAATAATAATGATCTATTAGTTATTTATTTGATTCACACTTGTGTTTGGAGAGGATTACTCCATGAAAATATTTGGATAGACTTAAAAGTCATCGAAGGGTTAAGAAATATTCTATCATGCCTTAGAACGAGAGGGATTAATAGTATACCATCATGACACTCATGGGAGTTTCAATCAATATCCCACTATGTTATGGATGATATGTCTTAATGGTCTACCACCATGGACATGCTACTAAAAAACATACACTACATAATGACATAACAACATCAATAGACTGAAGCAAGAGATATGAAACATTTTATTCAGTCATGGAGGAACACAACATTTCCAAGGCCTTTCATGGGAAAAAATTACATGGTGGATAATGTGCATCCATGTAAAGTCAATAAAATAGGTATAATAAACAAAGTAGTATCATTTTCCTTTGAATAAGAGATAAAACAAGAGAAGTAGTCATAATTTTATTCAAAGGAAGTAAGATGTTAAAATAAGTTAATATGAATCATACCTAATGACTCTAAGACCTCTTGGGGGATATCCTCTAGTTGTCTAAGGCTCAAATTTTATATCTAAATTTTCTTACTGATTATTATTCCTTCTCTTTTATTTTTTATCAATATTCATCTCTTTTGTTTGGCAAAAAGTATTCTTTTCAAAAGTCCCCAAAATGGAGATGTCAACTACTATAGCTAGATGTCCTAGAAATATCCAACCACCCTTTAGTTTCTAGCCCATGCCTTATTAAGGGACATTATTTTTCCACATTAGATTAAGGTACCTAGAATCTCTGCATGTTTCTATGTTTGATTCTTAAACTCACTCAACATTTCCACTAGATTCAAGATTTAGTCAATCAATATAAAGTCTACAAATCAACCACTATATGATATAGATGTTGTTCTACTTGGCTACAAGATCTTAAGGTTAGGAAACAAGAAGTTTAGCTATCCAAACATTAAAATCTATCCATATTAATAATAAGCTAAGTCAGAAAGAGATGATAAATGAAATCTTAGACAACCAATTAGTTTATATGGGTTTAAAAAATACTTAAGGTCTATGGTATGTTTTTAGTGATATAAGTGTATTTTGTGTAGTCTCTTTCTTTCATGGGCCCTTCCCTATTCCTACACATTTGATGCACACATAAAATTAAACTAACATAATAGATAAATATATAAAATTTAATTAAAATAGTGATGCTCAAATAATTATCAATATACAACACACTAACAGTTACAAGAATCCACATATATATTCTCATAGCATTATAGAAATGCATTTTCCAAATTACAAAGTTATAAAAAATGATTCAAAAATCATTAAGTTAACATTTATCATCGAAAATCAACTTACATATATCTACATCACATAAAGTAAATTTAAAAATTATAATTTCATTAATAAGAAATAAAACATGAATGATAATAATTCTTTGTCATTGTTCCCAACCTAAGAAAAACCTTCATAAAAAAATTATACACCTCAATGATAAATGACATAACAAAAGGATCCATAATAAAAGTTATATGAGCTATAATCTCAAAGTCAAAAAATGTCAAATATCATAAATATGAAAAATGGGGTCTTACATCCACCTCACCTTATGTATACTTCCTCTTTTTGGTCATTAAAAGAGGTGAAGGTAGTAGACACTCAAATGTGTTTCATCTACCCAAGTAGCTTTTGAGTCATCATATTTGTCCCACACGGCCTTGGCCTAGTTGAGGTATCTATCTCAAATGTATAATGTCTTGTGTCTTATAACCTTGATAGGCTCTAATTAAATATTCATTGGTCTCTAAATACATGTCCATCCAGTACAAAATATGAGAAATGTTAGGTACATACTAGAATAAATCTAAAACATGAAATACAACATTTGCATGAGATAGGTTGGGTGGAAAATCTAGTAGATAATATATTAGGCCAATGGTATCCAATATCATAAATGTCCCTAAAAAATGAAGTGTGAAGTTAGAACATTTTCTATAACAAATGGGGAATTTTTTGGGTTTCATGCTAAAAACATCTTGTCACCAACATATAAATGTTGATCAATCATATTTGAATCAGAATAATTCTTATGTCAATCAATAATAGTCTTATTATGTTTAAATATAATAGTTAATTGTCATTCCATGTCCTCTAACATAACAAGACCAATCACAATTCTATCCTCAATTAAATCCCAATTTAGTGGGGTTCTACAGGCTCTACCATATAAAGATTGGAAAGGTGCCATCATAATTGAACTATGATAGCTATTTTTGAATGTAAATATGCCAAGATACAAATAGTATTCCATCCATAACTATTTGTTCATAACATACATTTGAAGCATGTATTTAATAAATTGATTGATCTCTTACTCTAACCATCTAACTCAAGATGGTAAGAAGTACTAAAATTGATCTAGATACTTAATGCCTTCTAAAAATATGTCCATAAGTGTGACGTGTAAAGAATATTTCTATATGGGATAATCTTATGGGGAATCCCATGCAATAAAATAATGTCATATAAGAATACTCTCACAACTAAAGTGGAATTATATGTAGCCTTCATTGGATAAAAGAGAGCTACATTATATAGCTTATCCAAAGTGACCATGATCTCATCATGATGATATGTTGAGATAGGAAAACCTATAATGAAATCCATGGGGATATTACCCCATTTCCATTCCAAAATCTCATCAAGATATAGAAATCATATTTTATTTTGATTCTCTACCTTGACCCTCTGTCGCTCTAGACAATGACATATAAAACTACTAATATCACACTTGAAATTGGCCCAATGATACAATTGGTTTAATTCTACATTAATCTTATTAACTCCAAGGTGTGCTTGGTAAGAAACCATATGTGATTTATAAAAAATCATATAAGGAAATACCACCATTACAAGAACCTATATACACCCCTTATTTCATAAAAGGACATCTAGTTTAAGAACATAGCTATCTAACTTACCGTTTAGATTCAAAAAATAATCAAACATTTGTCACACTTCATTGTAGAGGTTGTACTCTAGAAGCTACTCCGCAATCTAAATTCTCAAACCTATACATAATCTCATTGATTTCAACTCATGATACCTTTTTATTAAATAATCTATAACCATGTTTCCTTTTCTTTTTATATACAAAATATCAAAATCATATTCACATAGTAGTTCTATACAATGAATTTGATATATATTGATTGAATATATGTTGCAAAATTAAGTGATCTATCTTTAAAACAAAGTGGTGACCAGGAAAGAAGTGATGCCTTATTAAAAATATTAAATAATAGCTACAAATTATAGATCATGCATGTGATATTTCAACTTGTAGTCCTTGAGTTTAGGAGACTCATATGATATTAATTTTCCTTCCTACATAGTTATAACTCCTAATCCTAACTTTGATGAATCAATACAAATGAGTAACTCCCCTATAGGGTTAGATATATCAAAAATAGATTAACTTGTGAGTCACTCTTTTAAGAATAAAAATGATTCCTCAAATAATTTCAACCATGAAAAATTCTTTATGTTCCTTTTAAGTGAAGTAATGGTATTTACAATGTGATAAACATTCTCCATAAAGCATCGGTAATATATTTATAAACCCATGAAGATACAAACCTAAAAAAAATTTGTGGGCATTGGCCACTCCATAATGGTAATAATATTCAAGGGGTAGAAAAAATCCCTTCCCCTAAAATTATATGTTTGAGGTACAACACCTATTATTGCGTAGAAGCACACTTTTCCATGTTTCTAAACAATTGATTTTCTCTCAAAACATGTAGGACTTGTCCCAAATGGTCTACATGATATTTCTCATTTTTCAAATAGATAAAGATATAATCAATAAATAATAACACAAAATATTCTAAGAAAGTGTAATTCACTCTATTCATGATACTCATTATTAATATTGGGTAATTATTCAACCCATATGGAATAACTATAAATTCATAATACCCATAGTACATTCCAAATGTAGTTTTGTGGATATTTTACACCACAATATGCAACTAATGGTATCTATATTTTAAATATATCATGGATAACATATTAGATCACTACATTTGATTAAAAAATCCATAAATTATAGGCAATTGATAGAGATTATTAATCTTTACCTCATTCAACTAGTTTTAATCCACACACAAACTAAGGGATTTATTTTTATTCTTTATGAATATGACTATCACTCACCATGGGGACACATTAGGGAAAATTTATCCCTTATCTAAATGTTTCTCAAGATTCATATTTAGTTCACAAAACTTTTATGTGGTCATTCAAGATGGGAAACTTAACCTACCATGTTAATTCAAGATCATTCACTCTCGAGTGGCATACCTATCAATCCATATAGAAACACATCATAAAAATACCAAAGAATGGTATGGTCATCCAAAGAAGCCTCATATAACTTATCTAATGTATCAATCACAATCATATAAAACATTTGAAAGCCATTTTCTATTTTCCTCTTAATCTCTATAACTAAAACTATTCGAAGGTAAAGATGTATATTAACCCTTATTATCACCATAGGAGTCCCAAGGTCGTTGACACACTCAATAACATTGTCATGGAAATATAGTTTGGATTTATGAGAAACTAGTCAATAAATTACCATGACGTCCCTATAGGTACCTAAGGGTATAATATGAAAATTTATCATGGTGGAAAAGACACCAAGGTCTAAAACCCGATTATTCACCAAGGAGCTAATGGATATCCTGGACCCTCTAGGAGACTCTACTAATAAAATTTATAAATGGATAATAACCACTTGCCCATAGTGGTCTAAAATAATAAAAATAAAGGATTTTTAGGCTCAATAATCAAGAAATATTATTATGTAGAATCCATCATTCATTCATGTTGTTTTAATGACCATTGCCTAGTGCTTGACTTGGTGGTCATCCACCACTACAAAAATATTATGTCCTCAACCCACATCATGTACTATCTACTCTAATATTGGATTATTTTTATTATTATAAACTAATGGTTCTATAGGACACTCATGTTCATAGTGATTAATCAATTCACACGTAAATCATACACCTATATGCTAGTCTTACCTTACATGGGCTCCACCTAATCTCTGATTGACTGATCATATCAACCTATATGGTATCACCTATTATAACCACTACATTCATATAATTCCATTATGTTTATGATCCTAAGGCCTAATACAACCTCATCTATATTTTTTAAGGTCATAGGACCTAAAATGTGTTCTACGTCAACTAACTTTAAATTTAGGCCTATAATGAACCTTTTGACCTGGATAGTCTCATTTGGGTAACCTTATACAAATATTATCATGTAAATAAAGTCATACTCATAATATGCAACTACGCCATTTCTCTATCTAAGGTCATGAAACTAATCTAACTTCATCCAAAAATATTGAGTGATGGGTAGCATTGTCTAAAATACTCCTAAAATAGTTTTTAAGTGAGGGAAGTATTTGTTAAATAGATATTTTTTTTCTCATTCCCACTACATATTATATAAATCCATAAGTATGTGAGTTCCCAAATAGGAATTATTATTGCTGTCATATTCATATAGTGTGAAACAACCTTTCATATTGGACAACTAAGCCTCTAAGAAAAATCCCTCCTAAGGACCATCAAAAGTAAGAGGATGAAGCCTAATGAAGTACTTAACTAATTCCATATGTGTAATCCTATGATGGAATTCTAAGTCTCACTTTTATTTATTCTCACCATGGTGATGCATCTCACCTTTGTCACCCTCTAAATGGTGATAGGAAGGACTTAAAGACCTCTCTCCTAGATAATATCTACTCATCCTAATAGTGTTCTGGGGAGTGTGTCTTAGCCTCATGTCATGCTACTAGAAATATCTCTTATAAGACATCACATATTTATTGTATCTCTAAGATAATTTGGGTTTATATAAAATCAATCCTCACCTTATTAGGAGGTTCATGCTTACCAACATGACCATCATCTAAAAATGGTAATTATCCTATCCTAATTATACACATCAATAGGATAGATATTAGATTCCATTTTAAGATAATAAATCCACAAGGAAAATCTAAATACCCATAGATATTGGTGGGTAAATTGTGATATGATAATAGAATGACATACCCATTATTTATAAAAATTATAGATGACTATAATTAATTATCAAGCAACCAAATCTTAACCATGAAAAAATGTAAAAAATTTACATCAACATATAAATATATAGGATTCTTATTGTCTATAAAAATTTAATTACTATGTGGATGCCAATGATTAAGATTTTAAAAGGCCAAAAATATTGTCTTTAACACTTAAAGATTAATTTTCTACCCTATTCTCATGGATACTACATTAATATGTTGATATTACTATCAAATATAACATAAGACATCATTTATGTAGTCTAGTGTCATGTGGTTACTTTTATTCTACTCAATCTTATCCCAATGGGGGCCATGGTTGTCACTTGTCATGATTATGAAACCCTAATTCTAGTGCTAATCACCTAGTTTCCTAGTCTCCCAAGCACTGGGAAACTACCACCTATAAGTTCTTCAAGCTCATGATTCCTTATAATTATTAGTGAATTATACCATGATGACTTAATCTATCTAAGGTTATATGCTTTAGAATGTTTCCACTTGGTAACCTATCGGGTACTAAAAACATCAAAAGCATAAAAATATTAACCCCAATTAATCAATCCTTCTAGGGTCTATATTCTATAATTATAACACGTGGTATATTCTTAGGACCCTATAGATATTAGGGGATTAAATTGTTCTGGTAATGCTTTAAGCCACCAAAATGATGCCATGTGAAATCATTCAACCAACTTTTAAAATCCAATAATCAATTAAGGAAAGATATGAGAGAATATACAAATTAATAATTAAAAGCTAAGCAAAAAAATAAGAATTATTTTTATGGAAATTTTAATAAGGAAAAAATTTGTTAATAAACTCAAAAATGAGCAAGGTAATATCTGATAAAAATATAAGTTAGATAAGGGATAACTTATGAATAAAGTGCCAAAAATAGTCAATTTTGCAAATTGACTAAGGTACAATCTAAAATAACAATAAGGAATGATCAAATATGATTGTGAAGAGTGTAAGACAAGGATAAACAAAATTGTTAATTTATTTTCACCATCAATGTATCCAAATCTATGTTTTCCTTCGTCATAAAAACTCTTGTAAGGTAATAAGAATGCCTCCACATAAATTACTAATAAAAAACGTTTTGAGGCTTAAATAAATTTATCAACATGAAATCAATATACACATTGGTTTAATAGACTAATAGATAATGTGAATTCAATATTAATATATCCAAAACATCTCTTAAGGATATTATCAATCCTATAAGATGACAATAATTTCCCTTAGAAGATTATAATTCTAGAATTAACACATAGAACCATTTAATTAAAGATAAGAGATCAAAAAATATATTTGATAGCTAATATAAACCAAACCATCAAGGTTTGGTATGTGAAACTCTCTTCTTTCATTAATCATTTAAAATGTGATCTCAAATAAACCTAAAAGTTACATTCCTTGTTACATTCATAATAGTAGATCCTAACTATATTAAAATTCTTCTCTTATTATTAGTTAGTCTTTATATAGGGAAATTATACAGCATATAACTTAATGATCCAATCAAGAAATTTTCCATAAGAAATATTTTTACTATAATAACATATATAATCATATTATACCATCAAGATATATTTTTATTAGCTAATACTAATATCTTTTATATTTATTGGTGTCCCACTCATATTTGTGTAGGTTTACTCCATGCAAATATACTAGAACTAAATATAAGAAGCAACATTATGTATATTCTATAGGCTAATCTTAAGATAGATTTAAGTACTGAATCATGATGTTGTTTTATTATCAAATCCATAAAATTTAAGGAACTTTCCGACATAAAAAATCATTCTAAATGATCTAAATTATAATAATCACCATATAATTACATATTATTTTATAAAACAAGTTAATATAGATAGATAACATAATTCTTCACTCATAAATAAGTTATTATACAAAATAATATATTATATAATATTAGTATAAAAAGTATATCTAGTATTAACATTTGTCAGTACTAGATATTTAATCCATATTTTACATAAGAATCAGGAACAATTGTAGGCCATATTTATTAATAAGAGAATAAATAGTATTCAACAATGGTCTTTGTCTACTCCAAGAAACTTAAGGCCATTTCAAGGATAACTCACTACCCAATCACTATTCATTGTTAATAAACTATTTTAGACACCCATAAGCTTGAGACTCCTAGATTTGACCATGTTTAAATTAATGGTAAAATCAAGGATGGATATATAAGCAAGGGTACCTTAACACAATAGAATGATTATGAAACTACCTAAAATCCTATTCCTAGTTCCTACCCAAGGAGAATATCATTAAAAAATAAAAATCAAATGAGAATTCAAATGATAATTCAAGTGACTATAATCATTGATAATATAGGAACCAACATGTAATATTTCACAGCATAAACATGGCATGCCATTTTATTATAATTCAAGAGGATGGAAGTAGGATTTTTATAATCGTTGGAGGGTTAATCCATTTTTTTCCATGGCTCAACATGGGAGTGATTAATAGTCTGAGACCTTGACATTCATGGGAGGGTCAAGCAATATACCACCATTCCCTTAATGGAAGGGATTAATAGTATACCACCATGAACTATTATTCATAGACATCCACTATATAATGTCACAACAACATTAAAACATTAATGAAATAGAGATAAAATAATTCAATCGAGTAATGAGGAACATAACCTCTTTAAGTCCTTGAATGGGCAAGTAAATACATGGTGGCCAAGGTAAATCTATGGAAAGATAATAAAATAGTCATATTAAACCAAGTAGTCTTATTCTTCTTCAAACAAGAGAAGAAATCATACTTTCATTCAAAGGAAATAATCTAATAGGAATCTAAGCTATTGAATCCAAGACCTCATGGGTGTTATCCTTTAATTTTCTAAGGCTCAAAACTCCTACCCAAATTTTCTTACTTGATGATCTTAGCTATCACTTCTCTTATAATTGGACTATTCTCTTCTAATTGGAAAGTCCTATTTTCAAAATTCCCCCAAATGGATAGCTCGAGTACTACAAATATATTTCCTAGAATCAGCCAACCACCCTCTACTCACCAGTCCATGTCTAATTAAGGGACAATCTTTTCCATGTTGAATTAAGGCAAATAAAAACTTGTTAGGATTATTTCATTACTTCATAGACTATGTCACCTTTTCCACTATATTTAAGATTTAGACAATCAATCAAATCTCTACCAATCAACCACTAGGCATTCTAGATGTTAGTATACTTGGTTGCACGATCTTAAGGATAAGAAACAACAAGTTTCACAAACAAAAATTAAAATTTATCCACCTAAATAGAAAATTAACACTTAAAAGAGATGAAAAATTAAATATTAGACAATTGATTAGTTAATATGGGTTTAAGGAATGTTTATCATCTAAAGTAAGCTATTTAGTGATATAACTATGTTTGGAGTAGTGTGTTTCCTTCATTGGCCCTTACCTATTCCTACACACTCGATGCACAAACAAAATTCATGTAACCTAATAGTTAAAGATACATAATTTAATCAAAATAAGGACACTCAATCAATTATCAATAGCCAAAACACCAGGGAATACAAGCATACACATAGGTATAAACTCATAACATTATACACATGTATTTTCCATTTTACAAGCTTATGAGAAATGATTCAAACATCATTAATTTAACATTACTCATGGACATAATAATTTTATAAATATTAATATCACATAAATTAATTTTTTAGATTATATTTTAATAAGTAATAAATCAAACATGATTGATAATATGTCTTTTTCATGGTTCCCAATATATGAAAAACCTTCACAAAAATCCTTTCATGCCTTATCTAGACATGACTTAACAACATAATCCATAGTCAATGTTAAATTAGCCATAATATCATATCTATCAAATTTCAATGGTGATCACTATGCAAAATAAGGTCTTAAAAATATTTTAAGCTAGGACACTGTACCAATGTCTTCATTACACATCGTAATTTGTAAGACAATAATTTTTTTCTAAAATACTTGTGGTGTTGCTAATTTTATATAAATTTTATACTACCAATGTCATTAAATGATCTATTTCATAACACTTAGAGAAATTTAAAAACTATTTTGGGTGTTACATATTTTTGGTCAAGTTTTCCATACAAATGTCATTACACATTACAATTCACAACACTAGTAAAATAATTGTAAATATTTTATGTGTTACATGTTTTAAGTGGGGTTTCTTGTACCAATGTCAATATGTGATATAATTCATAAAACTCATAAAATTTCCAAAAATATTTGGTGTGTTGCATATTTTGAGTGAGGTCACTGTACCAAGGTTCTTACATGTCATAATTCATAGAATCGGGAAAAAATTTACAAATATTTTGGTGCTACATATTTGAAGTTAGGTTTCCACTACAAATTTCATTATTTAGTTCAATTCACAACACTAATAACATTTTTATAAATATTTGGTATGTTACATACTTTGAGTCAGGTATTTTATACCAATGTCGTTACACATCATAATTTTTAAACTTGGATAATTTTTAGAAATATTTATGGTGTTTCATATTTTGAGTTATATTTCCCATACAAATTACATTATAGATAAAAACTCAAAATATTATGAAACAAATTGGAAATATTTGGAGTTTTGCATATTTTGTGTTAGGTATCTCATACAAATGTCACTTCACAACATTGGGAGACATTTCAAATTTATTTTAGGTGTTGCATATTTTGAGTGAGGTTTTCCATACCAATGTATTTACATGGTGAAATTCACATAACTACTAAAAAACCTTTGACAAATTTAGTTATTTATATATTTTGAGTTAGATTTTCCATACCAATGTAATTTTGTGTCACAATTAATAACACTAATACAAATTTACTTAGTATTTTATGTGTTTCACATTTTTAGTCCAATTTACCGTACAAGTGTCATTGCATGGCATAATTTTCAACACTAAGACTAATTTAAAAAATATTTGGGGTATTGAATTTTTTAAGTCAAGTTCTATGTACCATGTTGTTACACATCATAATTATCATCACCATGAAATTTTTTATTAATATTTTAAATGTTTGATATTTTTAGTGGGGTTTCTCGTATCAATATCATTACAAAGTGTAATTCACAACACTCGGACAAAATTTATAAATATTTGTGTTGTTGCATATTTTGACATAGGTTTCATATACCAATATAATTGTGTGGTGGAATTCATAACAAATGATCAAAATTTATAAATATTTTGGATTTTGCATATTTTTAGTTAGATTTTCCATACCATTGCCATTTCACATAACAATTCATAATGTTGGGATATTTTTTTATAAATATTTGTTTTTCTGCATATTTTGAGTCAAGTTTCCCATACTAATGCCATTCCACATCATAATTTGAGTAACTAGGACACATTTCATAAATATTTGGGTTATTGTATATTTTGAGTCTCCTTTCCCATACCAATGTTTTTTTACTATGGATTTTACAATACTAGAATAATTTTTTTAAATATTTAGGGTGTTACATATTTTTAGTTATGTTCTCTATACCAATGTCATTACATGGGGTAATTCATTACTCTAGGGGAAATTTTGGAAATATTTGGGGCATTACATATTTTGAGTCAAGTTTCCCATTCCATTATCATTTCATGCCACAATTCACAACACTAGGAAATGTTTTTTAAATGTTTGTAGGGTTACCTATTTTGAGTCAATTTTCATTTACCAATGTCATTTCACAACATAATTTACAATAGTAGGACAAATTCTAGAATTTTTTTGGGAGTTGTACACTTTTATTTAGTCTTCCCATGTTAGTGTTGTTACCTAGCAAAATTCACAATACTGGGAAATTTTATCAAAATATTTGGGGTGGTGCATATATTGAGTTAGGTTTCTTGTACTAAAGTCTTGGAATGGCATAATTATCAAAACTAGGGAAAAATTATAAATATTTGGGGTGTTACATATTTTGAGATGGGTTTCCTATACCAATATCAATGCACCATGTAATTTTCAACATTTTGATACATTTAAAATATATTTGGGGTGTTTCATATTTGGATTTAGGTTTTCTATAATAATGTTGTTACATGGTATAATTCACAAAACTGGGATATATTTTATAAATAAATGGGGTGTTGCATATTTTGAGTCTAGCTTTCCATATCAATGTTCTTGGATGATGTAATTTACAACATTGGGAAAATTTTATAAATATTCAAGATGTTTCATATTTTGAGTGGTGTTTCTGATAGCAATATTTTAGTGCATTACAATTTGCAAAAATAGGACAAATTTTAAAAATATTTGGGGTCTTGAATATTTTGAATTGGATTTGTACTAAAGATGTCATTGTGCATCGCAATTCAAAACATTGTAAAAAATTATAAATATTTGTGGTGTTGTATATTTTAATTTAAATTTCTATTACCAATGTCATTACACAACACAGGTAAAATTCTAGAAAAAATTGGGGTGTTACATATTTTGAGTCATGATTCGCATACTAATGTCATAGATCACAACTTAAAACTCTTATAATTTTTTTTGAAACATGTTTGTTGTATATTACCAATGTCGTTACACAACACAGGTAAAATTCTAGAAAAAAATTGGGGTGTTACATATTTTGAGTCATGTTTCCCATACCAATGTCATAGATCACAACTTAAAACTCTTATAATTTTTTTTGAAACATGTTCGTTGTATATTTTGAGTCAAGTTAATAATACAATTATTGATGCCCCACATAATTTGCTACATTGGGAAAAAATTATAAATATTTGTGGCATTGCATATTTTGGGTCAAGTTTGTTGTACTAATTTCATTGCATAGTGAAATTCATAACACTCAAACAAATTTATAAAATATTTGAGGTGTTACATATTTTGAGTTAGGTTTCCCATACTAATATCATTGTGTGGCATAATTAATAACATTGGGATAAAATTCATAAATAACTAGGGTGTTTCATATTTTAGGTCATATTTCCCATACAAAAATCATTAACATTAGGAAAAAATAGAAAATTTTGGGGTGGTGCAAATTTTGAGATAGGTTTTCTATACTGATGTTATTATGTATTGCAATTTACATCAGTGAGATAACTTTTTTAATTATTTGTGGTGTTGCATATTTTTCATTAGGCTTTTTATAAAACTTTCACATTTTTCATTGCATATAATAATTCACAACACTGGGATAAATTTCTAAAATATTTGGGGTGTTTCATATTTTGAGTCAAGTTTCCCATACCAATATCATTATGTTACATAATTCATAAAACTAGGACAAATTGCATAAATAATTATGGTGTTGCATATTTTAAGTTGGAATTCTCATACCAATATCATTTTATAGTGTAATTTAGAACACTTGGACAAATTTTAAAAATATTTTGGGTCTTGCTTCTTTTGAGTTGGGTTTCATTTACCAATGTTATTATATGTAATAATTCATAACTATATAATAGATCTATAACATATTTTAATTTTTTCATATTTTTGGTTAAGTTTGTCATGTCAATGTCTTTACATGGTACAATTCACTACACTAGGAAAAAAATTATAAATATTTGGGGTGTTATATATTTTGAGTCAAGTTTCCAATACCAACATCATTATGTGTCATAATTCAAAATAGTAGGACATTTTTCATAAATATTTGGGGTGTTACATATTTTTATTTAGGTTTCACATACTAATGCCATTATATATCACAATTCTTAACACTAGGAAAAAAATAAAAAATATTGAGGTGTTGCATATTCTGAGTTGGGTTTCCCATACCATTATCATTATGTAGAACAATTTGAAACATAGGGACAAATTTTATAAATATTTGGGGCATTACATATTTTGGTTTTTATTTCCCATACCAATGTTGTTTCATGTCACAATTTAAAACATTTGGAAAAATTTTGGGAAAATTTCATGTGTTGCATATTTTAAGTTAGGTTTCCTATACCTTTGTTATTGTGTCATGTAATTTGTAATACTGGGGAAAATTTCTAAAATATTTATGGCATTTTAATTTTCATTTATGTTTTTCATACTAATATAATTACATGATGTAATTTAAAACATGAAAAAAATATATAAATATTTTGGGTGGTGAGTATTCTGAGTTGCATTTCCCATAACAATGTTGTTTTATGGCACAAATCACAACATTGCTAAAAATTTGGAAAAAATTTGGATGTTGAATTTTTGAGTCAATTTTCATATACCAATGTCATTGTATGACATAATTATAATAGTGATACAAATTTTTAAAATATTTGGTGTACTTCATATTTTGAACCAAGTTTCCTATACCAATGTTGTTGTGAATAAAAAATTGCAATGCGAGGACAAATTTCGTAAATATTTGGTGGGATGAATATTTTGAGTTGGGTTTCCTATACCAATATCATTATGTAGTGCATTTAATGACATTGGGAAAAGTTTCAAAAATATTTGGAATGTTACATATTTCTAGTTGTGTTTCCCGTACCTATGCCATTTCATAGAACAATTTGTAACACTAAGACAAACTTCAAAAATATTTAGGTGTTATATATTTTATGTGGTTTTCCCCATGATAATGTAATTATGTGGTGAGAATCAAAATAGTCAAACAAAGTTTTGAAATATTTATGGTTTTACATATTTTGAGTTAGGTTTCCCATACCAATGTCATTGCATGGCACAATTTATGAAACTAGTACAACTTACAAAAGTATTGGGGTGTTGCATATTTTTAGTTAAATTTGTTGTACCAATGTATTTATGCATCATAATTCCCAATACTAGTATAAATATCATAAATATTTTGGGTGTTACATATTCTGAGTTAAGTTTCTCATACCAATGTCATTTCTTGACATAATTTGCATCACTTGGACACATTTTAGAAATACTTGGGATGTTTCATATTTTTATTATAGTTTCCTTTACATATTTTGAGACAGGTTTCCTATACCAATGTCATTATATATCATAGTTTAAAAAACTAGGACAAAATATAGAAATATTAGTGTTATTATTGCATAATTTGAGTGAGATTTCTTGTATCAATGTTAATTTGTAGGAAAATTCAATATTATGAGAAATTTTCATAAATATTTTGGGTGTTTCATTTTTTGAGCTGGATTTCAAGAACAAATGTTGTGCATCATAATTCACAATAGTGTAAATGTTTTCATAAATATTTATAGTGTTGCATATTTTGATTCAGGTTTCCTTTACCAATGTCATTATACCTCATAATTCATAAAACTAGGATTTTTTTTGAAATATTTCCATTGTTACATATTTTGAGTTGGGTTTCCCATAACATTGTTGTTTTTGTAGTGCATTTTTCAACACTAGGTAAATTTCAAAAATATTTTGGGTGTTGCATATTTTTAGTTGGGTTTTTCATAAAATGTTTTTATTACACGTAATTTATAACATTAAGACAAATTTTAGATATATTTTGGGTGTTTCATATTTTTATTTGAGTTTTTCATACCAATGTAATTGCATAGCTAAATTCTCAACACTAAGATAAATTTGAAAAACATTTAGGGTGTTTCATATTTTTAGTTATATTTCCCATACCAATGTCATTACATGGCACAATTTGTAATACTAAGAAACTTTTATAAAATATTACTAATGTATATTTTGAACAAGGCTTTGTATACCAATGTCATTGTCTAGCACAATTTAAAACAATAGGAAAATTTAGAGAAATATTTGGGTTGGTACATAGTTTTAGTCTTGTTTCTTGTACTAATACCTTTACAAGTCATAATTTGCTGTACTGGGACACAATTTAGAAATGTTTTGGGTGTTCCATATTTTGAGTCAAGTTTCCTATACCAATGTTGTTGTGTTTTGAATTTGAAAACATGGGGGGAAATTGTAGAAATATTTGAGGTGATGGATATTTTGAGTTAGGTTTCCCATACCAATGTCATTGCATGATGTAATTTGAAATAGTAATATAAATATTTGGGTGTTTCATATTTCGAGTCAAGTTTCCCATACCCATGTCATGTCATGACACAATTCAAGACACTAGAATAAATTTTGGAAATAGATTGGGTGTTACATATTTTGAGTCATGTTTTTATACCATTGTTCTTGCATCATGAAATATTTTGTGTTTTCTTTAGAATTTCCATTAGGGATCATAATTTTCAACACTAGGATAAATTTAATAAATATTTGGGGTGTTACATATTTTAAACCTTTGTTTCCCTATAAATGTCATTCATGATACAATTCACAACACTAAGAAAAATTTCAAAAATATTTGTTGTGTTACATATTTTGAGTTGGGTTTCCCATACCAATATGATTATCGGACACAATTAGGAAATATTGGACAAAATTTAGAAATGTTTTGGGTTTTGTATATTTTGAGTTAGGTTTCTTGTAGTTGTGTTGTTATATGGCATAATTTGTAACATTATTATAATTATTAGAAAAATAATATGTATTGTATATTCTTAGTTAGGTTTCTTTTACCAATGTCATTACATAGTACAATTCACAACACTAGGACAAATTTTAGATATATATGTGGCGTTGCATATTTTTAATCAGATTTCAATTTTTTTTTAAAAATATTTTTAGTGTTGCATATTTTGAGTCAGGTTTTCTATACCATTATTGTTGTGCCACTTAATTTTCAACACTGAGAAGACATTCATAAATATTTTTGATGTTCCATATTTTGAGTCAATTTTTACATACCAATATCATTTTGTAATGCAATTCAGAACACTTGGAAAATTTTCATAAATATTTTAGGTGTGACATATACTGAGTTAGGTTTCCCATACTAATGTCCTTATACACCACATTTGAAAACATTAGGACAAATTTTGGATATGTTTTGGGTGTTTCATATTATTGTTGAGGTTTTTTGTTACAAAGTCATTGTATGGTGTAATTCACTACACTGGTAAAATTTTTATAATATTTGGTGTATTTCATATTTGGAGTAAGGCTTTTAATAGTAATGTTATTATGCATCACAATTTAAAATACTTGGAAAAATTTTAATACTATTTGTGGTGTTTCATATTTTGAGTTAGGTTCCCCATACCAATGTCATTAGACGGTGTAATTTATACAAACTAAGATAAATTTTATAAGTATTAATGGTTTTTCATATTTTGAGTTATGATTCCCATACCAATCTCATTATGTAGTGAAAATGGCAACAATAGAATAAATTTAAGAAATATTTGGGTTGTTGGATATTTTTATTGGGATTTCCTATACATATGTCCTTGCATGGTGTAATTAGAAACATTAGGACAATTTTTTGAAATATTTGGGGTGTTTCATATTTTTAGTCAAGTATATTACACCAATGTAGTAACGTGTCACAATTCTCACCATTGGGACACATCAAAGAAAAATTTAATGTGTTGTATATTTTTAGTTGGGTTTATTTTAAAAATTTCATTACATAACATAATTTATAATACTAAAAAAAATAATACATATATTTTAGGTGCTACATATTTTGAGTCCAATTTCCCATACCATTGTCATTTGTAGTGAAATTAACAACACTAGGACAAATTTTATTAATATTTTGGGTGTTACATTTTTTGAGTCATATTTCACATACCAATGTTATTTCATGGAAAAATTCACAACATTATGACAAATTTCATAATTTTTTTGGGTGTTTCATATTTTAAGTGGGGTTTCACATACCAGTGTCATTGTGTGGCATACTTTGTAACACTAAGACAAATTCTAGAAACATTTTTAGTGTATTATATTATTTGTTGGGTTTTCTATACCATTGAATTTGCATGGTTTGATTTATAATAGTAGGACAATTTTTTGAAATATTTTGGGTGTTGCATATTATGAGTTAGGTTTATTATACTAGTGTCATTGTGGCATAATTCAAAACACTGGGAAATATTTTATAAATATTTAGGTCATTTTAAATTTTACATAGGTTTCTAGTACCAATGTCATTACATGTTGTAATTCAAAACACTAGGAGGAATTTTTGAAATATTTTGTTTGTCCCATATTTTTCATTACATTTCCCACATCAATGTCATTACATATTGAAATTAGAAACAATTGGAAAAAATAATAAATATTTGTGGTGTTGCATATTTTTTGTAAGATTTCATATATAAATGTCATTATATACCATATTTCATGGAACTAAGACAAATTCCAAAATATTTGGGTTATTGCATATTTTGTTTTAGGTCTCTCGTACTAATGTTATTACTATTTGTAGTTTACAACACTGGGACATATTTAATATATATTTGGGGTGTTACATATTTTGTGTTAGATTTGTTTTACTAATGTCATTTCATAGTGTAATTCACAACAGTAGGGATAAATTCAAAAATATATGGGGTGTTTTATATTGTGAGGATTCCCTTACCAATGTCATTACAACATGAAATTTGAAACACTGGGACAAAATTTAGAATGTTTTGGAGTGTTACATATTTTTAGTTGGGTTTCCCATATTTTTGTCATTAATTGATGTAATTAAAAACACTTGTATACATTTTTAAAATATTTTATGTATTTCATATTTTGAGTAATGTTTCTTGTACTAATGTCATTGCTTATCATAATTTGGAACACTATGGAATTTTTTAAAAATATTTTGGGTGTTGTATAGTTTGAGCCAAGTTTCTTATACCAATGTCATTATATAATGTAATTCACAACATTAGGACAAATTTCATAATTATTTAGGGTATTAAATATTTTGAGTCAAGTTTTCTATACCAAAGTCATTGTGTAGTGAAATTCAAAACATAAGGAAAAATTTTATATATATTTGGGGTGCTACATATTTTGATTGGGGTTTCATGTTCCAATGAAATTATATGGAATAATTCACAATACTAGGAAAAAAATCATAAATTTTTGGGATATTGCATTTCTTGAGTCAAGTTTTCTATACCAATGTTGTTACATAGTGCATTTAATAATACTAGTACAAATTTAGGAAATATTTAATGTGTTGCACGTTTTGATTCAAGTTTATTGTACCAACATTGAGGTACATTTTAATTTGTAACACTAGGATAAATATTATAAATATTTGGGGTATTTGGTATCTTGAGTTGGGTTTCACATATCGA
>JARHVA010003067.1:287500-305000 GCA_037957365.1 Torreya grandis
ACATTGGGATAAATTTTAAAAATATATTTTTTGTTTCATATGTTGAGTTAGATTTCCCATACCAATGTTATTAAATAGTGTAATTCAAAACACTAGGACAAATTTTATAAATATTTATGCTGTTGCATATTTTTAGTCAGGTTTCCCATATCAATGCTATTACATGGTGTAGTTTACAACATAGAAAAATTTCAAAAATATTTGGGGTGTTGCATATTTGGAGTGGTTTTTCCCAATTCCATTGTCATTACACAATAAAATTCATAACACTTGTACAAATTTATAAAATATTTGGGCATTACATATTTTGAGTCAAGTTTCCCATTCTAATGTTGTTATGTGGTACAAATTGTAATGTGAGAACAAATTTTTGAAATATTTGGTGTTGCATATTTTTAGTTGGGTTTGTCATACATTTGTCTATGCATGGAACAATTCACAACATGGATTTTTATTTCTTGTTTTTTTGGGTGTTGCATATCTTGAGTTAATATTATTGTAATAATGTTGTTACATAATGTAATTCACAACACTAATAAAAATTTCATAAATATTTTGGGTGTTGAATATTTGGGGTTTTGCATATTTATTTGGGGTGTTGAGGATGATGGAAAAGAAGAGCTAAGGAAGGATTTTGAATTCAGCCCATAGGTGTGAAAACTTAGGTAAGAACTAGGAAGAAGAAAAAGAAGATGAATTTAACCTAGATCTAGAAGATGAACTGAGGATATCCTCAAGTGGGGATTTCCTCAGCTAGAGTCATTACGGTTAGTAGATAAGCAAGAGGAGGGAGTTTCTAACATGTTACAGGTAGAAAGGTTGACAAGAAGATCATGGATATGAAGATGGTTTAGATCTGAGGGATTGGAAATCATCTACATCACTAGGGCCATCCCTCAAAAGTTTGAATGGCTCGCTAGGTAAGGATAAAGCAAAGCATATGGCTAACATACACAAAACATTAGAATGATTAATTATGAGTGGTATCTATCCATAAAAACTAGACTGGAATATTTGCTAAGGACAGGTGGAAAATCCATGTTCTCAAAACTATGCTTGAGGTGATGAAGTATTGGAAAATGCCTTACTTCATGAGGTTGAGGCCTATTCCTACTTCTTGGTTGATGCTCTAAATCTTCAGCTACATCTTGGTAGTGTTAGTAGTTTTTTTCCAAATGGAGGTTAATGGTGGTGGATAGAGGACATCCCACCAAAATAATTTATATTTGTGTGGAGGATATAGGAATCCACACCATTATTCTCAAAATATATGAGGATAATAAATGTTTTTCACCTTTTTCAGCTTTTCTTGTGGCCTCATGCAATATTTTGGATGGGTTTTTGGGATTGGATTCCTATAGAAACATTACTAAAACCCCTATCCATCTAGTTTCATGACTTAAAGTTAATTGGGATGATATAAGAATCCTCACAAGGTTATATTGACTTTGATATGATATTTTTTATTACTCCTTATGGGATAAGGTATGGTTGAGTGGGTAGGTATGCTCACTTTCTACACTCAAGTTTTGTGGAGAATGTGCCTAAACTTTATTGAAGACAAGATATATAGGGGACTATATTTAGGTATATCAAATGATTTGTGGAGGCTACATAATAGGGTGTATTGTGTCTAGTCTGATTGACCACCTTATGCCCACATGGACAAAAAAGGCATGGTTCCTTAGTGATAGTTTTTTTAAGGCTTGTGTAGTTTTGTTGGTCAATAGCCAAAGCTTCCAATATATTTTAATTATGATGAATAGAGGAAACCAAACCAAAAATTATCTTATTAGATTGGATGATAAAGGAATCCAACCTTATCTCTTTCATTTTATAGGGTTCATCCTAGAATATATGTGTGTTGATTATGTTTTGGTAAAAATCCCTATTTTGTATCAAGTTACATTTAAAACATTAATGATGAGTTGGATAGTTCCTTGTTGGGATTTAGATGTTATTTGTATTAGTGGGAGGGAAATTCCAATTATTGTGCTTCAGATGTATAGAGGATTTTTAAAGGATGTCTTTAATGGACCAATGTCATTACATGGAAAGATATGAAACATTGATAAAAAAATTGGATATATTCAGTGTGTTTTATAGTCTAAGTTGGGTTTCTCATACCAATGTCATTGTGTGGGACAATTGAAAAGATTGGTATTTTTTTGGAAATATTTGGGGTGTTGAATGTTGAGTGTGGTTTACCATACTAATTTCATTGTATGGTGAGATTTGTAATACCAAGATAAATATTAGAAACATTTTGTGTTTTTCATATTTTACACAGGGTTTCTTATATCAATGCCATTGTGTTTTACAATTCACCACATTCAAAAAAAATTATAAATATTTTAGTTGTTGCATATTTTGAGTAATGTTTCTTGTACCAATATATTTGTGTATCAGATTTTGAAACACTAGGATATATCCCCCTAGTATTTGGGGTGTTGCATAATTTTATTTAGGTTTTATGTACCAACATTTTTGCATGATGTAATAAAAAACACTAGGAAAAATTCATAAATATTTGACTGTCTCATATTTTGAGTCTAGTTTCCCATACCATTATCATTAGTGCTATAATTTATAAGACTAGGTAAAATTCCATAAATATTTTACTTGTTGCATTTTTGAGTCAAATTTCACATACCAATGTCATTACATGGCACAATTCACAAAAAAGGGATAAATTTTATAAATATTGTGGGTGTTTCATTTTTTTAGTGGGGTTTTCCATAAAAATGTCATTTTGTGGCACAATTCACAACATAAAGATAAATTATAGATATATTAAGCGTGCAACATATTTTTAATTGAGTTTTGTATACTAATGTCATTGTGTGGGATAATTCATAAGACCAAGACATATTTATGAAATATTTGGGTTGTTGCATATTTTTAGTTAGGTTTCCAATACTAATGTCATTGTGTGGCATAATTTAAAAGAATGGGAAGTCTTTTAGAAATATTTGTGGTGTTGCATATTTTAAGTTAGGTTTCTATTATCATTGTCATAATGTGTCACAATTCAAAACATGAGAACAAATATTTTAAATATTTGGTATATTGCATACTTCTCATCTATTTTCCCATACCAATGTCATTCATGTTATAATTCCAAATACTAGGAAAAAAATTCATAAATATTTTTGGTGTTTCATAATTTGAGTCATCTTTATTGTACCAATGTCATTGGCATTACATGTTTCAATTCAAAATACTAGGACAAATTTCATAAATATTTTTGGTGTTGCATATATTTGCATCAGGTTTTTGATACCAATGTCATTGTGCAACATAATTTACAACACTAGGATAAATTTTATAAATATTTAGTGTCTTTTTACATATTTATATTTAGGTTTCCTATACTAATTTTATTTTTCATTGAAATTCATAACACTAGGATAAATTTTGAAAATATTTCAAGTGTTTCATATTTTGGGTTGGGTTTCATGTACCATTATGTTATGTCATTTAATTCACAACATTTGGACAAATTTGAAAAATATTTGGGTTGATGTATACTTTGAGTTAGATTAACCATACCAATGTTGTTACATGGCAAAATTAGTAACACTAGGAAATTTTTCAAAAATATTTGTGGTGTTACATATTTTGAGTGGGATTTTGCATAAAAATTTCATGAAACCACACAATTTGCATCATCAATATTTTAAAAAAAATAATTGGGTTGTTTAATATTTTTAGTTAGGTTTCCTATATCAATGTCATTATGTTATGAAATGCACAACATTGGAAAAAATATAATAAATATTTGATGTATTAAATATTTTTAGTTTGTTTTCCCATACTAATGTTATTGTGCATCATAATTTAAAACACTAGGATAAAATTGAAAAATATTTTAGGTGTTTTATATTTTGATTTGTGTTTTCCATACTAATGTCAATGTATGGCACAATTTTTAACATTTGGAAAAATACTAGAAATATTTAGGGAATTACATTATTTTGAGACATGTTACCTATACCAATGTTATTGAATAATATAATTCACAACATAGAATTTAGAAATATTTGGGGTGATTCATATTTTTAGTCTAGTTCCTCTACATGCCAATGTCGTTGCATGGCATAATTTATAACACTAAGACACAATTCATCAATATTTTGGGTGTTTCATATTTTGAGTCAAGTTTCTTGTAATAATTTTATTTTATGGTACAATTTGCAACACTGGTAAAAAATTTAGAAATATTTGAGGTGTTACATATTTTGAGTAAGGATTGTTATACCAACATCATATCGTAACATAATTGGTAACCCTAGGAAAAATATTATACATATTTTTAGTGTTGTATATTTTGATTAAAGTTTACTATACCAATGTCATTGCATGGTGTAATTTGTAAAATTGGGAATTTTTTTTGAAATATTTGGGGTGTTATGTCTGTTGAGTCAGGTTTCCCATAACAATGTTTTTTCATATCGTAGTTCGAAACATTAGATTTTTTTTCAAAACAAAGTCATGTGTTATATATTTTGATTCAAGTTTATGGTGACATGGTTATGCCACATAATTCTCAATATTAGGACAAATTTTAGAAATATTTGGGGTGTTGGATATTTTTAGTCACGTTTATTATAACAATGTTACTACATGGAATAATTCATAATGTTGGGATAAATTATATAAATATTTAGGGTATTGCATATTTTGATACAAGTTTCCAATATCAATATCATTGTAAGGCATAATTCATAACACATGGATGAATTTTATAACTATTTTAGTTGTTACATATTTTTATTTGTGTTTCCCATAATAAAATTCATAACACTAGAACAAATTTAAGAAATATTTGGGGCATTGTATATTTTGAGTCAAGTTTATTGTATCAATGTTGTTGTGTAACACAATTCAAAACACTTGAAAAAATTAATAAATATTTTTAGTGTTTTATATTTTGATTTAGGTTTTTCTTATCATTATTGTTTTGTAATGTAATTCTCAACATTGGGGTAAAATTTTAATATATTTTTGGTGTTCCATATTATGAGTTATGTTTCTCATACCAATGTCATTGCCTAACACAATTCATAATATCAGTTCAAAATTTTAAAATATTTTAGTTGTTTCATATTTGGAGTTGGGCTCCCCATAATAATGTCATTACATGGTGCAATTCATGAAACTATAAATATTTAATAAATATTTTAGGTCTTGAATATTGAGTCAGGTTTCCCATTACAATGTTGTTACATGATGGAATTTACAACACTATGAAAAAGTTTTGAAATAATTTAGTTGTTGGATATTTCGAATTTGGTTTCTCATACCAATGTCATTGTGTATAATATTTCACAACACTAGGGAAAAATTTATAAATATTTGGTGTGTTACATATTTTGAGTTGTGTTCATTATACCAAATTAATTCCATGCTTCTAGTCACAACACTAGGATGAATTTTTAAAATATTTGGGGTCTTTCATATTTTTTGTCAGGTTTACCATACCAATGTCATTACACATCATAATTCATTACATTGAGACAATTTTTTGAAATATTTGGTGTGTTGTTTGATTTAGGTTTCTCAAACCAATGTTGTTGTATGTTGTAATTTGTAACACTAACAAATTTTATAAAAACTATGGTTTTGCATATTTTTATTCAGGTTTCCCATACCAATGTGATTGAACACACAATTTTCAACATTGACAAATTTCAAAAAAATTTAAGATGTTGCATATTTTAAAGTGGGTTTTTCATACCATTGTCATTATGTCATATAATTATCAACACTTGGAAAAATTTGAAAAATATTTTGATTCAATTTTACTATAAAAATATCATTGCATGATGTAATTTTAAAAATATTTGGAGTTTTACGTATTTCTAGTCATGTTTTTTATACCAATGTCATTGCATGATGCAATTCATAAAACTAGGACAAATTTTGTAAATATTTATGGTGTTTCATGTTTTGAGTGGGGTTTAATACACCAACATCATTTCATGGTGAAATTTTTAATACAATGACAAATTCCATAAATGTTTATGATGTTGCATATTTTGAGTAAGATTTCCCACACAGATGTCATTAGACATCACAATTTTCAAGATTAGTACAAATTGTATAAAACATTGGGGTAAAGCATATTGTGAGTTTAGTTTCCTAGACTAATTTCATTACATATCACAATTCCCAATATTTTTAAAAATTTAATAAACGTTTGGGGTGTTACATATTTTGAGTTATATTTCCTATACCAATGTTTTTGCGTGTCATAGTTTGCAACATTGGGATAATTTTTTGAAATATTTTAGGTATCATATTTTTATTGTGGCTTCCCATACCATTATTATTTCATTTAAAAAAAATTAACACATTACAAATTTTGGAAATATTTAGGGTTTTATACATTTTGAGTTAGGTTTTTCATATCAATGTCATTGTGTGACATAATTCATGACACTCAGATAAATTATATAGATATTTCAATTTTTCCATATTTTTATCTAGGTTTCTCAACCTAATGTAATTTCATGATGAAAATAATAACACTAATAAAAATTTAGTAAAAATTTGGGGTCTTTCATATTTTGAATGGGGTTTTGCATACCAATCTCATTATGTAGTGAAGTTATCAACATTGGGACAAATTTTAGAAATATTTAGATGTTAGATATTTTTTGTTTTTCCCCATAATTGTGTCATTATGTGTCATAATTCACAACACTAGGCACTATTTAAAAAATATTTGGCTATTTCATATTTTTAGTGGACTTTCCTAAACCAATATCATTATGTGGCAAAATTCACAACATTGGGGAAAAATTGAAAAATATTTAGGATGTTGCATATTTTGAGTTAGGTTTCCCATATTAATTTTTTTTATGTGTCTTATTTCCCCAAAAAGGATAAATTTAACAAATATTGGGGTTGTATATTCTAAGTTAGGTTTCCCTTATCAATGTCATTGCATGATGCAATTTGAAACATTGGGACACATATAAGAAATAATTGGGGTTTGTATATTTTAAGTCATGTTTCCCATACATTTTCCATTACATGATGTAATTATCAACATTGGGACAAATTTAAAATATATTTGGGGTGTTGTATATTTTTAGTCATGTTTCCTAGAATAATGTTGTTGCATGACACAATTCGTAACATTGGGACAACTTTTAAAAATATTTAAGTTGATGCATATTTTGTGTTAGGTTTATTGTACCAATATAATTATGTTTCAAAACTCACAATTTTTGTTATATAATTTTAAAATATTTTTGGTGTTATATATTTTGAGTTAGGTTTCACTCACAATTTTAGTTGTACTACACAATTTGCATATTTTGAGTCAAGTTTGTTGTAACAATATTATTACATAGATGAATTTACAATATGAGGACATATTTTGAAAATATTTGAGGTATTATATATTTTGAGTTATGTTTCCCATACTAATGTCATTACATCTCACAATTTACAACATGTATAAATTTAAAATTTATTTTCGGTGTTACATATTTTATGTTAGGTTTCCCATACCAATTTCATTATGTGGCACAATTTAGAACACTAGAAAAAAAATTCAAAAATATTTGTCATGTTTTATATTCTAAGTCAATTTTAAGAATCCAATGTCTTTGTGTCATACAATTTGTAACACTAGGATAAATTTCATAAATGTTTGGGGTGTTTCATATTTTGAGTCATGTTTCCCAGACCAATGTCATTTAACATAATAATTTGTAGCAATAGGATAAAATTCATAAATATTTTAGGTGTTGAATATTTTGAGTTAGGTTTACTATAAAAATATCAATGCATGACACAATTTTCAACATGAGAAAAAAATTTATAAATATTTAGGGTGTTCTATATTTTGAGATGGGTTTATGGAACCATGTCATTACACAACATAATGCATAACATAGGGGAAAATTTATAAATATTTGGGGTGTTTAATATTTTTAGTTAGGTTTCTTGTACCAATGTCATTACATCATAATTAACAATTTTGTGACAAATTTTATAAATATTTTGAGTGTTAGATATTTTGAGCTAGGGTTCCCATACCAAGGTCATTACCTACATTCACAACACTAGGGAAAATTTATAAAATATTATGGGTGTTGCATATTTTGAGTCAATTTTATCATAGTAGTGTCATTGCATGTAATAATTCATAGCATTATGATAAATTTCATAAATATTTAGTGTGTTTCATATGTTGAGTCAGGTTTCCCATACGAATGTTGTTTCATAGTGTATTTTACAACATTGGGATATGTTTTGGAAATATTTCTAGTATTTCATATTTTTAGATGGGTTTCCCATATCGATGTCATAATATGGTGTAATTTACAACATTGGGATAAAGTTTATAGATATTTGGGATGTTTCATATTTTGAGTAAGGTTTCCCATACCAATGTCATTGTGTAGTGAAATTTGCTACACTAAGAAAATATAACAAACATTAGGTGTTGCATAGTTTGTGTCAATTTTCCTATACAAATGTCATTATATCGTAGAATTTATAACACTAGGATTTTTTTAGAAATATTTGGGTTATTGCATAGTTTAACTTGGGTTTTCTATACTAATGCAATTGTATGATACAATTCAAAACACTAGGAAACATTTCATATTTATTTTGGGTTTTTTCATATATCGAGTTAGGTTCCACGTACTAATGTCATTGAGTGTTGAAATTCACAACATTGAGAGACATTTTAGAAACATTTTGGGTGTTACATATTTTGATTATGATTTCCCATATAAATGTTATTTGGGTAGCATAATTCACAACACTGAGACAAATTTTAGAAATATTTGGGTTATTGAATATTTTGAGTTGGGTTTCCTATTCCAATTTATTTACATGGTTCTATTTTTTAACCCTAGTAAAAAAAATGGTTGTTGAATAATTTGATTTAGGTTTCACATACTAATTCCATTGTGTGGCATAATTTACAACATTTGGATACATTTTGGAAATATTTGGGGTCATGCATTTTTTGTCAAGTTTCCCATACCAATGTCATTACATTGTGAAATTTACAATAATGGGAAAAAATTTAGAAATAATGGGGGAATTGCATATTTTGAGTTCAGTTTCTTGTACCATTTTTTTGGAGCACATAATTTATAACACTGGGACAATTTCCATAAATATTTAGGGTGTTTCATATTTTGTGTCAAGTTTATTGTACCAATGTCATTATGTAGTTCAATTTATAACATTGGTATAAACATTATAATTATTTGGGGTGTTTCATATTTTGAGTCTTATTTCCCATACCAATGTCTTTATATGGTGCAATTCACAATACTAGAAAAATTTTAGAATTTATTTTTTAGTTTTGCATATTTTGAGTTGGGTTTCCCATAAAAATGTCATTATGCATCACCATTTGAAACATAGACAAATTAAAGAAATATTTAGGGTGTTGTATATTTTGATTTAGGTTTATCATCATAATTCATAACACAATGATAAATTTATGAAATTGCATATTTTATGTTAGATCTCACATACCAATGTCATTCCATGGCATAATTAGAAACACTATGACAAATGTAATTTTTTGGGGTGTTTCATATTTTAAGTGGGGTTTCCCATACCAATGTCATCATGTGGTGTATTTTTATACACTGGGATATCTTTCCAAAAAGGTTGGGGTATTGTATATTTTGAGTTGGGTTTATTATATTAATATTATTTCAAGTTACAATTCATAACATTGGGAAACATTTTAGAAAAACTTTGGGTTTTTCATACTTTATGTTTAGTTTCTCATATACATGTCATTGTGCATCTCAATTCACAATACAATTTTTTTAAAAATATCTAGGTTGACGCATGTTTTGAGTCATGTTTTCCATATCAATGTCATTGTCCAGCATAATTCAAAATTATGGGAAATAATTAGAAATGTTTAAATCATTACATATTTTGTTTTCAGTTTCCCATAACAATGTCATTATGCATCTTAATTTCCAATGATAGGATAACTTGTATAAATATATGTGATGTTGCATATTTTGAGTCAGGTTTCTTAAACTAATGTTGTTATGAAATACAATTTACAACACTCATATAATTTTTGGAAATATTTTGGGAATCATAATTTTGAGTCAAGTTTCTTGTATAATTGTTGTTGCATGGTGCAATATGAAATAGTGGGATAAATCTACAAAATGTTTGGGTTGTTTCATATCTTGAGTTAGGTTTCCCATACCAATGTCATTGTACAACATAATTCATAACATTTTGATAAATTTTGAAAATATTTGGGGTGATTAATATTTTTTGTTAGGTTTCACATATCAATGTCATTACATGATGCAATTCTCAACACTGGCATAAATTTTATAAACATTTAGGTTTTTGCCTATTTTGAGTCAATTTTTTACACCATTTTTGTTTCACCACCCAATTAGAAATATTTATAAAAATAAAATAAATATTTGGTGTGTTTCATATTTTGATTTAGGTTACTATACCAATGTTTTCACATGATGTAATTTACAACACTAAGATAAGTTTTGGAAAATTTTATGGTGTTTCATATTATGAGTTATTTTTTTGAAACCAATGTTGTTACATAGTTAAAATTGAAACACAATATCACATTTTAAAAATATTATGGGTTTTAAATATTTTGAATTAGGTTATTGGCACTAATTTCATTGAATAATACAATTTTTAACACTAGGACAAATATAAGAAATATTTACGGTGTTTAATGTTTTTATTAAAGTTGATCATATGAATATCATTTCATGTCACAATTTGGAATAGTAAGATAAAGTTTATAATTATTTTGGCTCTATAATATTTTGAGTTAGGTTTCACATAACAATGTTGTTGCATAACATAATTCACAATACTGGAACAAATTTCAAAATATTTTTGATGTTATATATTTTGAGTTGGGTTTCTATTATGAATGTCATTACATAATGTAATTCATAACACTAGGAAAAAAATTTATAAATATTTGGCATGTTGCATATTTTGAGTTGGGTTTCCCATACCAATGTCATTATGTGTGAAATTTTTCAATACTATGATTAATTTCAAAAATATTTTAGGTGTTACATATTCTTAGTTAAGTTTCCCATACTGGTCATTCAAAGATGAAATTTATAATAATATGAAAAATTTAATAAATATATAGGGTGTTTCATATTTTTAATTAGGTTTCCCATACCAATGTCATTACATGTCGTAGTTTAAAATTCTATGAAAAATTTTAAATATATTTTAGGTGTTCCATATTTTGAGTTGAGTTTACCATTCCAATGTTGTTGCATAACATAATTCACAACACTAGGAATTTTTTTAAAAATATTTAGGGTGTTTCATATTCTAAGTTAGGTTTTCCATACCAAGGTCATTATGAGGTACAATTCATAACATAGAGAATTTTTTTTGAAATATTTTGGGTGTTTCATATTTTTAGTTAGTTTTATTGCACCAATGTGATTTCATTAAATAATTAAAAAAATTGGGGTAAATTTTACAAATGTTTGAGGTGTGACATATTTTTAGTCGGGTTTCATGTACCAATGTTATTGTATGATGTAATTCAAAACAACGGGACAATTTTTAAAACTATTTGGGTTGTTTTGTAGTTTGAGTCGGGTTTCCCATGCCAATGCAATTATGTGGTTGATGTACCTATGATACCACTTTATATATGTATATTCCTAAGATAACCTCATGCATTTAATTTGCTTTCATTTCTACCTTCAATGCCTTCTCTGATCTTAGACTTACATACTGGTAGTAGGTAGTTTGTTCCTCTATTAACCTCCTAGGTAGTTTGTTCCTTGTACATATATTCTTCCTTATCTCTTAAATATATATAATATTTCATCTTCATATGAATTCTTCCCTCTTTTTCACTAACTTTATAATCTCGTACATAATTTCTAAAACTTCATTCTCCATTCTTGTTTAAAGCATGCTCACCCTTTGATATAAGTTCATAGACCTAAAAGGCTAATTCATGGTTCCATGATTATTGAATCCATAATTATGAATAATATTTACATTCACATACCTATTTTAGCTAATACACATCTAATCATACCACTCAATCTATAATGTATAACTTTCTAAAAAACCACTCCTTCCTTAAGGGATACTCTCTAGTAGGCCTTTTTGACACCAATTTAGTAGGTTTGGAAAATAAAAATTATTTTAGAAAGAATAAAAAAAAATTAGGTACTCTTTATCCACTTTAAACTTCACATAGAGTTTCAAGATGAAACTCCCAAGGAATACCTACTAAATCAGCACACCTCCTTAGTAATTAAACATGTTTAGGCCTATTCTAATTACATAGACCTAGATACACTATTATATGGTCATGTAAAAAATTAAAAACCTCAAAAATATTTTAGATAATTTCAAATAATTTCATATTATAAATTTTCATTAAATTTTATTTGTGTAAACTCAAGTTATTCAATTTTCAAGTTGAATACCCTTGTCTTGGTATACATAGGCCTATACAAGGACATGAGCCTAAAAAATGGGATATAATAGTTTATAAAAAACATAGATAAATTATAAAACTTGAATAAGGTCTAAAATTTCTTTCATCACCTTCTTCAATAACTATTTATCCTTGAACAATCACCAAACATCTCCAACAAGCTAGTTTATAGAATTTCATGTCTAGTTACAAGACTATGTCTTCTTATATGAAAGTCTTTTAACTAAATATTCAACTAAAAAATGTATTTACGATATATAAAAATGATTCCAATCCAATTTAAACATCTCAAATCCTTTAATAAAACTCAAATAGATACTCTACTATCTTATTTCATGACTATGTTAAAAATAAAGTTCTTAAAGCTTGTACAAAAAACTTGTATAATAGAGTTAAGTGATAAAATTTCACTCAAATAAAATTAAAATAATAATATAATATCTATTAAATTATCATAAAACTTTATAATTTACTAAAACACAATCTCAAGACATTTTCATTTTCATTAATGTCTTTTAAATACATGCATCATGCACATAATTTTTAACACAAGTGGTCTTTCAAATAGTCATATCTTCTTCTCATCCTTAAAGATATACAACTATGTCCCATAAATTATATATTTACCTTACTAACTAATACTACACTCTCTACCACCTTACATGCATTCAAATTCTTTTATGACCTAAAACATGCAAAATAACTCTCATATAGGGCCACCTCAACCTAGGGTGGCAGCTACAGACCCAAGTTGATTGGATTATATTTATTTTTCCATGACTTTTACATTTAAAACAACTTTAAATACCTCCTAATACCTACTAATATCCCTCACAATCATTTCAAAACATTTTAATTTCACACAAAATACAAAATACCACTCAAAGCCTAATAACAAATTCAAAATTTTAAATTACCTCTTTTAGTTGGAAACTCTAAATAAATTAAAAATACATAATCCAGATAATATTGTATAATCAAATCCATGCTAAGGAACCCTATAAGAACTATAAAATTGACAACAAGAAAATAATGGTCAATCATGAACTTTAAAAGATAATAACACCTTATGTTATTTTGTGATGCTTTGCATCAAGCTCCCTAAGTGTGAAAATTTTAGTCAAACTTATTTCTTTCTTTCCAATTCTTCCTCTTATGATTTTATAGGATCCTCTTATTGTTGGTCCTCTTATCATTATCATTTCTTATTAGCTTGTTCTTTTGTATTTGTTTCCTTACCTTATCTTTCGTCTTCACCAACTCATCTTCTACCACTATGAAGTATATTGTTTGTTGTAACTCCTTATCCTCATCATATTTTATATTATTCATCTATTATATCTCTTCATCATAATTTGAATCAAATTTCTAGTTGTTATTCTTCACTCTTTCTCCTACTCCATGTTGTCCTACATTTTTTATGATTTTTTCATGAAATCCTTTATGGTATATCTTCCTAATAATTATTTCTTATTTTTCCTCATTATTTAATTGATTATTCTACATTTGTTCTTCCTTCATCCTTGTCATACTCATATCTATATCCTATTTATATACCTCTTCATGACACTCCACCTTATCATGGTGATTTTTCTAATATCCTTACTACACATCATAACTATCATCATGCATACCTTTAATAAAATCAACTAAAACATTACCAATTAAATAAATAAATAATTTACCGTACTCTATCTTCATTTTATTTTTCTCTTTCTTACTTTCTTGTATCTCTCTTTTCTTGAGTCTTTTATCTTCCTCTCTTATCACACTACTTGAATTAGTTCTTAAGGTATGACTACCATCACTTTATTATTTGAATGATAACCTGCTCTTACTCATACCTTATATCACCTTTGGATTGATATTTTCATCCTCTAAGCATGTATTATTCATCCAATCAACTTATTTGTGAGGAACATGGTTTTCCTCCTCTTTATTTTATGTTATCATGACCTATTAGACCTCATTGCTTCTTTTATCCATGTGATCATGGAGTGACCCCCTCTCTTGAATATCCATAACTCCACCATCATGCTTAGTACATGTAAAATTACCTTTATGAAATTTGATAGTATATTAAATGATCTCATGGTATTTTCTATTCTCTCTTGCATTTGTATTTTTATTCCAAGCCTCTTTAGGCATCTCCTTCATCTTCTTAAGTTCCTTAAACTACCCTACTAAAAATTTATTTTTACTTGCATCATTATATTCTAATAATTGTTCCTTGACCAAATCACATGATTTTATGCATAACTTACTCATAGTTTTAGTATTACCTTGGCTTAAAACTTGGTTTGATTCACCTTGTACTGATACTTGTCCATTTTCTTGCCTACAACTCACTGATGGTTTCTAATTACATACCCCTTACATGACATATAATTTCATCTTATTAAATTTGGAAACATTAACCTTGTATTTATTTTTAAATAAATTATTTCATTTCTTTCATAGGTGACTCCCCTACTAATATAATGCTCTAAGGCTACCATCTCCTCTTTTAAATAATCATTGATTTTATAAATAAACTTAATATTTCATTCCATTCAATATTATTAATTAATCATATCTTATTATTCTTTAACATATTTATAAATAACATATTTAATACAGATAGAAAGGTTGATGAAGAGGAAGAAAATAAAGGTTAAGAAGAGAAATGTTGATGAAGAGGAAGAAAATAAAGGGTAAGGAGAGAAAGGTTGATGATGAAGAAGAAAATATTAAAGAGACTACGGAAGGGACCCCCAGGAATCTAGGCAGGGCCACGGGGGGCCAAGGTGGCAAATCTCACAAGCCTTCCAAAATTTATAAGGATTCCCCTCCAAAGTGTGAAGGTTAGGGAAGATTGCTAGTAAACCTGTCTCGAAGGCCAGACTGATTGATTATTTAGAAAGTGCTTCAGAAGAAGCAACCCAAGAGGAAGAGTTCAAGGAGCTGGAAATCTAGGAAATTTTGGATGACATTAGAGGGAAGTAGGCTACTAGGGATTTTGAGGTTACTGAGGAGCAAGTTGCTAACACTATGGGAACTACTGACAATAAGTGAAAAATGTATGTTGAGTAATTTGGTGAGGGCACTGAGAATGAGACTGATTAGAAAACTGAAATTGGGGCCTTGTAGGACTACATTCAGAAGCTAGAGAAGGTCTTCACCAAAGGGCTTCAAAATACAATTCTGTTGAACATGTCTATGCTAGAAGTGATGGATACTACTAGGTACGATGACAACATAGAGAATGAGAAAATTAATGATATTATCAAATCAATAGTTATGTAAGGGGAGACCTCTCTAACTCTAGTCTTTCTATTGCTTGTGTTTTGTTTTTGTTTATTGTTCTCGACTGTGTCATCGTCTCTCTGAAGGCATTTTTTGTTTGTTTGCCTTCTTGTCTTTTTTGACTGTATAGGGTTTAGCCCTTAGTTTACCACCTTACTTTATCAAAAACATATTTAATATAAATTATTCAACTTTTTAGAGTTTCATTATGCACATTTTTATCAAAACTAGCTATACTATCACCATACAAATAAATAAAACATTTAATTTTATATTTACATTCCACCACCTTGTCATTAAATAATTATTTTTGTCTTTTTTATTTACCTTGAATATCATTGAATAGTTTTAATTTATTATATTAATCTCTATAACCTTCTTTATCATCTCGAGTGAGTATTATTTTTTATTGTTTAAACAATTCTTTGTGATGAACATCTAACTAATCTCCTTTCTGTTATTTAATTATTAGTATTATATAATGAGTCTCTTATTCATCATGCATTGATATAAGATCTACTTATTGAAGTGTTTTACCTTGATTTCTCATGAGAATATATAATACTTTAATTGTTTCCTATTATAAAACATCTTCAACAGTTGGCATGTCATTATATTCATCATAAAAATTGATATTGAAAAAAAAATTGAGACTATTTAGCATCTTCAAAGTCTCCTTGATCTAATTAACTTTATTTTATGCCTTAAATTAGTAATCATTCTTCTCAAATATATCATTCTCCAAACAAATGTCCTCCTTTAGGGTAAGAAATCACTGTATCTCTATACATTGCTACCCAATCAATTTATTCTTCAACACAATTATGTTTTTATGCTTTTCTTCAATAACCAAGACATTGTTTTCTTTAGCCCTTTAATATGTTAATCCATCAAATTGGGATCCTATTACATATACCTTCATACTTTAATACACACATGACAATAAATTATCAATCTTAAAATATTGAGGTTTGCCTACCTCCATTTTATCCTTCTTTGATTGATTTGTTAGTATATTTAACTACCTTCTTAGTTTTCTAGCTTCTTTTTGTCTTCTCTTCTTTTTCATAATATCTCTAAGGGAATACTCTATTATCTTCCTAATTCTTAAAAAATATCTTTACCATTACTCCTCTAATATTTTCTCTAGTTGATCTAAACCTAACAAGATTTCTCTCATCTCATATATCTCTCTTTTCAACTGTAACTCTCTTTTATTAACTTATTTTCTCTCCATCTTCTTCTGCAAACATTCCTTCTTCAATCCCTTCACTATTTATATCTCTTGTTTTTACTATTTCACATTTTATTAGGCCTAATTGTGCCTCTCCTATTTTCTTAAGTCTCTCCTACTTGCTTCTTAACACCTCACCTACAAATGTTTCACCCTAGGCTTTTAGTACTCTTAGTCTTTTTCCTTGGACTTCTTTTTCTACTTCAAGTTCTTATTGATATTTATATTATGATATTTTGATAAATCTCTTTTTTTTTCAAGCCTTTATTGCCTTAGTGATTATCTTCCACTTAACATCTTACCTTCTAGGTTTTCAAATTCTTTCTTCTTCTTTTACTATATTCGTACAACTTGTAATTAACAACCTTTATAACTCAAAATCATAAACTTTTCCAAGAGTGTTACCTACTTTGATACAACTTGATGTAGTTTTTATACCACTTGATGTAAGAGGATGCCTAAAATAACATCATATATTTTCATATATATGA
>JARHVA010003067.1:310000-320000 GCA_037957365.1 Torreya grandis
AACACACTCCTAGTACCTAATAGTACCATTCAAAATCATTACAAAAAAATAGTATTTTTCATAAATTCCAAAACACCACTCAAATCTTAATAAAAAATTTAAAATTTAAAATTTACTCTTTTGGTAGGAAACTCTAAATAGACTAAAAAAAAACAATCCAAATAATATAAAAGAATACAATACATAATAAGTAACCTTATAATACATCTCAAATTCATACAAAACCAATAATAGTCAATCATGAAATTTCAATCATACTAACAGCTCATGTCATCATGTGATGCTCTACATCAGTGGTGCAATTCACAACTTTGGGACAAATTTTAGAAATATTTGGGGTGTTTCATATGTTGAGTGAGGTTTCACATAGTATAGTCACTTCAATTCACATATAAAAAAATGGGTTAAAAATTATAAATATTTAGGGTGATGCATATTTTGAGTCATGTTTCCCATAACAATGTCATTCCATATCATAATTCACAACAATAGTATGCATTTTAGAATATTTGTGGTGTTGTATATTTTGAGTTAGGTTTCCAATACCAATTTTTTTTTTGGTACAATTTTTATCATTGATTAAATTTCATAAATATTTTGGGTGTTCCATATTTTGTGTCAAGTTTTTTTTACTAATGTCATTATGTGTTGCAATTCACAACAATGGGATTAATTTGGAAGATATTTGGGGTGTTGCATATTTTTTGTTAGGTTTATTGTACCAATTTTATTTCATGGTTAAAATATAAAATACTATAGAAGATATAATAAATAATTGGGGTTTTGCATTTATTGAGTTAGTTTTCCCTTACAATTTTTGTTGCACTATGTAATAAACAACATCGGGATAACTTTTAGAATAATCTAGGCCACTAAATTTTTTGAATCAAGTTTGTTGTATCAATTTCATTGAATGGGGTTATTTGTAACATTGGGAATAAATTTAATAAATATTTGGGGTGTTTAATATTATTATTTATGATTCCCATACCAATGCCCTTGAGCATCACAATTCACAATACTGATAAATATTTGAAGTTTCACATACCTTGAGTAGGATTTATTGTACCAATGTCATCACAATTTACAATTTACAACACACAAATATTAGAAATATTGGTGTTGTTACATATTTTGAGTCATGTTTACAATACCAATATTGTTACGTGTCTTAATTTACAATAATTGGAAAAAAATTACAAATAATTTGGGTGATGAATATTTTGATTTTGGTTTCCCATACCATTATTGTTGCATCATGTAATTCATAACACCAGGATAAATTTTAGGAATATTTTGGTTTGATTTATATTTTGAGTCAAGTTTACTAGACTGAAGAGATTACACAATGTAAATTGTAAAAAATGAAAGAAATTCATAAATATTTGGGGTGTTACATATTTTAATTTAGTTTTCTCATACCAATGTCATTACATGATACAAATTATAACATTGGGATGAATTTCATAAATATTTGGAGTGTTACATATTTTAATTTAGTTTTCTCATACCAATGTCATTACATGATACAACTTATAACACTAGGATGAATTTCATAAATATTTGGGGTGTTGCGCATTTTGTATTAGGTTTCTTATAACAATGTCATTGCATGACATAATTCACAACACTATGACAAATTTATGAAAAATTTAGGGTTATTTTTATTTTTTATTTTGTTTCCCATACCAAAATGTTTTTGTTTCACAATTCTTAACACTGGTAAAAATACCCAAAATATTTTGGGTGTTGCATATTTTGATCTAGGTTTCTCATGCCAATGTCATTTAGAAGTTTAATTCCTAATGGTAGGAAATTTATTAGAAAGATTTAGGACATTTAATATTTTGAGTCATGTTTCCCATACTAATATCATTAAGTGGCATAATTTTCAACACTAGGAAAGTTTTCAAAAATATTTAAGGTCTTGCATATTTGGAGTTAGGTTTCCATTATAAATGTCATTTCACATCTTAATTCATAACAATGGGACAAATATATGAAATTTTTAGGGTGTTGTATATTTGAAGTGAGGTTTTCCATACCAATTTTAGTGTATGGCATAATCTAAAGCAATGGAAATAATTTCATAAATATTATTTGTGTTGTATATATTGAGTTAGGTTTCCCATAACAATGTCATAGCATGACACAATTCATAGCATTGGGAAATATTTTGGAAAAAATTTGATGTTTCACATTTTGAGTTAGTTTCCCATACCAATGTCATTTTTTTCCATAATTCACAACACTAGGAAAAATTTTGGAATTTTTTTGGATGTCATGTATTTTGAGTCAAGTTTCCTATACCATTATTATTGTGTTACACAGTTCACAACACTTGGATTTTTTTTTGAAACTTTTGAGGTGTTGTATATTTTGAGTCAGGCTTCCCATTCAAATTTTATTATGTAAAAATTTATAACATTGGGACCAATTTCAAAAATATTTTTTGTGTTTCATATTATGATTTAGGTTTCTCATACCAATGTCATTGCATAGTAAAATTTGAAACACTAGTAAAATTTTATAAAATATTTGTGTTTTGTATATTTTGAGTTATGTTTCCCATACCAATGTCACTACATATTATATTTAATAAGATAGGGATAAATTTTTAAAATATTTGTGGTCTTGCATATTTTTAGTTACGCTTATCATACCAATGTCATTAGACATTACAATTCACAATACTTGTACAAGTTTTAGAAATATTTTAGGTGTTGAATATTTTGAGTTAGGTTTCCTATACCATTACTTTTGTCTCATGTAATTTATAACACTAGGAAACATTTTTGAAATATTTGGACTGTTGTATATTTTGAGTTAGGTTTACCATACCAATGTCATTATGAAACGTAATACACAAAAATGGGATAAATTCAATAAATATTTCTTGTGATGCATACTTTGAGGTGAGTTTCCCATACCAATGTGATTGCATGTCATAATTACCATCACTTGGACAAATTTATAAAATATTTGGGGTGTTTTATATTTATGGTAGGGTTCCATACACCAATATTTTTAACCATTGCGATTACTAACACTAGGAAAAATTATAGAGAGATTCAGGGTGCTATATATTTTAATTCAATTTTCTTGTACCAATATTGATGCATACTAAGATTTGTAGCATAATAAAAAAAATAGAAATAATTTAGGTATTACATATTTTGAGTCAGGTTTCTTGTATCAATATTAATTGGAATCATAATTCACAACGCTAGAACAAATTTTTGGGATGTTTTACATTTTTAATTAAATTTCTCATATAAATGTCATTGAGTAAAATAATTTGCAAAAATTGGAAAATTTTTGGAAATATTTGCGGTGTTACATATTTTGAATCAAATTTTACATGAGAATGTATTTACATGAAATAATTTTCAAATTGGGATAGATTTTATAAATATTTAGTCCATTTCATAGTTTGTGTCACATTTCTCATACCATTGTTATTGCACTAAAAATGAACAACACTTGTATTAATTGTATAAATATTTTAAGTGTTACATTTTTAATTTGGGGTTTCCATACTAATATCATTTACGTGGCATGATTCAAAAAACTAGGAAAAAGTTTTGAAATAATTTAGGTGTTTCAAATTTTTAGTTAGGTTTCCCATACTATATTGTTATGTATCATTAATCATATCACTGGGACAAAATTTAGAAATATTTGGGGTGTTACATATTTTGATTTAGATTTGTAATACCAATGTCATTACATAACATAGTTTACAACACTAGGACAAATATGATAATTATTTTGGGTGTTGCATATTTTAAGTTAGGCTTCATGTACAAATGTCATTACACAACATAATTCATAACACTAGGAAAAAATTTGTAAATATGTGGGGTTTTGCATATTTTGAGTTAGGATTCTCATATAAATGTCTATACATGTCATAATTCATAAAATAAGGAAAATTTTCAAAAATATTTTTATCCCTGGATATTTTGAGCCATTTTTCACATACTAATGTCATAACGCATCGTAATTCATAACACTAGGATAAATTTTGGAAATATTTTTATTATTGCATGTTTTGTCTTAGGTTACCTATACCAATTTCATTACATTATGTGAATATTAACACCAGATAAATTATGGTTTCCCTTACCATTTGTTTTTCATCATGTAATTTAAAACATTGTGACAAAGATCAAAAATATTATGGTTTTACATATTTTGAATTGTGTTTATTTTACTATTATCATTGAGAAATGCAATTTGTAACATTGGGATAAATTTCTTAAATATTTGGGGTGTTGCATATTTTGATTAAGAATTCTAATACCAATGTCATTTCATGGTGTAGTTAACAACATTGGGGATTTTTTTTGAAATATCTAAGGTGTTTCATAGTTTGAGTTGGGTTTCTCATACCAATGTATTTGCACATCGAAATTCACAACACAAGCACAAATTTTATAAATATTTTGTAATGCACCAAATTTACATCTCAAACACACGTAAAAATGCCACCATATTTTTTGAACACTCCAATGAAGACACTTACTCTATGCATGAAAATATAATAGCATGATTATGGCATACAAAATCATATGAACATAAAAATGTGATTTCACTACAATGTTGTGATCCAACTAGTTACGCTTCAATTTAATACACAAAGTAAAACACACAAGATTCAAGGATAAAATACAACCTAGATAAATTATTAGTGATTTAGTTGACAACAATATTATTCAAGGAGAATCATAAATGATGTGAATTCATGGATAGACACTAAGGTTATAAAATTTTCAATTCTCTTTACAACTTTTCCATGAATGTGACATCCAAGCAAAAAATAAATTTTATATTTAAAATTTCACAATAATGAAGGTTCACATCATATCTCTGTTAACATTAAAAAACGTGGAATTTATAATAATACAACCACATGAAAAATTGTTTCAACACTTCAATTAAACAAGTCAAAATTAATCTTAAGATTACAAAGGTTCAACATGCCAAAATAAGGTACAAAATGACATTAGAATAAATACCCGGAGAAAGGTTTACACAAATATAAAGTAATGGGTAAATTCTATATGATTAAACCATCACAAAAATTACTTTTTCATAAAAAATATAAATGGTATGAATAAAAATCATATCAAACCAAATAATACATAATAACATTTTATACCATTCTTAAAAAATTGACAAATAAGGTTAGAGGAAAACTTAATAAAAATATCAAATATAACTGAAAAATAAATATGACATGTTCTAAATGAATGTGAAACAAAATTTGATAGGTTGTTACTTTCATATTCAATAAACATTACACTGAATGATTATTACAAAACCCTTTTGGAGAGACTTCATTCAATAAAATTGGAACATAAAAATTCTGAATAACTCTAATTTAGAAAGGGTTCACAAAAAATATGAAATGATAGAGGATTCTCAAACCAAAGGATCCCACATTTATATGAAGGTAAAAATATTGGTAAGCATCTTTTGCTTCTAATGGAACCAATTTATAACCAATTATTAGACATCAATTCTAGAGGTTATTTGTTCAAAAATAAGTAAGGTAAAAATCATTTTCCATATGAAAGCCTTTTAGAATCAATGTATCATCTTAGCTCGGATGAGATAAAATTTAATGTGGTACCAAAAATAATTATATTAAATAGTGATAATTTTAATCAAGACTCAACTACCAAAATATATCACTTTAGCTATTTTTAAAAATTAAATTCCAAAGGGAAACTACAAGCTAAAACATGCCAAAATTTTAACCACTAGGAAAACAAATTATTGAATTAGATTCTTTAATCTATGAATTTTTTTAATCTAGTTTATTAGTATTACACTATAATTACTAAGGTTACCAAATCAGACAATGCCAATAGTCATGCTTGATAAATTGGAATATTTACTTATGGTTTTGTTGTTAACTAATGGATTAAACTTTATATTTTTTGACACAAGGTTTATTTATATAACATATTGGCTTGGTTCATTTATTATACATTTCAACATTTAAGGAAGGCAATGAAATATATTTTTATCAATTCAAATCCTTTTTAGTTTGTTAAATCCTTCATTTATTTATTATAAACTAATGATACATCAAGTCTAAATCCATATTCTTAGTGTTATTTATAGTTTTAGTAATCGATTTGCATACTTATGATTGAATAATCTTGTATTACATAAATGTGTTGATATATATGTATGGACTAATAAATACACCCCTACATAAGGACATTATTTTTATAATAACACGAAATCATAATTAAACCAAGAATTTATAATATTCAAAAGACTATCAATTTATAGAGTAAAAAAGGACTATTTTATTCTAAAATAGGATGCATTAATTTTATTTTATCAATTAAATGATAAAATTAAAAATCTATAGAATAATCTAAGTACATACATGACTACAAGTATAAAAATAAACATTACATCCACTAACTATAAAACATCTAATGTCTACCTCCACTTATGGTTTTGGATTATAACTTCCTTTTAACAATTTATGGAATAAAAATTAAGACATTTCATGAATCTCATTAACAAGATGAATTTTACAACATAAAATATACTAAATTCATGTAATCTAACTACTAACGGTATTTACCAACCTGCACTATGGCATAGTCAATAAATGGGATAGCTTACACTGAGTGAGAAACTTAAGAATCCTAAATGCTTCATTTTTACAAATGAATAGATAAATTAAATAAAGACTAAAGAAACAAAACATAACATATTATGATAAATTACATACTAAGCAACATGAAAGGTTGATATTATCAAGACAAAAATTGTGGCTAGTCCCCAAGCTCATCATTAACCAGTGTAGATAATTTCAATTTTATTACAATAATAACACAATATGCCATTACGAAAATCTGAAAATTTAATCACACTAACACAAATAATACTACCATTGTGAAAATAATTATACAAGCATTTCATTTCTAATAATTGAATATAATAAGCATTTTTTATTCAATTCCCAATTATAATTTTCTCTCAATACAAGTCAAAGAGCTAGTTAATAATTCATATATTAAATACAAATTAAGACTCATACTCAAGGAAATCATAGTTGTAATCAATAATATAAAATAAAAAATCTCTAATCGATACCTAACACCATTAATATATATATATATATATATATATATATATATATATATATATATATATATATATATATATATATATATATATATATGTGTGTGTGTGTGTATTTACTAATCTAAACAAATATAATCTCTACTCAACTCAAATCCAACTCTATTGAACTATACCAAAATCATATTGTGTAAGGATAATATTATCTACATGTATATCACTTTATGAAAAGAAATTAATCATTAAGTAGACATAAAGATCAACCTTATATCCTTAGAAATGTGTAGGCTACTACACACCTATGGCATCTCACTACACATAATTGTATAATCACATTCTCTTAACATATCCATATTTATGTATATTTTTCTTGTTATGAATAATATTTCTTTAAATATTCATTCTTACACACACACACACACACACACACACACACACACACACACACACACACACACACACACACACATTTATGAATTTGCTTAAATATTTATATTAAAAAAATCATAATAGAAATTATCATTGGATTCAAATACATAAATAATATATATAATTTAACATAAAATATAATAAATCATAAGATGAACTATAAGCATAAATAAAAAATCATGATATAATATATATAAATAAACAAAATGAACAATCTATATAATTTAAACTAGATTATTTATGTATACATATTTATTTTTGTGTAAAATAATAATATATAATTATATATCATTACCCTTTTTCTTTATTTTTTTCTTAATATAATTATAAATAAATATATATCATTACTTTTATTTTAAAAAAATAAACTAAGCCCTAAGCATGGTCATAGTCATGGATTATGGTTATGGCTTTAATCTTGAGTTGTAACCATGGCCATCGATTGGGGATTGGGTAGGATGGATGGTTTGTCCCTCCTCCCCTCCCCATTATGGGAAGGGGGTGGGATGGCATAGCGCCCCCCCCCCCCATATAATATCAAATTGCATTTTTTTCGTACAATTTTTCTTATTTTGTTTTAAATAAATAAAATAAAATAGTTCAAAAACACAATAAGATATTCTATGTATATTTATTTAAATATACATACATACACATGCACGCACACACACAAAAAGATATAAATTAAATAAAAACTAGAAATATATTATGCCCAAACTAGAAGGGTAAATGGAAAACACCAAAAAAGTTTAAGAGATATAGGGTTTATTTGTTTTTTTCTTATTAAAAAAATAGAAAGTCTATTATTAATTAGTCTAGAAAGTAAAGTGGAAACACATCAGACATTTTTTTTATAGATATCATGTGACTAGGGTTTGGTATTTTATAAATTAAAATATACATATATGGAAAAAATATCATCCCCATCCCAAAGTAACACTATAACTAGGTAGTTGGAAATGTGCACGCAGGGACTTCCAAGAAAATACTCAAAACCTACATGCGCAGGGACTTCCAGGTGTGGTTCGCGTCAAGAGGGGTTGAGGTGGTGGAGTTCAACCCCATGACTCCGCGGGTGGTGAAGGAGTATTGTTGCCATGACTAAGGGTTTTTATCAGTTTTGTGGGATGCGGAGGGGTTTTCTCAGCATCGACGATTGCAGATAGGGTTATTCACAGGGTCATGGCATTTGTGGTGCCTAAAATCATAGGCAGAGATAGGGCTCCATGTCCCATTGGTGAACTAGGATTCATGAAGATGATAGCAGTCTGGTATTTTGAGATGCCAATTAAGGATGACAGGGCTACATGCAGTGTGATTTTAGGGTTTGAGGGTGTGGTGGAGCACAACCTTTTTCTTGACATGGCTAAGGCCATCATTATTTCTAGATCTGATGGTGTCTTCATAAAATCAAAGTGATAGAGAAACCAAAGGTATTTTAAAAAATTTTAATGTCATGGTAAATGCTTGTGTGTCATTATTGCAATGGCAACCTGCATTGTTGGACAGGGTAGAATGCTAAAGATATATATATATATATATTAGTATACTTTAGCCTATGGTGTTAGTTCTTTGAGGTTTCACGTCCTTGTAAAACTTGGGTACTTTTATTGGACTATGTTTGTGGTTTCAGGTCCCTGTAAAACCTAATTTTGATGCTACTCTTCAATAGTTTTAGGAATGCTTTTCCTGGTAGTTGTTAATGCTTTATCTTTCTTGATTCTGTAAAAGAGTTTAGGGGTCCCTTTAAAACCTGCTTTTACCATAATCTAAAACACTATAACTACGTAACAAATTCTCATAAGAAAATAACTATATTCCCTAAGAAAAAAAATTAATAAAACACATCCCATGTTTTCATCCAATATTTAGTTTTTTCATTAGTTTAGAAAAACTTAGGGATTTAAAAATAATAATAAACCCCTTGCCTATTCCATTAGATCTCCTTGCTTCATTTGGTTTTTTCATTCTCCTTCATACTCTTTTCCACCACACCTTCCTCCATATTCGTTATTCATTCTCTTTCTACCTACATTTCTCAATTGGAAATTTTCTAAAATGGCTCATATCTCCACTAGGTAAAATATTTAATGGGAAAATCCATGATTTTTTATTTATTATTTTTATAATTATATTTTCTTTCTTTTTGGAAATAGGGTTTCCACTCTTATCCAAACAACTATCCACCTATCATTCATTCAATCTATTTATTTTTTTATCAATTTTTCTTATTTAATTTTATTAAATTAATTATGACACTAAAAAATCAAATAATTTAAAATATATTAAATTTAGAAAAAAACTATTAAGAATATACATATATGAATAGGCACATGTATATGTATTTATAATTATGCTCATTTAATGAATACTATTTTTAATTATATTAATATATAAATTTTTTTATGCAAAGATATAGATTAACATGTATATATATTGAAATATCAATATTTGA
>JARHVA010003067.1:327500-330000 GCA_037957365.1 Torreya grandis
AACATGATGACTTGTCCTTAACCAAGATGAACAATGAAACACTAACTAGATCATATTCAATTAGAGCTAACACTACTAATTTTTTGATTTAAAACTAGTAAATTTTATCATATTGTTAACTATAGATGCATTCTTTTATTAGAGTTGTATTCAGTCAATGAACTAATACATAATCATTAGAAGTATATTGTAAATAAATTAAAGTAGCTATTTACCATTCTCAAACATACATGCATATAATTTTTTTCTACATATAGTAATTTTCTACCAAGGAATAAAAAAAATTACCAACATAACATCCATTAAAGAGAAATGAGAGCAATACAATCAACAAGAATATTTCATGATTTTATAATTTTATTCACATTAAGGATCAATGATACATGGTGGCTAGATACTCAAACACAAAATCAAGTAATTATCTAGTAACTTGTCTCTAACATGATGTTCCCATACACTAATAAAATGAATCTTATTAAAAAATAGTGATTCCAATGTAGTCTATGTCTCTAATTACATACATTATCATCCTATCATTACACTTTTCAAGAGAAAAATTTGTAGAATGCATGTAACAGAACAATAACACTATAGAGATCATAGTGTTTAACCTAACTCTGATACCAAAATGTAATATCAAAAATTTACATCTCAGATTCACATAAAAACCACATGATTTTTTTACAATACTCAAATGAAGACATTAACTATATTCATGCAAAGACAATAACATGTTCATGGCATGAAAATTCAAACAAATACAAAATCATGACCTCACTACAAAGTTGTGACCCAATCCATTACACTTTAATTTAATACACAAAGAAAAACTCACAAGATTCAAGGCTCAAATACAACCTGTATTAGTTATTAGGTATTTGGGTGCCACTAGTCTGACCCAAGGTGAATCCTAAATGACATGAATTCATGCATAGACACTAGGACTAGATAGGTTTTAATTTTATTTACAAATTTTTCATGAACACCACATCCAAACATAAAATAAATTTTATAAGTACAAGTTTACAATAATGAAGGTTCACACCTTATCTCTGGTAACATTTATAAATATAGATTTGAGAATAACAAAACCATAGTAACAATTATTTAAACACTTTAGTTAAATAATTTATAATTACTCTAAAGTCTACAAAGGTTCTACATGGCTAAACAAGCTACATATTGATGTTATAGTAAATAGAAGAGAAATTTTTACACAAATATAAATTAATGGGTAAATTTTGTATGATAAAACCACAACACAAGTATTTTTTTAGAATAAGGGTAAATGATACAAATAAAAATGATATCAAATCAGATAATACTAAACTACATTTATGTCACTCCCTAAAATCAATGACAAATAGGATTCAAGGATAACTCATTAAAAATAACAAACAAAAATGAAAATAATATGAATGGTTGTACATGAATATGAAACTGAAATTGATAGGTTATAACTTTCAGGATCAAGAAACATTCCATTGGATGATTATTACAACACCCTTTCTTGAGAAACATCACTAATTAAAATCATAACATTAGAAAATTATAAATAAAAGTAATCTAGAAAAGGGTCACTAAAATAACAAAAAATAGTGGAATATGAAATGAAAGACTCTCATGTTGATATTAAGGTAAAAAATTTGGTAATCATATTCTATTTTTAATGAAACCAATTTCTAACCAATTATTAGAAGTCAGTTTTAGAACCTATTCATAGGAAAACTATTAAGGTAAAAATTATTTTCCTTACAAAGTACTCTTGGAATCTAGGTACTATTTTAGTTTAGATGAGATAAAATTTAATTTTGCACTATAAACCAATTATTCTAGATATTTATAGTTTTAATCAAGACTCAAATACCAAATTAGACCACTTTAGATATTTAAAAAAATTATTTCCAAATGGAAACTATAGGCTAAACACACAAAAAAAATTCCACTAGGAAAATAAATTACCAAATTAGTTTATTTAAATCATGAAAATGTTTGAGTTATTGTATTAGGATTACACCAGAATTATTAAGGCCAACCAAGAAGATAGTAATAATAGTGATGCTTGAGAAAGTGGAATATTTGCTTACGGTTTTGTTTTATAACAATGGATTACACTTTAGTTTGTTTTGCATAAGTCTGATTTACATAACTTATTATCTTCATTCGTTTATTAAGCATTAAAACATTTAAGGAATCTAATGAAATATATTATGCTCAATGTCAATCCTTTAGGTTATTAAAGTCTCCATTTATTCATTATAAGCTATGGGTATACATCAATCCTAAATCCATATTCATAGAGTTAATGTTAGTTTTAGCTATAAAGTATGTCCTTATGATTAAAGGATCTCGCATTACATAAATTAGTTGATATAAATATATGGATTAATAAATTCAACCATACATAAGGGCACTATTTTGATAATGACATGACATCATGATAAAATAGATCATTTATAAGATTATAAATAATTTCAATTTATGAAATAGCAAAGGAATG
>JARHVA010003067.1:337500-345000 GCA_037957365.1 Torreya grandis
CAAACAACTAGATTTACTAAACAAAATCATAACTAATACACACACAAGGTTTTCATCCAATATTTAATCTACTCATTAGTTTGTAAAAAATCAAGGATTTAAAATGAAGAAAAAACCTATTGGATGTTCCATTATATCTCCTTGCTTCATCTAGTTGTTTCATTCTCCTTGATACTCTCCTTCACCACTCTTTCCTCCTCTATCTCCATTCTTATTCCAACTACATTTCTCCATTGGGAAGTTGCTAAAATGTCTCATCTCTGCACTAGGTTAACTATTAAATTGAAAAAGACATGCTTGTCTATTTATTATTCTAATATGTATATATATTTCTATTTTTAAATTTAGGGTTTCCACTCTTCTCCAAAAAACCATCCACCTATCATTGATTTAATCCATTTATTTGTTTATCACATTTTTTATTATTTTAGTTAAAGTAATTACTACACTAAAAAATCAAATAACGAAATAAATATTTAATTTATTACCAAAACTAGTAAATATATACATATATATAGACATGTGTGTGTGTGTGTGTGTGTGTGTGTGTGTGTGTGTGTGTGTGTGTGTGTGTGTGTGTGTGTGTGTGTGTGTGTGTGTGTGTGTGTGTGTGTGTTTATAATTATGATTATTTAATGAATAATATTTTAACATATATTAATATAAAAATACATTTAGACAAATATATACAATAATATGTATAGATAATAAAATTCCAATATTTGATTGAAATTTATTTATTTATCCAAATTATAAACAAATGTGCATGTTTATTTAGTTAATTTGCTTAACTACATAATACCATTCTAAGCTACATATATTTATATAAGTATATAGTTATTTATTATCTTATTTATGCCCTGTATTAAATGTTACTTAATCTCAGTCAAAATCATAATTGTATAATATTCCCATTTTAAAAAATTATTTTCAAAACAACAAGAATGTTACAAGTCAAATAATTGAGACCAACTTAACATAAATATATATTATTATTATTTTATTTATATTTAAACAAAAAATAATCCATAACCTTGACTGGTGACCCAAAGATGGCAAGTGGGGATTTAAGCCCTACCTATGGGCATGACCATTAGTTGGTGCTAGGGTGGGATGAAAAGTCTATCCCCCACACCTTCCATATTATGGGAGGTGTTGGGAGGGCACAACCATCCCACATATAGAACAAAATTACATTTTATTTTTATTATTTATTTTTCATATGTTTATTTATTTTTTTAAATAAATAAAATAAAATAAATCAAAAACCTAATAATATGTTATTATATTTATATATATATATATATATACATATTATGCCAAAAATAAATATGTATTATGCCAAAACTAGAAGGGCAAATAGAAATAACCTATAGAATTGTAAGTAATATAGGATTTTTATTTTCTTTTTAAAAAAATATTGTAAATACATTATTACTTAATCTAAAATGTAAAATGGAAACACATCAGATAAATTTTTAATATATATCACGAAACCAAGGTTTGGTATTTTGTAAACTCAAATATGCATAAATAGAAATGAATATCATCCCCATCCTAGAGTAACACTACAACTAGCTCACAAATTATCACAAGTAAATAACTAGATTTAATAAAGAAAATCATAACTAATACACACCCAAGGTTTTCATCCAATATCTAATTTTCTCGTCAGTTTAGAAAAACTCAGTGATTTAAAATGAAGAAGAAACCTATTGGATGTTCTATTGAAGCTCCTTGCTTCATCTAGTTGTTTCATTCTCCTTCATACTCTCCTTCACCAATCTTTCCTCCTCTATCTTCATTCTTCATTCTTATTCTACCTACATTTCTCCCTTGGGAAGTGTTTAAAATGGCTCATCTCTCCACTAGGTTAACTATTTAATTGAAAAAGACATGCTTGTTTATTTATTATTTTAATATATATATATATATATATATATATATATATATATATATATATATATATATATTCTTTTTATAATTAGGGTTTTCACTCTTTTCCAAACAACCACCACCTATCACTAATTTAATCCATTTATTTCTTTATCACATCTTTTATTTTTTTAATTAAATCAATTACTACACTAAAAAATCAAATAACCAAATATATATTAAATTTACTACCAAAATTAATAAGAATATACATATATATAGACAGGTACAAATATATATGTTTATAATTATGTTTATTTAATGAATAGTATTTTAAATTATATTAATATATAAATACATCTAGATAAAGATGTACAATAATATGTATAGATATTAAAATATCAATATTTTATTTAAATTAATTTATTTATTGACTGATTAGGAGAGACAGAGTGCGTGGGCAAACAGAGGAGTGCGCTGCTAGACTAGGGCTGTCGAGCCCTAGTCTATTTTTGCATATTTTATGGTTTGCACCAGGGGAAAACAATAAGAGGTTATAGGTGCAAAGGAGGAGGGAGAGTGAGCTAGATTTGGTGAAGAGTGAGAAGGATGCGACGTGGGGGGGAAGAGCAGTTGCAGGTAGAAATGGAAAGGAGCTTTAGGGAGATCATTGGAAAAAACTCACAAGGGAGTGTATCCAAGCTGGAGCCCACGCTGAAGGGAATCACTGGCCCTATCCAAATAGCAGGTATGCCTGATAGTATTTCAACTAGAAGTTCAAGATTAACTAAAGTGAATAGATGCTTAGAGCACTATACTGAAAGACCTAAGCTTCTAATTCCATATGAAATGATACCTGAGGATGTGGAGTATTACTCTAAACACTCACTTTACTGCAAATTTTTAGGACTGAGAGTCTCTTTACCTTTCTTAGAGAGCTGGGCGCAACAGGTCTGGGAGCCAGAGGGTGAGATGGAAATTTCATTACTGGCCAACAACTTCTTCATGATCACATTTGTCTATGTAGCTGATAGAAACAATGTTTTCGAAGGAGGTCCCTATTTCTATAACCAGGTAGGATTGTTTCTAAAACTGTGGCATGTTAGATTTAACCCAATGGAGGAATTACCAAATAGAGTAATGGTGTTGGTGAGACTTCCCAAAATTCCCATTGAATGTTACAGGGAAGATGTGTTACAGTTGATTGCATCTATGCTAGGAAAACCTGTTGGGTCTTCTTCACAAACTTTAGGAAGGAAGTTCATGACATTCATAAGGATATGTGTGGAGATCGACTTAAGCAAGCCCTTACTAAATGTGGTTGAGATGAGCGCAGGTAAATGTTCATGGGTGCATCAACTCGATTATGAGATGCTCCCTTTCAGGTGTAGATTGTGTTATGAGTATGGTCACTTGGTCCATGGCTATCCCAAGGCAAAAGTGAACGACCAGCAAACTTCATGCCCTCATTCTATGAATCAAAATACAGGGGTGGACAAAGGGAAAAAGGCTAGAACAGAAGGAAATAAGGATTCAGAGGGCTTTGTGCAGGTGAAGGCTAAAGGCCAGAACAAAGGATATAAGAGGTCCTGGCTAGAGCGATAGGCTTAAGACTTAATTAATAGATTTGAGGTTCTTGATGCAATAGGATAGTAGGAGATCCATCTAGGACTAATTTGTGAGGAGCAGGTGGTGGGAGAGACTAGAGAAGATGGTGCTTCTCCCATGGACCAGGCTCTGGTGCCAGTGGAAGACTCCCTACCTATGATTTTGGATGAGAAATTAGGGGAGGAGATAACTTTAGGAGCATATATTGATATGAGGTAGGAGGTTAAAGAGGAGGCCCACCCAATGTAGGCAAGGGCGGGGGAGGCAGAGAAGAAAGTCAAGGCCCACCCACACCTGGGAATCCTTCAGTGGGAGGGAAAGAAGGGGACAACTAAAAAAAGTGCCAAACTTGGATGGAGGAAAGATATGAAAAGGATTAAGATAATTGGAGAGAATTTAGTAGAGTCAAGGGTGCTTAAGACCATTGACTCCCACTTCCTATCTTCAACCAAATTATTGTGCTCTCATGGAATGCAAGGTGCTTGAATACCGGCCCGAAACAAAAATTTGTTCAGGATTTGGTTAAGAACCATTATCCGGATGTTCTCTTTCTTCAAGAAACCAAGGTCTCAGTTGATTTTATGTTGGGAATTGTGCCCAAGATGTGGAGGCAATGTTTGTGTCAATGCATAGGAGCACAGGGATCAACTAGTGGTGTGCCATGTATGTGGAACCTTCACAAGGTTCTTCCAAAGTCATGGATTGCCTTTAGATCTTCTCTCTCTATGGTTGTGCTATGTGTGGAATTGGGGGAGTATGTCCTTTTCATGAACATCTATGCCCACACTGATTACCATGGTAAGCTTAATGTTTGGAATAATATATAGCTAATATGTAGAGAATTTCCATACATGCCATGGATTATGGTAGGGGATTTCAATGCTATCTTAGATCTCTCAAAAAAAAGGGGAAGTACAGTAAGACTAGAGCCATCTTCACTTTTACTTTGAGATAAGATCTCAGAACTCAATCTAGTGGATATTAAGCCATGTAATGGGATTTTTACATGGAATAATAAGAGATTGGGTGATGTCTATATTACTAAGTACATTGATAGGTTCTTGACCTCTTGCTACTGGATGGGTGGTCAATGGTCCTTGAGGTATGAGATACTTGATTGGAGAGGCTCAAATCACTGGCCAATTAAGCTGAATATATTTTTCAGGGATGGATACAGGAAGCCATCGTTCAAATTCCAAGTTATGTGGCTCAGAGATTTAGAATTGTTTGACAGAGTGGCTAAATGGTGGTGAACTAGGAGGCCAGTAGTTGGTATAGAAATGTATGTTATGGCCAAGCTCCTTCAGTTTGTGAAATATCAGCTCAAGAGATGGAACACACATCACTTTGGAAACATATTCTAGGAGAAGAAAGAGGCACTGAAAGAGCTGGACATCATTACCAGGATGATTAGGGAGGAGGGGCTAATTGAGGGCTTGATGTAGGAAGAAACTAGGGCTATGTAAAAGGTCAAGGAGTGGGAGCTAAGGGAGGAGATATTTTGGAAGCAGAAAGCTAGGGTGGATTGGCTGCAGGAGGGGGATAGGAACACAGGCTTTTTCTTTAATACAGTGAGAGCCAAACAACATGGTAATATGATTTTGGAATTAGTTTTGGATAGTGGAGAGAAAATCTCTTCTACCATGGAGATTTTTTAGGAGGTGGTCCACTACTTCATGGCTCTATTTACAGAGGATGGTAGGGAGGATGCGGAAGTTGAGGAATGGATTCTTTCCTATATTCCAAATATAGTCTCCCAAGATATGAAGGAGTAGCTAATGCACCCTAACAACATGGAAGAACTCTAGAGGGTTGTGTTTGGCATGAAAAAAGGTAAATCACCTGGCCCTGATGGTTTTCCTATCGAATTCTTCTAAGAGTTTTGGGAAATAGTCAAAATAGATCTTTTAGCTATTATCCAAGAGTCTCAAAACAATAGACAAATGCTTAGAGCTCTGAATTCTATGTTTTTGGCTCTTATTCCAAAGCAAGAAGGGGCTGACCACCTGAATCAGTTTTGACCTATTGCACTTTACAATGTGGTTTAAAAAATCATATCGATACTAATTGTAGAAAGATTGAAGAAGTGGTTGAGTGTTTTGATATTTGAAGAGCAAAGTGGATTCATGGAGGGGCATCAGATACTAGATGGAATAATAGTGGTGATGGAAGCTATTCACTCCATGTCAAATTCATGTGAGAAAGCTATATTCATGAAATTAGACATGTCTAAGGCCTATGACAGGGTGTGGTGGTCCTTTTTGCAGAAGATGATGGAAGCTTATGGGTTTACAGAGGAATGGATTATGTGGGTTATGAGCTATGTTAGTTCAACTTCATTCTTAGTCTTGGCTAATGGAGAGCATTCCCACCTCTTTGGGGTGATGAGACGACTTCGATAGGGAGACCCTTTATCTCCTTACTTGTTTCTAATTTTGGTAGAAGGTCTTGGCCAGCTGATTAGAAATAATACCATGGAGGGAGCTATCCAAGGTTAGAGGTGGGGAGGTGAACTACCAGTCCTTTCCCATTTATAGTTTGTGGATGATGTGGCTCTGATGGGCATGGTGACTATGAGGGAGGCTGCTAATTTTTATAAGGGGTTGGATGATTACCTAGTGGCTACGGGTCAGGTTGTTAATGAGGACAAGTCATCCATCTTCTTTTTTAACACTCCTAGAGCCATTCAGAGAAGAGTGGCTAATTCTCTTTGGTTCCAGATTGGCAGCCTTTTGGTGCTCTATTTGGGAATCCCAATTTCTACTGGGAGACAAGTGAGGGAAACATGGAATGGGATCATCAAAAAATTTAGAGACAAGGTGAACCATTGGATGAACAGGTGGTTGTCCTTTGCTAGTCGAGTCCAACTGATTTATTTAGTGGTGCAGGCGCTTCCAATTTATAGATGTATGCTTCAGGTGGCATCGGTCAGCTTTGTCAAGGAGTTGGATGGCATGGTGAGACAATTTCTTTTGGCTAGTAATTTAACTTTGTCAAATTAGAGCCTGATTAGATGGGAAGTTGTGTGTAGCCAAAAAATATTTGGGGGGTTGTGACTTAGGCAGTCGGTGATGACAGGAATGGCCCTAGTAGAAAAATTATATTGGAGATGGTGCATGGAGTAGGATCATGTGTGTACTAGGATTCTCTCTCACAAGTACTTTTTGGGGGTTTTAGTGAAAGATATTCCTAGGTATAGCCTGTTTGGTGTTGGATCGGTGATATGGACCACCCCTAAAAAGGGAGTTGTTTTGATCAAAAAGAACCTTTTTTGGATATGTAGAGATGGAAAGGAGGTGCAGTTTTGGATAGATTCTTGGGATGGCTTTCCTCCTCTGATCAACCAATATCCTCATTTGAGGGATTTTGTGCAGAGTTTTAGGGAGGCGAGATGGAATAGGGTGAGTGATTATAAACTTCTTCAAAATGGCCAGCTGATGGAGGTGAGATGGAGGACACCGAGAGAGTGGCTAATTTATGGAATGGAGGCTGAATACTCAGAGCTAAAGAACATACTGGTGGGGTACAATTATTGTGCCCTTAGGGAGAGTGACACCCTGGCATGGTCACCACATCCTAAGGGGATATATACGGTCTCATTTGGTTATCAGGAGTTGGTTGTGTAGCAGTGGGAGGAAGGAGGGGAAGTTACTTGGTGGAAGAGAGTTTGGAGCCAATTTTCCTGGCCAAAATGTAACTATCTCTCCTGGATGCTGGCATGGAACCATTCCTTAACATGGGAGAATATTAAGAAGAGGGGTTTTGCTGGTCCTTCGCAGTGTGTCTTATGTCTGGAGGCAGAGGAGGAATCATCACACTTATGTTTTAGCTATCCCTTTACGAGTCAATTGTGGCATGCTTGGTGGGATGCTTGGTGTTGTCACTGCTTACATACTTCCTCTTGGGTTGATTTTTGGTCAAGATTGGGAAGACCACCCTCTAGTGCTTAGTTTTCTTAGGAAGCATGGTATACTGGGCCAGTCTTTCTTGTGTGGCATGTCTGGCTTGAGAGAAATC
>JARHVA010003067.1:347500-377500 GCA_037957365.1 Torreya grandis
CTCTATCCTAATCTTGATGATAAGATTATCTGGCGTGATGATCCTAGTGGACAATTTAAAGTATCTACCATTTTTAATTCTAATGGAAATGGTAATCAACCATTGTGGTCGCATGCATGGATCAAGGTGATTATCCCCAAAATAAAAATCTTCTACTGGACTTTGTTTCAAAACAAAATCTTGACTCTTGACAATTTGCAAAAAAGAGGAATATATGTAGTGAACAGGTGTATTCTATGTAAAAAGGGCTTTGAAGATAGAGATCATTTGTATGTGAACTGTTCTTATACGTAGCAAGTTTGGAATGAGATCCTCAATCTCTGGGGTATTGTATGGGTTCATCAAAAAAGTGTGGAACTATCTTTTAAAAGTTGGTACTGCCCATCTAAGAATCCTGATGTTCTTTTTTTTTGGAAATTAACTCTTCCCCATATTTGGTGCGGCATATGAAAAGAAAGAAACAATGGAATTTTTAGAAGTAGACAACTTCTAGGATGGGTGTTGGGTCAGAATATTATAAGAGAGATAAAGGAGAATTTTTCATCACAAAGGGATCCTAATCCAACCTTTCAAATTGATAATTCCTTGAGATCTGAAAGGCCTAATGTGAAAATTGAAAAATCCAAGATTAGATGTTAAATGGAATGTCCCCCCTTGTGGATGGATTAAAGGTAACTTTGATGGAGCTGCTAAAGGGAACCTAGGAAAAACAGGATGTGGAGGAATCTTGAGAGATCATGTGGGAAACATAATTGATGCTATTTCTATCCCTATCGGTAAGTTGAATTGTCATATTGCTGAAGCTTCTGCAGCCCTTCAAACCATTAAATTAGCTATTGAATCAGGATATTCTAAATTATGGTTGGAAGGTGACTCCCTGAATATCATTAATATCTTAAATAAATAAAAATTAGTTTCATGGTCTATAGAGGCAATGGTGATGGAAATGAAAGCCTTAATTCAAAAATTTGAGAAAGTAACCACAACCCATACTTACCGTGAAGCCAATGGAGTTGTTGATTGGATAGCAAATCATGCAGTTCAAATAAGACACAAGATGATTTGGTAGGATACATTAAATAAGAACGTGGATCTTAGAGTGATCATTAATTATGATGCAATTCATTCAAAGGAGGGAAAGATTTACTTGGAACAAAAAATTAATGATTTGGTGGAGTGGCCTCACAGAGGAAGGATTACATTCATTGAATAGAAATATTCTAGAGAACATGAAGTGGGTTTTGTATGTGCCAGAAAATAGGCGAGTTTCATTACAAGTTGATATTAGTTGGTCTCATTGCTCAGTAATCAGTGTTTGGCTATTATTGAATAATTGTATGGATTTTAAAATGAAAGGTGAACCAAGGAAGAAAGAACCTAAAAGTTGTGAAGATTGGAAGGCAAAACAAGATGTCTAGAAGATCCTTTAGAGAGGAAAGGTTGTGAGCTACTTGTAATGGCTACATGGTTCAAAACCCCATATAATGATGGATTTTTTCAAAAATTGGGTCAATGATAGGGTAACCCTCCATGGCATCACGGTGAAGCTCACTGAGGAATTCATAGTGGAGGTCACGAGGCTTCCAATGGAGGGTATAAAATTCTCTAAGCAGACTAGCATATCTAATGAGGCATTTAGAAAATTCCCAAAGATAGATGCTGAGGAGCAGGAGTTGGAAAAGAGCAGGGATTTCTTTGACCTAGAGCAGATTAAAGGAATCTAGAGAAACGTCTTATGTTGCATCCATGAGTATTTCATACTTGATGGAAGAAGCAAAAGAGTCCATAAAATTCATTTTGTCTTTCTTAATCATTTTAGGCACAAAGTTAGAATTTCCTTTCCTTTCTATTTGCACTTCTCTTTGCTCCAATGTTTGTTCACTCATAGAAAAAATGAGTCTCATCCTATATTGCATGAGGTATTAATCCTTATAATAGAAGGTTTCTGCAAAAACAAGGCCATTGTCCTGAATCCTTATTCAGACAAAAATAAGGACTCACAGACTAAGAAGAATGAAACAGTAAAAGGGAAAGAAAAAGTTAAACCCAAATCATCTAGCTTCAAAAAATAGATTGATGATGAGGAAACAGAGTGGGAAAGAATTAAAAGTTCTAAGGAGGAGAGTATGGAGGAAGAGGAAGGAACAGAGAGTGGGGATTACAGCTCTAATGAAGAAGGAGAAGATAAAAGTAAGAATGAGAAAGAAGGGGACACTATAGAGGAAAAAACTGAAAAGAATAACTATGATCTTGAGGAAAATCAGCAAGTGCCAGAGGAAATTGAAAAAGATATTGATGTTTTATTTGAGGATCTTGCTTCGAAAACAAAGAAGGAACATCTAGTTCAGGATGCCTATCATGTAATGGAAACTAGAGAACAAGTAAAGAATGATTTTATCCACAATGAAAGCCCTGTTGAAAATAAGGAATAGAAAAGAATGGAAAGGGAGGATTATATGGAAAAGGATGAAGACAATCCAAAAGAGATTGCAGAAGATTTATGTGATGTAGGGTAGAATGACAGGAGGCATCCCTTTATGAATTTGGCCAAATGCAAAGTAGACGCTATGCTTCAAGTTGACTCGTGGATATATAAGGAGATAATGGGCCTTAAGAAGAAAATGGAAATATTGGAACATAATCAGGAAGCAGATCAGAATAAAAACAATAATCTAGAAATGCAGATGAGGGATATACCTATCAAACTTAAAGACTATGAGAACAAACTAAGGGGGCTAATTAAGGAAATCAAAATGAATATGGAGGAGGTAACCTCTAGCATATGTACAGCCACTGTGAACATTGGAAAATGAGCAAATGAGGAAATTAAATCCTTAGAGCGGACCAGCAAGAGAACTAGATAGAGCTCAAGGAAGAAAGTAATGCAAGAGGCTGCTACGTCAGCAGCTATATCTATACAAGACACAGCTGTGATTAGAAAGGAAGTAGTGAAGATGACTTTAGAATTAGAATAATAAGATCTTTGAGTTCTTATAGTCCTGGTCCCTTTAGTTGGATGTTATATCTGGTTCTATTATCTGGTTCTTTATTTTCTTTTCACAATGGAGTTTCCAGGTCTCTGTAAAACCTGGGGTCTATCTTTTGATGACTTTGTATAGTGGTTTTAGGTCCCTATAAAACCTGTTTTTGATATTTCTTAGCATGTAGGTGATAGGTTTCACCTGTGGACGTTATTGTTATATCCTTTGTCCTTTGTTTCAGGGTTTTGGGGTCCCTTCAAAACTTGTTTTTACCTTAATCTAAAACAAGAAAGATAAAATTAAAATAATTGGGACCAACTTAAAATAACATGGCTACTCGATAGGTTGAAATATATATAATAGGTATAAATAAGATAATATATAATTACACACACACACACACACACACACACACACACACACACACACAAACACACACACATATGTATATATCTCTGTGTGTGTGTGTGTGTCTATATATATATATATATATATATATGTATATGTATATATATATATATATATATACATATATATATATATATGTATATACATATATATATATATATATATATATATATATATATATATGTATATATATATATATGCATATATATATGTGTGTGTGTGTGTATGTATATGTATATGTATATGTGTATATATATGTATATGTGTGTATATATATATATAGTATGTATGTATGTATATATATATATATATATAGTATGTATGTATGTATGTATGTATATATATATGTATGTATGTGTATATATATATATATATATATATATATATATATATATATGTAACTATATATATATATGTAATTATATATTATCTTATTTATACCTATTATTATATGTTACCTAGGCTCAATAAAAATCATAATTATATTATTATTCCCATTTAAAATAAATTATTATCAAAACACCATGAAAGATACAAGTCAAATAATTGGGACCAACTTAAAATAACATGGCTACTCAATAAGTTCAACCAAAGTGTTTGAATAATCATAAATCTTGTCCTATAGATAAACCTATCAAAAGTAAGTTATCAACATAGAAAATCATAATAAGTCATAAACATTGCATTAAGTGATAACTATAGTCATTTTTAGCATTCGACACACACACACACACACCCCAAGTTGGTCCTATATGAGTCACAACTATCTTTATTCTATGTCACCATAATAAGGTGATTGAAATAAATACTAATTACCAATCACAAAACACCTCACTTTCATGTCATGCACAAGGACACAATCAACACACTAGTAGTCCAAATGATGTCACGCCATTGAGAAAACACTATAGGGATTGAGAAGGGTATTACATATTTATGTTGTTGCATATTTTGAGTAAGGTTTCCAATATTAATGTCATCACATGTCCCAATTTATGATAGTTAGAAAAATCTTGGAAATCATTTCTATGTTTCATATTTTAAGTCAATTTCCCATACCATTATTGTTGTGTCATGTAATTTACAACATTGGTATAAATTTTAAAAATATTTTGAGTGTTGTATATTTTTGAGTTAGGTTTACCATACCAATATTGTTTCATGATGTAATTCATAACATTGGGATAAATTTTATAAATATTTGGTGTGTTACGTATTGTGAGTCAGGTTTCTCATACCAATGTCAGTGTGTGGCATAATTGGTATAACTAGGATGAATTTTTGAAATATTTAGGGTGTTCCATACTTTGTTCTAGGTTTCCTATAATAATGTCATTATATGATTGAATTCATAACACTATGACAAAGTTAAGAAATATTTTGTAGTTGCTTATTTTCGATTAGGTTTCACATAACAATGTCATTGCATGTCAAAAAAATTAATACTGGTAAAATTATTATAAATATTTGGTGTGTTACATATTCTTATTTAGGTTCCCCATACCTATGTTTTTATTGGTGCAATTCATAAAACTAAAAAAGAATTATAAATATTTGGGGTGTTTCATATTTTGAGTCAGGTTTCCCATATCAATGTCATTTCACATCATAATTCAAAACACTATGACACATTTTATAAATATTAGGGGTGTTGAATATTTTGGGTCACATTTTTCATAAAAATGTCATTATGTGTGGCATAATTTTCAACATTGGCACAAATTTCAAAAATATTAATGGTGATGCACATTTTGAGTTATGTTTCTTACAACAATGTAATTGCATGGTATAATTCAGAAAAATGAGATACATTTTTAAAATATTTAGGGTGTTACAAATATTGAATCAAGTTTCCCATACAAATGTCATTATGTGTAATAATTCAAATCACTAAGAAAAATTTTGGAAATATTTTTTGATTCATATATTTTGAGTCAAATTTCTAATACCATTGTTGTTGTGATGAAAAATTCTCAACACTTGGAATTATTTGAGTTAGGTTTCCCATACCAATGTCATTGTGTAACACAATTCATAACATTGTGAAAAAAATTATAAATATTTGTGGTGTTTCATATTTTTAGTTAGGTTTCCCATACCAATGTCATTGCATAACACAATTTGTAACATTATTAAAAAAAAATTATAAATATTTTATGTTTTACATATTTTGAGTTAAGTTTCCTGTACCAACGTCATTACAACATTGTGAATTTTTTTTTCAATATTTGTGTTTTTTAATATTTTGAGTTAGTCTACTCATACAAATGTCATCATGTATTACAATTCACAATACTAGGATAAATATATATAAATATATAAATATATATATATATATATATATATATATATATATATATATATATATATATATATATATATATATATTGGGTGTTGCATATTTTGAGTCAGGTATCTTGTACCATTATTATTTTGGAACATAATTTATAAAACTCGATATATATATATATTGAGTTTTATAAATTATGTTCCAAAATAATAATGGTACAAGATACCTGACTCAAAATATGCAACACCCAATATATATATATATATATATATATATATATATATATATAATGTTGTAAATATTTAGTCAATTTTACCATACCAATGCCATTATTCAAGTTAATTCAGAACACTATGATAAATTATAGAAATATTTGTTGTGTTTCATATTTTGATACAATTTTTTTCATACCAATATCATTGTGTGGTATAATTCAAAACATTGGAACAAATTTAAATAATATGTGGGGTGCTTCATATTTTATGTAGGGTTTCTCATATGACAAACATTATGTGTCATAATTCATAACATTAGGAAAATATTGGGAGACATTCAGGGTGTTACATGTTTTGAGATAGGTTTCTCATAGCAATGTCTATGCACAATATAATTTATGCCATGCGTAAAATATTTATAAATATTTTAAATGTTGCATATTTTGAGTTAGGTTTCTCATATTAATGTTTTTAGGTTTCATAATTCACAATAATAAGATAACTTAGATAAATAATTCGGATGTTCCATATTTTGAGATAGTTTTCCCATACCAATGTCATTAAGCAATGCAATTCACAATAATTAGATTTTTTTTTGAAATATTTGGGGTGTTGTATATTTTTAATAATGTTTACCATAAAAATGTCATTGCACAGTGTAATTCACAACACTGGGACAATTTTTTTAAATATTTGGGGTGTTGCATATTTTGATTTTGTTTTCCCATACCAATGTCATTATTTATCACAATTTGAAAAATAGGGAAAAATTTTAGAAATATTCTGGTTGTTGTATATTTTGAGTTGGGTTTCCATACCATTATTTTTATGTTACATAATTTAGAACACTTCAATAAATGTCAATAATATTCGGGGTATTACATATTTGAATTAGGTTTCTCATAACACTATGAAATTTTTTGGATCTATTTTAGGTGATCCATATTTTGAGTCAGGTTTCCAATAGCATTGTTGTTGCATCACATTATTTACAACACTAGGGAAAATTTTAGAAATATTTAAGACGTTAGATATTTTTAGTTGAGTTTGTCATACCAATGTCATTTTATGACATAGTTTGTAACATTTCAACAAAATTCATAAATATTTGGGTTGTTTCATATTTTGAGTTGAGTTTCCCATACCAATTTTTTTGCATGGTGCAATTCATAACACTAGGAAATTTTTAAAAAAAAAACATGAGGTGTTGCATAATTTGACTCAAGTTTCCTATACCAATGTCATTACACATCATAATTCACAACATTGGGGAGAAAATTGTAAATATTTTGGGGGTTTGATTTTTTGAGTCAAGTTTCTTATATAAATGTATTTACACATCAAAATTAGTAACATAGGGAAAAATTTATAAATTATTTATATTATTTCATACTATAAGTCATTTTTCCCATACAAATGTCATCATCCATTATAACTTGTAACACTAGGACAAACATTGGAAATATTTTGGATGTTGCACATTTTGTGTTAGAATTCATGTACCAATTTCATTACATAGTGAAAATATTTAACATTGGGGAAATTTTTAGGAATATTTGGGGTGTTTCATATTTTGATTTTGGTTTCCCTTACCATTTATATTGTACCACAAAATTGACAACATGTGGACAAATTTTAGAAAAAAATTGGGTGTTAACATTTTTTATTTAAGTTTATTGTGCCAACGTCATTGAATGGTCCAATTTGGAACATTGTGATAAATTTTATAACTATTTGGGATATTGAATATTTTGTGTCAAGATTATTGTACCAACATAATTACATAATTTAATTCACAATATTAGGGAAAGTTTTATAAATATTTGGGGTGTTGTATATTCTAAGTCAGGTTTCCCATACAATTGTCATTAAGTGACAAAATTCATAATACTATGAGTTTTTTGGAAATATTTGAAGTTTTTCATAGTTTGATTTAGGTTTTTCATATAAATTTAATTTGATATTATAATTTGAAACACAACTAAAAAAATTATAAATATTTGTGTTATTACATATTTTGAGTTAGGTTTTATATACCAATGTTATCACATGTGTCTATTTATGATAGTTGGACAAATTTTGGAAATAATTTGGGTGTTAAAAATTTTTAGTTAGGTTTCCCATACCATTATTATTATGTCATGTAATTTGAAACATTAATAAAAAATTATGAAATATTTGGAGTGTTTTATATTTTGAGTCAGGTTTACCATACCAATGTTGTTACATGATGTAATTCATAACACCATCACAAATTTTATAAATATTTGTATTGTTATGTATTTTGAGTGAGGTTTCTCATACCAATATCTTTGTATGGTATAATTTTAAATAGTAGGGATTTTTTAAAATATTTTGGGTGTTTCAAATATTGTGTTAGGTTTCTGATACAAATGTCATTGCATAATGTAATTCACAACACTATGACAAAATTAGGAAATATTCAGGGTGTTTTAGATTGTGTTTTCTGTACCATTGTCATTATCTATCACAATTATTAACACTAGTAAGACCATTATAAATATATTTGGTGTTGCATGTTTTGGTCAAGTTTCCCATAATAATGTCGTTGAATAGTGAAATTCATAACACTTGGAAAAAAATTAAAAATATTTGTGGTGTTGCATATTTTGAGTCAAGATTCCCATATCAAGGTCATTACACATCATTATTCAAAACACTAGGAAAAATTTTACTAATATTAGTGGTGTTGCATATTTTTAGTCAAGTTTCCCATAATAATGTTAGTGCATGGAATAATTGGCAACAATGTGATAAATTTTGGTAATATTTGGGGTGTTTCACATTTTGAGTAGGGTTTCCCATACCAATGTCATTATGTGGAATAATTCACAACAATAGGATTTTGTTTTGAAATATTTTTTTGTGTTGCATATTTTGGGTCAATTTTACCATACCATTATTATAATGTCACACATTTCACAACACTTGAAAACTTTTTGGAAATATTTGATGTGTTGTTTATTTTGAGTTAGGTTCTCATACTAATGTTATTATGTGGTATAATTTAAAAAATTGGTAAATTTTCAAAAATATTTGTGGTGTTTCATATTTTTTTCTAGGTTTCCCATACCAATGTAATTTTGAAGTGTAATTTGTAAAATTGGTAAAATGTTTACAAATATTTAGGGATTTGCATATTTAAAGTTAGGTTTTCCATACCAATGTCTTTACACTTCATAATTCAAAACACAAGGAAACATTTTGAAATTTTTGTGGTGTTGTATATTTTTATTTAGGCTTCTCATACCAATGTCATCACACATTATAATTCTCATCACTAGGACAAAATTTTATAAGATTTTGGGTGCTATGTATTTTTGGACTTGTTTCTTATACCATTATTGTTGTGATGTGCAATTAATAAAAATAATATTTTTAAAAAAATATTTGGAGTGTTATATATATTAATTTATGTTCACCATACCAATTTAATTTCATATTTTAATTCGCAACATTGGGATAAATTGTATATATATTTGAAATGTTACACATTTTGAGTTAAGTTTCCCATATTAATGTCATTGTATGGGATAATTCACAACATTGGAAAAAAAAATTAAAATATTTTGGGTGTTGTATATTTTAGGTATTATTTATCATGAAAATGTCATTATGTGTAATAATTATTAAAATTGGTAAAAACTTTGGTGAAATTTGGGATGTTGCATATTTTGTGTGTAGGTTTTTCATATCGATGTCAATGTGTAGTGTAATTCACAACATAAAGAGAAACTTTTTATGTATTTGGGGTGTTGAATATTTTGAGTCAAGTTTATTATATAAATTTCATTGGGAATTTCAATTCATAATAATATGATAAATTTTATAAATATTTTGGGTGTTTCATATTTTGAGTTATGTTTCCCATACCAATGTAATTGAGTGGAACAATTCAATAAAATTAGTCAAATTTTATAAATATATGGGTTGTTGAATATGTTTAATTAGGTTTCTCATAACAATGTTTATACATGGTGTAATTCACAATATTGGGACAACTTTTTGAAATATTTAATCTATTTTATATTTTAAATTAAGTTTCCCATACAAATGTTATTATGTAGAAAAATTCACAACACAAACAAATTTTGGAAATATTTGGGGTGTTACATATTTTGAGTTAGGTTTATCATACCATTGTTGTTATTCTACACATTTTACAACACTTGGATAAATTTTAGAGATATTTTAGGTGTTACATATTCAAGTTTAATTTATCATATTGATATCATTTACACATCACAATTCATAACACTAGAACAAATTTTAAAAATATTTGGGGTGTTGCATATTTTGAATCTAGATTCTCATATAAATTTTATTAGGAATTAAAATTCATAGCATTATGATAAATTTTATAAATATTTGGGTAATTATATATATTGAGTTATATTTCCCATACCAATGCCATTGAGCTACACAATTCATAATAATTAGATAATTTTTTTAAATAATTGGGTTGATGCATATTTTTAATCAAGTTTCCCACAACAATGTATTTGCATGGTGTAATTAAAAACCTTGGGACAAAGTTTTGAAATAGTTGGGTTGTTCCATATTTTGAATTCAATTTCTCATATAAATGTTATTATTTGGCATAATTCACAACACATAAACTTTTAAAATATTTGGGGTGTTACATATTTTGAGTCTAGTTTTTCATACCATTATTATTGCACTACACAATTCATTAAACTTGGGTAAATTTTAGTGATATTTAGGGTGCTACATATTTGAGGTTATTTTCACATACCAATATCATTTACCTAAAAAAATTCACAAAATAGGGACAAATTTTAGAAATCTTTAGGGTGTTGCATATTTTGAATTAAGTTTCTCATATAGATGTCATCAGTGATTTCAATTCATAAAAATATGATAAATTTTATAATTATTTGGGGTGTTAAATATTTTTAGTTATGTTTCCCATATGAATGTAATTATGTATAATAATTGACAATAATTAGACAAATTTTATAAATATTTGTGTAATTGCATATTTTGACTCAAGTTTCCCATAACAATGTCTCTGCATGGTGTAATTCACAACATCAAGACAAAGTTTTGAAATTTTTGGGTTTTTAAATATTTATAATTAATTTTGCCACACAAATTTTACTATTTGGCACAATTCACAACATATACAAAATTTTGAAATATCTTGGGTGTTACATATTTTGAGTCAAGTTTCTCATACCATTATTGTTATGCTACACAATTCATAACACTTGGATAAATTTAAGTGATATTTGGGGTGTTACATATTTAAGTTGAGTTTCCCTTACCAATATCATTTACACAACACAATTCATAACAGTAGGACACATTTTATAAATATTTGGGGTGTTGCATATTTTTAGTTGGGTTTCCCATATGAATATTGTTTCACAATGCAACTCAAAATACTAAGAAAAATTTATAAATATTTGGGGTGTTGCATATTGAGTCAAGTTTACTATGCCAATGTAATTACACAACACACTTCACAACATTTAAATTTTTTGTAGTTATTTGGGGTTTGACATATTTTGAGTTAGTTTTCTATAAAAATGTCTTTTCACATCAAAATTCTTAACATGGGAACAAATTTCTAAAATATTTTTATTGTTGCATATTTTGAGTATTTTTTTACCATAACAATGTCATAAAACTTTAAATTCATAACACTAGGAAAAACTTTGGAAATTTTTTGGGTGGTGTATATTTTATGTTAGGTTTCATGTACCAATTTTATTATGAAAGGTAAATCTTTAACATTAAGACAAATTTTATAAATTTTTGGGGTGCTATATATTTTGAGTTTGGTTTCCTTTAACATTTTGGTTACACCACACAATTGACACTCTAAGCAAATCTTTATAAAAATATAGGATGCTACAAATTTAGAGTCAGGTTGCTTGTACCAATGTCATTAAATAGGATTGATTCATATACCAATGTCATTACATAGATGAAATTCATAACACTAAGGAAAACTTTTAAAATATTTTGGTTGTTTCATATTTTCTATTGGGTTTCCCATAGCAATGTGATTTATTGGAATGATTCAAAATATTATGCTTTTTTAGATATATCTTAAAATTTACATATTCTGAGTTGGGTTTTTTGTACCAATGTCATTTCACATCACTATTCAAAACACAAGAAAAAAATTATACATATTTCTGTTATTGCATATATTTATTCATGTTTCTTTTACCAATGTCATCACATGTCTCAATTCTTAATATTTGGAATTTAATTTTTATGTTTCATATTTTGAGTAAGGTTTCCCATATAATTATTTTTGTGTTATGTAATTTGTAAAAATGGGAAAAAATTTGGAAAATTTTTGAGTGTTGTATATTTTGAGTTAGGTTTACCATACCATTGTTGTTTCATGATGTAATATGAAACACATGGATAAATTTTATAAATATTTGGGGTTTTACATATTTTGTATCAAATTTATCATACCAATATCATTTCATGTCATAGTTTATAACACTAGGAAAAATTTTAGAAATATTTGGGGTATTACATATTTTGTGTTAAGTTTCATATACCAATGTCACTATATGATGTAATTCACAAAACTGTAACAAATTTAGGAAATATTTTTGGCATTTCATATTTTATATTGGGTTTACTATACCAATTTCATTTCAACTAGTAATTATTAACACTTTTAAAATTATCGAAAACATTTTAGGTGTTGCATATTTTGAGTCAAGTTTTTTATACCAATGTGAATTATTAACACACTTCATAACACTGGAAAAATTAAAAAACAAATTAGGATGTTGCATATTTTTAGTTAGGGTTCCCATATAATTATCATTGTACATCATAATTCACAACACTGGGATAAATTATAGAAATATTTTGGTTCTTACATACTTTGAGTTAGATTTCCTATACCAATGTCATTATGTGGTGTAATTTCCAAAAAGGGGACAAATTTTAGAAATATTTATGGTGTTGTGTATTTTGAGTTAAGATTCATATAAAAATCTCATTTCAAGGCATAATCTACAACATTGGGAAAAATTATTGAGATATTTTTGGTATTGCACATTTTGAGTTGGGTTTCCCAAACCAATGTCATTATGTGGCATAATTCACATCAATTGGGACAATTTTTGGAAATGTTTTGGTTGTCACATATTTTGAGTTGAGTTTCCTATACCATTATTATTATGCTACATATTTCATAAAACATGGATAGATTTGGAAAAAGTTTGGGGTGTTGAATAATTTTAGTTAGTTTTCCCATACAAATGTCATTGTGTGACTCAATTCACAACATTGGGAAAAAATTAAAAACTATTTGGTGTTAGGTCTCCCATACCAATGTCATTATGTGACATAATTTTTAACAGTATTATTTTTTTAGAAATATTTGCATTTTCTCATATTTTGAGTTAGGTTTCTAATAACAATGTAATTGCACATCACAATTCATAACATAAGGACACATTTTTAAAATATTTTTGGTGTTTCCTATTTTGAGTTTGGATTCTTGTACCAATGTCATCATACATCATAATTAACAACACTAGGGAAAATCTTGAAAATATTTTGGTTGTTGCATATTTTGAGTTAGGTTTCCTATAGCATTATTTTTATACTATGTAATTTGTAACACTACAAAAAATTTTGGAAATATTTGGAGTTATTTATATTGTGATTTGGGTTTACCATACCAATTTTGTCACTTGGTGTAATTTGAAATAATGAGATAATTTTAAAAATATTTGGCATGCTCCATATTTTTAATCTAGTTTCTTATACCAATGTTAATATGTGGTGTAATATATAATAGTGGTATAAATTTAGAAAATATTTGTGGCATTCATATTTTGTGGGTTGGGTTTGTCATACCAATATTATTATGAATTGAAATTCTTAACACTACGAAAAACTATAGAGATATTCAAGGTGTTTAATATTTTGAGTTAGGTTTCTTGTGCCAATGTCGATGTGTGGTGTAAATAGTAACATATAAAAAACTTTATGAATATTTGGGTTGTTGCATATTTTGATTTAAGTTTCTCATATCAATGCCATTGGGAATCATAATTCACAATACTAGGACAAATTTGGTAAATATTTGTGTGTTTCATATTTTGATTCATATTTCCCATGCCAATGTCATTGAGTGGTGAAATTCACAATAACTGGACAAATTTTAAAATTATTTTAGGTTTTTCATATTTTCAATCAAGTTTCGAATAATGATATCCTTGCATAATGTAATTATTAACACTGGGATACAATTTTAAAATCTTTGGGTTGTGTCATATTTTTATTTTATTTTCCCATTCTAACATCATTATGTGGTACATATCATAATAATGGGAAAAAATTGTAAATATTTGGGGTGTTGCATATATGGAGTTAGTTTTCTCATACAATTGTTGTTATCTAATAAAATTCATAACACTTGGATAAATATAGAAAATGTTTTCAGTATTGTATATTTGAGTCAGGTTTATTGTAGCAATGTCATTTATATAATACAATTCACAACATTGAGAGAAATTTTATGAATATTTTAGGTATTACATATTTTAAGTTATATTTCTCATACCATTGTTGTTTCATTAAGCAATTCACAACACTAGGGTAAATTCAATAAATATTTGGGATTTTGCATAGTTTAAGTTAGGTTTATCATAAAAAATTCACTGCATGATATAGTTTGAAACACTAGGACAAATTTTAGTAATATTTGTAGTGTTGCATATTTTTATTAGGGTTTTTGATGAAAAAAATAGGCCAACCTTCTGGAGGCCATAAATTTTGATGCATAACTATGTTTGAGATCTTTCACATGTCAAAATGACCATATCAAAAAATTTCAATTCTACCGTAACTGGATCTATCTACTTAGATTTGATTTTGATATTTTTTAGAGGCCAAACTTGATCATGTGAGGGTCTAAAATTAACATTTAATGAATTTTTGGTGAATTTTTTTTATAAATTATATATTTTTAGAAATGGAAGTGAACTTTAATTAAATTTTATCCCATATGATAATTTTGGTATTTAGGTTATTTTAATAAATTCTTGGAGCCACCACATGATTTCATGTGAAACTTACTATAAATAGCGACTGCTAAAAATTGATTTTTTTTTAGATTTTATATTTTTTGAATTTTTGCATGTCAACTCTAAATTTTTAGTTGAGGATTATTTAATTATGATTTGGGTTTGTATTTATTTCAATAAATCAATATGAATCAATTCTAAGTATTGTTTCAATATCTTGGCCTATTGGTAAGTTTCTTGTTCTTGATAGTTTTTAGGTTAAATTTTTGGCATCAAAGCAAGTTCAAATCTTGGAGGAGTAAATAATGGTGAGAGGGTGACGAGGTGTTTTATAGATGAACTAGACTATATAATATCTATAGAGGCAAGTTCAATAATTACTAAAGGTTATCACCAATCAATAGATAAGACAAGGTGGTGATGAGGAAGGCATAGATCATGATGAAGAAGTTTAGAAAGAAGAAGAACAATAAGAGCAATCACCATCAATGGAAGATACTACGGTTCAAGATTTAGAAGGAATAAATGAAGGAATTAAAGTTGATGATATAGATTATGGAGGTAGTTTAAAAATAGATGAGTTGATAGATTGGATGAATAACATGGAGAAGTTATTCAAGTGGATGACTATGAGAGAAGACAAGAAGGTAAAGTTTTCATGTATGAAATTGAAAGATCATGCAATGATTTGGTGGGAACACCTAAAAAAAGAGAGATAAAGAAAAGATAAATAGAAGATTGATTCATGGAAAAATATGGAGGATAATCTAGGGGATAAATTTCTTCCCATGGATTACGCACAAACCCTATATAGAATATTTCAAATTTTGAGGCAAAAAGATCAAAATATACAAGAGTATATAGATTAATTTTATAATCTTTCCATATGAGTGGAGTATAAATTTTTAAAATAGATGATGGTTTCAAGGTATGTAAATGGTTTTAAATTTTCTATTCAAGATGAATTAAGCATGCACATAATACTTATCATGAAGGAGGCTTATCAATTAGCTTTAAAGGTAGAAGAAAAGTAAAATAGAAAAAATTTTAGAAAGACATCTATTGGTCCAAAAAGAGGTGGATCCCCTATAATAAGGGGATGAGGTGGGTTTAATACCACCATAGGTGTCTTTAATGCCAATAAAGGTGAATCATCACATGGTGTAGAAATGGAAGATGATAATAGGAAAGTGTTTCAATACTAATAGAGAAGAAGAGGATTTTAGAGAGGATGAGGTTATGGTAGTGCTAGAGGATGGTTTCTAAATCAACATATATCTTATGTTTGTTGTATATGTGGAAAAGAATGGAATAGAGTGTTTGAGTGTCCACACTATCAAGATTAAGAAAGGAGGTAAGAAGATCACCCAAGAGTAAGCCTAGTTGAGGATGAAATAGAAGAGCTAAATACTAAAGTTACACTAGCTTATTATCATGAGAATCTCGTGATGAGAAGCACTATGATCAGTCAAAGGAAGGATAAAGTGCATAATAAAGAAGGTTTTGATGCATGGCTATGATTAAATATTTTTTAGACAAGATATACTTCAGGTGGAAAGGTATGCAAAGTAATTATATGTGGTGGTAGTTGTGAAAATATGGTTTCTAAAGAAATGATTAAGAACCTAAATATGCATTGTGAAAAGCATCCTAATCCTTATCATTTTTCATTTTTTAAGAAAGGGAATGCAGTGATAGTAGATAAAAGATGCTTAATCAAGTTTTCTATAGGAAAGAGTTATAATAATGAAATATGGTGTGATGGTATTCTGATGGATGCATGTCATGTGTTATTGGGAAGACCATGGGAATTTGACAGGAAAGCAATTCACGATGTATTAAATAATAGATACACTTTTTTGAAAGGTTATACAAACATATTTTTGTTACCTATTAAAGAAGAAGAGAAGAAATAAATCATTCTTTATACTAAGGAGTTTATCCAAGTTATAAAGGTAGTAGGTTGTTGTTATGCATTAGTAGAAAATTATGAAGAAACATAATTGGTGTCAATAACAATATAATCAACAAGAGTGTTGATATAATATGTAGATGTTATGCCTGATGAGTTACCAAGTGGTTTACCACCAAAGATATATCTACAACATCACATTGATTTGTTTCTAGGATCATCTCTACCCAATCAAGCAAATTATAGGATGAGTCCAATCAAACTCGTAGAATTAAATAAATAGGTTACTAAATTAATAAGGAAGAAGGTGATAAGGGAGAGTATGAATCCTTATGCAACACTAGCTTTGCTAACTCCAAAGAAAGATGGAGGATGGATAATATGTGTGGATAGTAGAGCAATTAATAAAATTATAGTAAAGTATAGGTTTACTATACCTATCTTAGATGATATGATGGATGTGCTTATAGGAGTAAAGTATTTTACCAAGATTGATCTAAGGAGTGGTTATTATCATATTTGAATTCATGAAGGAGATGAGTGGAAAACTGCATTCAAGTCTAGGGATGGCTTATATGAGTGGATGGTGATGCCATTTAGATTATATAATGCACCTAGCACATTTATGAGGGTGATGAATATAGTGTTATGAGAATATATTGGTAAGTTTGTGGTTATTTATTTTGATGATATTCTAATATTATTTAGGACTAAAGAAGAACACTTACAACATTTGAGAATGGTAATGGATTTTTTTATGAAATGAGAAGTTGTATGTAAATTTGAAGAAGTGTAGGTTTATGTAGAAAAGTTTGGTATTTTTGGGATTTGTAGTTTTAGTATATGGTCTAAAAATGGATGAAGAAAAGATAAAGGCAATTTTTAGAGGAAATAATTTTGTAACCTTACAGATGAAGAAGAATTATAGAGGTAAGAAGTTTCCATGGTTTAGCAACATTTTATATAAATTTTATTAAAAATATTAGTACTATTGTGTCACTAATAACAAATTGCATGAGATAACAATCAATTATGAGAAGGCAGCCACCATGCTAACCAAAACCCTAACCTTCGCATCTACCTTCTTATCCTTTGGTGACCAAATCCCATGGTTAATCACCCTTGCCTTCTTGTTCTAAGGTAGGTGATGGGATGGAACATCGACTGGGGTCATGGTTCATGCTGATGTGCTTCTAGACATCAGGGATTTCTTCAGTGATGTTTTTGATTTCCATGGTGGTGATTCCTCTGAGTTTCAATTTAGTAGAGGGGGTGATTAAGTAGATGATTGGGTGGACAGAATAGGTGGTGGTGGCACTGGTTCTAGGGCTTGTTTCTTTGATTGTGGCATTGTTTGTTATGGGCAGTGCATTTTTAGGGTTTGAGGGCATGGTGGAGCATGTCCTTTTTCTCAACATGGCTATGGCCATCATTATTATTGGATCTAATGGTGTCTCCATCAAATTAAAGGGACAGAGAAACCAAAGTTATTTTGTGGAATTTTAATGTCCTAGTAAATGCTTATGTGTCATTATTTTGCAATGGCAACCTGCATTGTTGGCCAGGGCAGAATTCTAAAGATATATATTTTTTAGCATTCTTCACCCTATCCTATAAGTTCTTTGAGGTTTCAGGTCCTTGTAAAACTTGGGTGCTTTTATTGGACTTTCTTTGTGGTTTTAGGTCCCTGTAAAACCTGATTTTGATGTTGCTCTTTAGTAGGTTTCAGGATTGCTTTTCCTAGTGGTTGTTAATGCTTTATCTTTCTTGATTCTTTAAAGGGTTTCGGGGTCCCTTCAAAACCTGATTTTACCATAATCTAAAACAAATTGCATGAGATGGAAATAATTTTCATGGACTAGAGCAGCCATATAAAGTTTCAAATTTTTCAAGAAGAAGATTACAAAAAGACCAATTTTAGCATTATCATATTTTAACAAAGTGTTTAAGGTTGATTGTGATGCTTTGTTTGTGGGAATTGGTGTTATACTGAGTTAAGAAGGAAAGCCAATAGAATATTTTAATGAGAAATTGAATGAAATAAGAACAAATTATTCTACTTATGATGTTGAACTTTATGCAATTATACAAACATTAATACATTGGAAGCATTATCTGGTGCTAAGGATTTTATACTAGTTATAGATCATGAGGCTTTGAAGTATGTGAATACACAAAAGAAGTTGAATAATAGGCATGCATAGTGGGTTTGTTTCTTGTAGGGGTATACTTTTGTGTTGAAACATAAATCAGGAAAATAGAATTAGGTAGTTGATGCATTGAGCACGAGAGTAGTATTATTAACTACTATGGTGAGTAAAGTTGTTGTATTTGAAGCTATTACATAATTATATGATATTGATCCATATTTTAGTAAGGTAGTATAGCAGTATAAGAATCCATTAATAGGTGGGATAGATGTTATTCATGATGAGTATATTATACAAGAAGGTTATCTATTTAAAGGGAAATAATTATGCATTCTAGTTGGGTCTCTAGGAGATAATATAATAAGAGAATTACATAGTGGTGGTTTTGCTAGACATTTGGGTAAGACAAAGACAATAGGTTTGGTGGATGAAAAGTTTTTATGGACAAAGATTAAGAGAAATGTGACAAGCTATGTTTAAAGGTGAATAATATGTCATGTGGCTAAAAGACATGCACAAAATACTAGACTCTACATGCCATTACTAGTTCGAAGAGGGTGATAGATAGATTTGAGTATGGATTTTGTGTTGGGATTGTCAAACACACAGAGAGGTAATGATTCAATTTTTGTTGTTGTAGACAAATTTTATAAAATGATTCATTCATTCATACAAGAAAACCAATGATGCCACTAGAATTACAAAATTATTTTTTATGGTAATTATGAGATTGCATGGTCTTCCAATAATTATTACTTCAGATAGGGACATGAAACTTATAAGTCATTTTTAAAGGGATTTGTGGAACAATGTGGGTACTAATCTATAAATAAGTAGTGAATATCACACACAAATAGATAGATAGATAGATAGATAGATAGATAGATAGATAGAGGTTGTGAATAACAACTTGGGAAAATTATTGAGATGCATATTGGGAGAGAAGCCAAAGTAATGGGACTTAACTTTACCACAAGCTAAGTTTGCATATAATAGTTTAATTAATAGATTAATAGGAAAGTCACGTTTTTTAATTACTCATTGGATAAATCCTATGGATAGTTTATATTTGGTATAATTTCCAATTGTAGATCGAATTAGTGATGATGCAAAAGCATTTGCAGAGCATATGCAATAGTTGTAAAAAGGAGTAAGAAGAAAGTTGTAGGAAAGTAATGAAAAATATAAAGCAACAATGGATTTTAGAAGAATATCCAAGGTATTTTAATAATTATATTTACTAATGGTATTATCGAGGAAATAAATATTTCCAAAAGGCACATACAACAAGTTGAAGTACAAGAAAATTGGACCATACAGAATTATGAAGAAAATTAATAATAATTCCGATGAGGTAAGTTTACCATAAAATTTTGATATATCTCAAGTACTTAATTTTTAAAGCTTAAATGAATTCCATGGATAATATGATGAAGATGAAGAAGTAAATTGGGAGCTGCAGGTTCCAAACAAGAAGAAATAAAAAATAGTGCAGGTTTTGGATATGAAGATAGTGAGCACAAGTTAAGGGAACTATAATAGGTATTTGGTGCAATGGTAAGGATTGAATAAAGAATAAAACACTTGTATTATATAATAGAAGATAAATAATATTGATAAATACAAATGGAAGCAATATAATCATGCCAACTCATAGGAGTTGAGTTGTTTTCAACTAGAGGAGAATGATGCAGAAAAAAAGTAAACATTGTGGAGGCCATAAATTTTAACCGGTAACTTTGTTTGAAATCTTCTACACACCAAAATGACCATATCAAAAATATAAATTCTACTCTAAGACACTCTATCCACTTACATCTAACTTTAATATCTTTTATAGGCTAAAATTGATCATCTGAGGGTCCAAAATTAACATGTAATGATTTTTTATAGAATTTTATTTTTTAGAAATTATATATTTTAGAACCAGAAGTTAACTTTAGTTGAATTTCATCCCAAAGGATAATTTTAGTATTTATTTTATTTTACGAAATTTTTATAACCACACATGCTTGCATGTAAAACATACTATAAATAGTGGCTGGTAAAAGTAGACATTTTTTTAGATTTTGGAATTTTGAAATTTTTGTTTGTCAAATCTAAATTCTAAGTTGAGGCTTATTTAAGCATGGTTTGGGTTGGTAATTATTTCAAGAAATCAATATGAATCAATTTTGAGTATTGTTTCAATATCTTAGCCGATTGGTAATTTTCTTGTTCTTGATAGTTTTTGGGTTTATTAGTTTCACATACAAATGTTTTTGTATGGTGCAATTCAAAACACTAAGAAACACATTAGAGATATATTGGGTGTTGCATATTTTTAGTTAGGTTTCTTATACCAATGTCATTACATAATGTAATTCACAACAATGGGAAAATTTTGGAAAGATTTGGAACTTTTTAGTTAGTTGTCCCATATAAATGTCTTTGCATGTCACAATTAGTATCATAGGGATAAATTTAAAAAATATTTGTATTGTTTCACATTTTGAGTCATTTATCCCATACCAATGTCATCACATGTCACAATTCATAACATTATGACAATGTTTGGAATTTTTTTTTTATGTTTCATATTTTGAGTCAAGTTTCTGATACCATTATTATTTTGAAATAAAATTCACAATATTGGGACAAATATTATAACTCTTTGGAGTGTAGTATATTTTAATTCAGGTTTACCATACCAATGTTGTAGCACAATGTAATTTACAAAACTAGGAATTTTTTTTGAAATATTTGGGATGTTGTATGTTTTTAATCATGTTTCACTTACCAATGTCATTGTATGGTGCAAGTTACTACACTAGACAAATTTTTAAAAAATATTTGAGGTGTTTCATATTTTGAGTAGAATTTCCCATATCATTATTGTTTTGCAGTGCAATTGAGAATAATGGGAATTTTTTTCATAAATATTTTAGGTGTTGTAAATTTTGGGTTGGGTTTTCCATTCCAATTATGTTAAACATCACTTTTCAAAATAATTTGAAAGTTTTAGAAACATTTGGGGTGATGTATATTTTGATTCATGTTCCCTATAAAAATGTCATTACTTGATGTAAATTACAACACTAGGAAAAACATCAAAAAAAAATTGGTGTTGTATATTTTATTTCAGGTTTCTAATAAAAATGTTATTATGTATCAAAATTCACAACATGAAATGTTTTTTGAAATATTTGTGGTTTTGCATATTTTGAGTTAGGTTTCCTATATTAATGTCATCACATGTCCTAATTATAACATGGGGAAAAAAAATTTAAATATTTTTGGGTTTTGCATACTTTGAGGTATGTTTCATATAACATTATTATTTGCCAACATAACTCCAAATAATAGGACAAAGATTGGAGATGTTTAGAATGTTGTATATTTTTAGTTGGGATTAATATATTAATGTCATTACATGGAAAATTTTTTAACACAAATAAAAGATTCAAAAATATTTGGGGTGTTTCATATTCTGATTAAGGTTACCCATAATAATGTCATTACATGGCATAGTTCACAACATTGGGATAAATTTAGAAAATATTTGGGGCATTGCATATTGCTTGTCGGGTTTCCTATACAAATGTCATTTCATGACATGAATCATAAAACTATAAAAGATACATCAACATTTGTGGTGCTATATATTTCAGGTTTAGTTTCCCATACTAGTGTCATTTCACAGCACAATTCATCATACGAGTAAAGATTTTAAAATGATTTAGGGTGTTATATTTTTTAGTCAGGTTTCCCATACCAATGTCATTGTTTGGTGAAATTCATAATAGGTGTTTCATATTCTGAGTCAAGTTTTCCATAATAATGTCATTATGTACCATAATTCACAACATTAGGACACACTTAAAAAAAATTAAGGTGTTTCATATTTTGAGGGAGGTTTTGTTTACAAATTTCATTACATCATGTAAATCACAACACTAGGACAAATTTTATAAATATTTATGGTGTTGAATATTTTGGGTTGGGTTTCCCATTTTAATTTCATTACACATCTCAATTCATAACACACAAAAAATATAGAAATATTTTGGATGTTACGTATTTTGATTCATTTTTCCCATACTATTATTGTGAGGCGAAATTCATAACACTACAAAAGTTTTCAAAAATATTTGGGGTGTTTCATATTTTGATTTGTGTTTCCTATATCAATGTAATTATACATATAAATTTGTAACATTAACAGAATTTTCACAAATATATAGGGTGTTTCATATTTTTTTGTCAATTTTTAGGTATCAATGTTGTTTTGTAACATAATTTCCAATAGTCAAAAAAATTTCAAAAACATTTGCAGTGTTTCATATTTTGAGTCAAGTTTCACTTAACAATGTTTTTGCATAACATAATTCACAACAGTAGGATAAATTTTATAAATATTTGGCATTTTACATAGTTAAGTCTACTTTTTTGTGCCAATGTCATTACATGACACAATTCCCAAAGTTAAGACAAAATTTGTAAATATTTAGCATGTTGCATATAACAAGTGATGCTTCTTATAGCAATTTTGTTGCATTTCATAATTCATAACAATAAAAAAAATCCATAAATATTAGGGGTGTTGCAAATTTTGATTTAGGTTTTTCACACCTTTATTGTTTCATGATGAAATTCTCAAATTTGGGAAAGAAATTATAAATATATGGAGTGTTAAATATTTTGGGCTAGGCTCCCCATATCGACATCTTTACATGATGTAATTTACAACACTGGGACAAAATTTATAAATATTTAGGGTTTTTTATTTATTTATTTTTTTTTGTGATTTCTTATACCAATGTTCTTGATCATTATATTTCATAACACAAGGATTTTTTATTTAAATTTTGTTTTGTTGCATATTTTGAGTTAGGCTTCCCATACCAATGTCATCTCATATTTTAATTCCTAATACTAGGTGAAATTTTGGAAATATTTTTAGTGTTGCATATTTTGTGTTAGGTTTCCCATACAATTATTATTATGACTAAAAATTCATAACATTGGAATTTTTTTTTGAAATATTTGTATTATTGTATATTTAGATTCAAGTTTCTCGTACCAATATCTATTCATGGTAAAATTTACAACACTAACACAAATTTCATAAATATTTGACATGTTGCATATTTTAAATAAGGTTTCCCATACCAATCTCATTATGTGGTGAAATTCACAACACTAGGACAAATTTAAAAACATACGAGATGTTGCATATTTTCAGTGGGGTTTCCCATATAAATTCCATTACATGACATAATTAACAACATTAGGATTTTTAAAAAATATTTTGGGTGTTGCATATTTTTGTTAGGTTTCTTATACTAATATTGTTACACTAAAAAAATATTTATAAATATTTTGGTGTCACATATTTTGGTTTGAGTTTCTATTACCAATGACATCATGTGGCACAATTTGCAACACTAGGAAAAAATATAGAATTATTTGGGGTGTTTCATATTTTTAGTCAAATATCTTATAGCAATGTCATTATGTATCACACTTTGTAACATTGGAATAAATTTCATAAATATTTAGGGTGTTTCATATTTTGAGTTAGGGTTCTTGTAACAATGTTGTTTCATAGTGTAATCTATAACATTGTGATAAATTTTAGAAATATTTGGGGTTTTTTATTTTGAGTTGGGTTTCCCATACTAATCTCATTTCATGTTACAATTCATAACATTATGATAGGTTTTGTAAATGTTTGGTGTGTTGCATATATTGAGTTGGGTTTGTCATATCATTTTCGTTATACTAGACTATTCATAATAATTAGACAAATTTTATAAATATTTTTGCATTGCATATTTCAAGCCAGATTTCCCATAGTAATTTCATTTGTGTAACATAATTCAAAACATTGGGAAAAATTTTGGAAAAAATTTAGTTGTTACATTTTCTGAGTTGAGTTATTTTACAATTGTTATTGTGTCATGTAATGCATAACACTAGGAAAAAAAACTATAAATATTTGGTGTGTTACATATTTTGAGTAAGGGTTGCCATACTCATTTCATTTACAACATAGGCAAATTTTAGAAATATTTGTGGTGTTTCATATTTTTAGTTTGGTTTCCAATACCATTGTCATTACAAGGTGAAATTCACAACACTAAAACAAAAATTTTAAATATTTGGGGTGTTGCATATTTTTAGTCAAGTTTCCCATACCAATGTTTTTATATAATATGAATCATGACACTAGGAAAATTTACATATATATATATATATATATATATATATATATATATATATATATACATATATATATATATATATATATATTTGGTTTTGCAAATTTTGAATTGAGTTTCCCATACCAATGTCATTACATGTCATTATTCATAAAATGGGATAAAATTTTATAAATATTTTTTATATTTCATATTTTGAGTCAAATTTCACACACTAATGTGATCATGCAACACAATTCGTAACATCGAGAAAAAAAATTTGAAATATTTTACATGTAAATTTTAATTCAAGTTTCTCTTTCCATTATTATTTCACTATGAAAATCATAGTACTGGGCCAATTTTTTTAAATATATAAGGTGAAGTATATTTTGAGTTAGTTTTACCATACCAATGTCATTATATGATTCAATTTGTAACATTGGGAAAAATTCAAAAATATTTGGGTTGTTTCATATTTTTAGTCTAGTTTCCCATATTAATGTTATTATATGGTACAATTTGCAACACCAAACAAATTTCAAAAATATTTTAAGGTATTGTATATTTTGAGTGGAGTTTCCCATACTTATGTCATTACATAACAACATAAACAAATTTTAAAAATATTTGGGGTGTTACATATTTTGGATTTGGTTTTCTATACCAATGTTATTACACATCACTTTTCACAACTATAGGATAATTTTGGAAACATTTGGGGTATTATATATTTCGAGTAAGGTTTTCCATACCAATGTCATTGGGTGGCACAATTTTTAAGAAGGTTTTCCATACCCATGTCATTAGGTGGCACAATTTGCAACACTAGGAAAAAAGTTTCAAATATTTGGGGTGTTGCATATTTTGAATCAGGTTTCCCATACCAATGTAATTGCACATCAAAATTCACAATGTTAAGATAAATTTAAGAAATATTTTGGATGTTAAATTTTATGAGTTGATTTTTCCATAATAGTGTTATTACATAGTATATTTCATAACATTGGGAAAAAAATTATAAATATTATGTGTGTTACAAATTTTGAGTCATGTTTTCATAACAATGTCATTTCTTGGAATAATTTTAAACAATAGAAAAAAATCATAAAATACTTAGTGTTTTGAATATTTTTAGTTGGATTTCCCATACCAATGTTGTTACATGGTGCAATCTACAATACTAGGAGTGTTTTTGAAAATATTTTGGGTGTTGCATATTTTGAGTGGGTATTCTCATACCAATGTTGAAAATATTTATAATATAAAACACTCAAAATTTGTAACACCCATAATATTTTTAAATTTTTTCCCAATGTTATGAAATATACTATGTAATAACACTGGTATACAAAAACCAACTCAAAAATTTAACATCCAAAATATTTCTCAAATTTATCCTAGCACTATGAATTGTGATGCACAATGACATTGGTATGGGAAACCCAATTCAAAATATGCAACACCCAAAATATTTGTAAATTTTTTCCTAGTGCTACAAATTGTGCCACCCAATGACATTGGTATGAAAAACCTTACTCAAAATATGCAACACCCCAAATGTTTCCTAATTTCTCCTATAGTTGTGAAAAGTGATGTGCAATAACATTTGTATGGAAAACCAAATCCAAAATATGTAACACCCCAAATATTTCCAAAATTTGTTTTTGTTGTTATGTAATGACATAAGTATGGGAAACTCCACTCAAAATATACAATACGTTAAAATATTTTGAAATTTGTTTGGTGTTGCAAATTGTACCATATAATAACATTAATATGGGAAACTAGACTAAAAATATGAAACAACCCAAATATTTTTGAATTTTTCCTAATGTTAAAAAATGCATCATATAGTGATATTGGTATGGTAAAACTAACTCAAAATATACTTCACCTTAAATATTTCCAAAAATTGGCCTAGACTATGATTTTCATAGTGAAATAATAATGGTAAGAGAAACTTGACTTAAAATATACATGTAAAATATTTAAATTTTTTTTCTCGATGTTACGAATTGTGGTGCATGATCATATTAGTGTGTGAAATTTGACTCAAAATATACAATAGAAAATATATTTCTAAAATTTTATCCCATGTTACAAATAATGACATGTAATGACATTGGTATGGGAAACTTGATTCAAAATATGCAAATCCAAATATATATATGAAAATTTTCATAGTGTCATGATTCATCTTATATAAAAACATTAGTATGGGAAACTTGACTAAAAATATGCAACACCCCAAATATTTAAAATTTTTGTTTTAGTGTTGTTAATTTCACCTTTTAATGACAATGGTATTGGAAACCCAACTAAAAATATGAAACACCACAAATATTTCTAAAATTTGCCTATGTTGTAAATGAAATTATGAAATGAAATTAGTATGGAAACCCTGACTCAAAATATGTAACACAACAAATATTTATAGTTTTTTTCCTAGTGTTATGAATTACATGACACAATAAAAATGGTAAAAGAAACTCAACTCAAAAAATCCAACTAAAATTTTCCCAATGTTTTGAATTATGTTGCACAAATGAAATTACTATGGGAAATCTACCTTGAAATATGCAATGTAAAAAATATTTATAAAATTTGTCTAATTATTACAAATAGTGTGGTATAACAAAAATTATATGAGAAACCCAACTCAAAATATGCAACACACCAAAAATTTCCAAAACCTATCATAGTGTTATGAATTCCATCATGAAATGAGATTATTATGGGAAACCCAACTCAAAATTAAAAAAAAACCCAAATATTTCTAAAATTTATCACAATGTTATAGATTACGTTATGAAACCATATTGTTACAAGAACCCTAACTCAAAATATGAAACACCCCAAATATTTATGAAATTTATTCCAATGTTAAAAAGTGTGATACATAATGACATTGCTATAAGAAACCTAATTAAAAATATGAAACACCCCAAATAGTTCTAAATTTTTTCCTAGTGTTGCAAATTGTGCCACATGATGTCATTGGTAATGGAAACTCAAACCAAAATATATGACACCCAAATGTTTATAAATATTTTTGTAGTGTAACAATATTAGTATATGAAACCCAACCAAAATATGTAACACCAAAAATATTTTTAAAATATCCTAATGTTTCTAATTATGTCATGCAATGAAATTTATATCTGAAACCCCATTGAAAATATGCAACATCTCATATGTTTTTAAATTTGTCCTAGTGTTGATAGGACAAAACATGCAACATGTCAAATATTTATGAAATTTTTGTTAGTGTTGTAAATTGTACCATGAACTAATATGGGTATGAGAAACCTGAATCTAAATATACAATACTACAAACATTTCCAGAAAAATTCCCAATGTTATGAATTTCTAGGCATAATAATATTTGTATGGGAAACCTAACTAAAAATATGCAACACTAAAAATATTTCCAAAATTTCTCCTAACATTAGCAATTAAAATATGAGATGGCATTGGTATGGGAAGCCTAACTCAAAATATGCAACAAAACAAAATTTAAAGAAAAAAACCTTGTGTTATGAATTATAATGATCAAGAAAATTGGTATGAGATATCCAAAAAAAAAATATACAAAACCCCAAATATTTATAAAATTTTTCCCAGTGTTGTAAATTACATCATGTATTGATGTTGATATGGGGAGCCTAGCCCAAAATATTTAACACTCCATATATTTATAATTTCTTTCCCAATTTTGAGAAATTCATCTTGCAACAACAATGATATGAGAAACCTAACTCAAAATATGCAACAGCCCTGATATTTATGATTTTTTTATTGTTATTAATTATGAAATGCATCAAACATTTTATAAGAAACATCACTTGTTATATGCAACATGCTAAATATTCCCAAATTTTGTCTTAATTTTGAGAATTGTGTCAAGTAATGACATTGGCACAAGAAACCAGAATCAACTATGCAAAACCCCAAATATCTATAAAATTTGTCCTAGTGTTGTGAATTATGTTATGCAAAAACATTGTTAAGTGAAACCTGACTCAAAATATGAAACACTACAAATGTTTTTGATTTTTTTTTTTACTATTGCAAATTATGTTTCAAAACAACATTGATACATAAAAATTGACTAAAAATATGCAACACCCTAGATATTTGTGAAAATTTTGTTAATGTTACAATTTTAAATGTATAATTACATTGATATAGGAAACCCAAATCAAAATATGAAACACCCCAAATATTTCTGAAAACTTTTGTAGTGTTATGAATTCCACCTCATAATATTAGTATGGGAAACATGAATAACAATATGTAACATCCAAAATATTTTTATATTTTTTGTGTGTTATCAATTGAGATGTGTAATGAAATTAGAAGGGGAAACCCAACCCAAAATATTCAACACCATAAATATTTTCATACCAATGTTGAAAATTTTGAGTCAATTTTTCATAACAATGTCATTTCATGGCATAATTTTAAACAATAACAAAAAATTATAAAATGTTTAGTGTTTTGAATACTTTTAGTTGGATTTCCCATACCAATGTCATTAGATGGTGAAATCCACACAACTAGGATTTTATTTGAAAATATTTTGGGTGTTGCATATTTTGAGTGGGTGTTCTCATAGCAATGTTGCAAATTTTGAGTGGTGTTACAAATTTATAAATATTATGGGTGTTACAAATTTGTCATGATGCAATTCACAACTCTATGATAAATTTTAAAAATATTTTAGGTGTTGTATATTATGTGTTGGGTTTCCCATACCAATATCATTATATGTCACAATTTATAACATTGGGAACAATT
>JARHVA010003067.1:385000-387500 GCA_037957365.1 Torreya grandis
AATAGAGGAAATAAAGTAACCATTAATTAAAGATTATCCCTTTTTAGGAATTTTCATGATTTTTAGGATTACCTCTTAAATGGGAGTTTGATTTCTCTATTAACATCAAACCAAGATCATAACTTCAGTCTAAGGTACCATATAAAATGATAGCTACTAAATGAGTTGAATGACATGCACAACTTCAAGAGTTATTGTCAAAAAGGTTGATTAGACCAAGCGTGTCACCATGGGATATACTATTTGCCTTTGTTAGTAATACTGATGACACTCTTCGAAATTGCATTGATTATAGAATGTTTAATAAAGTAAACATCAAAAATAGGTATCCACTACCTCAAATAGATGATATTTTTAATAAGATGCAAGGATCAATAGTCTTTTCTAATATTGATCTTAGAGTTGGATATCATTTGTTAAAAATGAAATACGAGGATATTCTAAAAATGGCATTTAGAAGTCTTTATGGGCATTATAAGTTTATAGTGTTAGCATTTTGATTGACAAAATCACTTGAAACATTTATAAATATCATGAAAAACATGTTCATAAATTATGTAGATCATTTTGTTCTGGGCTTTTTAGATGACATTATTATATATTATAAGGATGAAGAAGAGCATATTAAACATCTAATATGGTTTTACAACATCTATACAAGCATAGTTTGTATGGAAAATTATCCAAGTGTTATTTTTTCAAAATAAAGTGCAATATATGGGACACATTATCTCAATGAATGGCATTTCTATTGATCTAGCTAAGATAAGAGCCAATATGGAGTCGTCAAAACCAAGAAATTTCCATGAGCTATGCAATTTCATGGGATTAGTGGAATATGATAGGAAATTTATTTGAAATTTTTTCAAGATAGCTAATTTAATTACCTCTAAATAGGATAATAATTATAGATTTATCTAGTCAGTTAAGTGTGAAGCAGCTTTCAAAAATTTAAAAGAAGTCTTAATTTAACACCAGTATTAAGAGTTATTGATCCTAATGGTTAATTTTTAGTGATAATAGATGCATTTGGGGATGGAATAAGAGGAGTACTTATGTAGGATGGTTTAGTGGTAGCTTATGAGTCTAGGAACTTGAAGCATTATGAGGTGAATTACACCCTTCATGACCTTGAACATACAATAATTTTTCATTAATTACATGTTTGGAGACATTATTTGTTGGGAAAACCATTTGAGATAAAGAGTGATAACTTGGGATTAAAATACATCTTCACCCAACCAAATTTGAATGGTCATCATAGATGTTGGTTATAGTTTTATATGACTATGACTTTGCTATCAATTACATCAAAGGCAAGGAAAATAAAGTAGTTAATACCTTAAGTTATAGAAAGTACATAGAAATTATGGATACTATTAAGAGCAATCTTAGGGATTATGTGATCAAATTCTCACTAGGAGACAAATTATATGATCGATTTAGGAAAGCTTTATTTGAGAATGCTTAGAATCCTTGGTATAAAAGATATATCTTAGAAAATGATGGTCTTCTATGATATAATGGAAAGATGTATATGCAAGATCAAGAAAATTTGAGGAGCATAGAGCTAAAGGAACTACACAATGCCCCCATATTTAGAACATCTAGGAATACCCAGGATCATATTAGATCTTAGACCAATTTATTTATGGAAATAAATCAAGAAAGATGTATCAAAATTTGTGTCATGTTGTCTAAAGTATTAGTGAGTCAGAGCTAAACATATGCATCAAACTGGTTTGGTATATCCACATGACATACTAGAATGGAAATGGTAGGTGACCAGTATCAAATTTGTCAAAGGATTACCATTGTCATGGAATATGCATGAAATGAGTCAGGTTTTAGTTGATAAACTAACCAAGGTAGTACATTTTATACTAGGAAATTTGAAATAGGATGCACCAACTCTTATAAAGAGATTGGTAAAGTAAGTGTATTGATTGAATGGATATTTAGAGAACATAATACTAGATCTTGATCCAAGAATGACTTCTAGGTTCTGGTTAACTCTAAATTCAGCTTTGGGTACACAACTAAACATCATTACTAAATATCACCCATAGACTAATGGTCAAAAAACAAGTTAACCAAATGTTAGATTATATTACTCATACGTATTACATGGATAAGAAATAAAAATAAGAATAATACATATCATTTTTTGAGTTTGCACATAAAAACTCATACCAATCTACTTTGTTTATGGCACTATTTAAAGCACTTTATGGAAGAATGTGTAGAATACCAATCAGTTAGGATAGTTTGGAAGACAGGGTAGTGTTTAGACATAAGATTATTTAAAAAATGAAAGATCAAGTGAAAATAATAAGGTAGAGGTTGGTTGAGGCCAATGATAGGTAAAAGATTTATTCTGATCTGAAGAGGACAACTAGGTAGTTTTTATTAAGTGATAAATTATTCTTATGGGTTAAGCTGTAAAAGATCTCAATTAAATCTAGGAATTCAACAAAACTTTGATGAGATATGTGGAACC
>JARHVA010003067.1:392500-475000 GCA_037957365.1 Torreya grandis
GGAATATTTTATAAATATTTTAAGTGTTGCATATTTTGAGCTAGGTTTATCATATCAATGCCATTGTGCATAGCAATTCACAACACTAGGAAACATTTATGAAGTTTTTGAGGCATTGCATATTTTGAGTCAAGTTTTCTATACCAATGTCATTGAATGGTTAAATTTTTAAAAATGGGACAAATATAATAAATATTTAGGGTGTTACATATTTTGATTTAGGTTTCATAAAATAATGTCATTGCATAGTGAAATTTGAAACACTGTGACAAATTTTTAAAATATTTTAGGTGTTTTATAATTTGAGTTGGTTTTCCCATACCAATGTAAATGCATGGAAAAATTCACAACATTGGGACAAATTTTGTAAATATTTGGGATGTTTCATATTTTGAGTCAGGTTTCTAATACCATTGTTGTTGCATCATGAAATTCACAATACTTGGACAAATATTTTAAATATTTGAATTGTTGCATATTTTGTGTTGGGTTTTCCATACTAATGTCATTTATGTGGCACACATTAAAACACTAGGAGAATTGTCATAAATATCTATAGTATTATATATTTTGAGTTAGGTTTCCCATATCATTATTTTTATATTGCATAATTTGTAACACTAACAAAAGTATTATAAATATTTGAGGTGTTGCATGTTTTTAGTCAAGTTTTCTATACTAATTTTATTATATTATATAATTTTAATAACTACAAAACAATTTATAAATATTTTGGGTGGTATTTCCCATACCAATGTCATTTAATGGCACAATTCACAACATGAGGAAAAATTTTAGAAACATTTGTCATGTTGCACATTTTGAGTTAGGTTTCTCTTGGGAGTGTTGTTGTAAAACACAATTCACAATATTGGGATTTATTTTTGAAATATATGTTTTTTGCATATTTTGAGTCAAGTTTCACATTTCACATATTAATTTTGTTGTGGTTTGCAATCCACAACATAGTAACAAATTCCTTAAATATTTGTGGTTTTTCATTTTTTTTAGTTAAGTTCCCATACCAATGTCATCACACATCACAATTTTTAACACTCAATTTTTTTTAATGTTTTATGTGTTCCATATTTTGAGTTAGGTTTCTTGTACCATTAATATTATAACATGAAATTTACAACACTAGGAATGAATTTTGAAATATTTTGAGTGTTGTATATTTTGAGTCAAGTTTATCACAACAATGTCATTTTACAGTACAAAAATACAACATTGGGAAAGGTTTTATAAATATTTGTGGTGTTACATATTTTTAGTTGTTTTTCCCATATTAATTTCATTATGTGGTGAAATTCATAATAGTATATTTTTTGTTTATAATATTTGGGGTGTTACATATTTTTAGTGGCATTTCCCTTACTAATGTTGCTCCAAGGTGTAATTCATAACACTGGGAAAATTTTAGAAATATTTAGGGTGTTGTATATTTTTGGTTGTGTTTTCATTATTAATGTTGTTTCTTGTCAGTTTTGGAAACCCTGGTAAAATTTTATGAAATATTTTAGATGTTGCATATTTTGAGTTAAGTTTCTTGAAGGAATGTCATTGTGTTGTGTAATTTTAAGGATTGGGAGAATTTTCAAAAATATTTAGAGTATTGCTTATTTTGAATCAATTTTCTTGTACCAATGCATTAAATATCAAAATTCACAACACTAGAACAAATTTTAGAAACATTTATGGTTTTTAATATTTTGAGTCAGGTTTCCCATACCAATGTAATTACATAGAGAAATTCACAACACTAAGACAAATTTTGAAAATATTTTGGGTGTTACATATTTTGAGTTCAATTTCCTGCAACATTATAATTTCATGGTGTAATTTGTAATAGTAATAAATATTTTATAATAGTAATAATATCATTTCATAGCACATTTCATAACATAGGTACAAATTTTGAAATTATTTGGAGTGTTGCATATATTGATTGAGGTTTCCCATAACAATGTCATTACATGGTGCAATTCAAAACACTAGGGCAAATTTTATAAATATTTTTGGTGTTGAATATTTTGGGATATGTTTCTTATGAAAATTTCATTATGCATGATAATTTTTAATGCTAAGAAATTTTTTAGAAAGATTTAGTATGTTTCATCTTTTCAGTTAGGTTTCCCACACTAATGTTTTCATATGGTGAGATTTAACACTATTAGAAATTTTAGAAATATTTGTCGTGCTGCATATTTTGAGTTTGATTTATCATATCCATGTTATTATGTATCATAATTCACAACATTGGGACAAATTTTTTAAATAGTTATGGTGTTACATATTATGAGATGGGTTTCCCATATCAATGTCATTGCATGACATAATTCATAAAAATGGGACAAGTACTATAAGTACTTGGGTTTTTGTCATATTTTGAGTTATGTTTCTAATAAAAAAGTTGGTGTAATGTGGAGTTCATAAAATTTAGTAAAATTTTGGAAACATTTTGGGTGTAACATATTTTGAGTCAGGTTTCCCATACCAAGGTCGTTACATGACACAATTTTCAACACTAGAAAAAAATTTGGATATATTTCAGGTGTTTCATATTTTGAGTCGAGTTTTCCATCCCATTAGATATATTTATGGTGTTACATAATTTGTGTTGGGTTTCCCATAGTAATTTCATTACATAATTCATTTCTAAACATGGACAAATTTTAAAAACATTTTAGATTTCACATATTTTGATTCATGTTTTGTAAACCAATGTCATTGTGTCATACAATTTACAACACTGGGAAAAATTATATAAATATTTTAGGGTTAGCATATTTTTTATTTGGTTTCCTATACCAATGTCATTATGTGTTATAATTCATAAAAGATGGACTAGTTTTGGAAATATTTGTGTCATTTCATATTTTGAGTGATTTTTTTAATGCCAATTATTATTTCACTACATAATTTGCAACATTGAGACAACTTTTGGAAAAATTTTAAAGTGGTGTATATTTTGAGTTGGGTTTACCATACTAATGTAATTATGTGTCATATTTTTTAACACTAGTAAAAAAATAAATAATATTTTAGATGTTACGTATTTTGATTTACGTTTCCCATACTAATGTAATTACCTAACTAAATTCACAATATTAGAAGAAGTTTTTAAAATATTTGGGGTGTTGTGTATTTTAAGAGGGGTTTCTCATACAAATGTTGTTTCACAATCATTGGGAAAGAATCTAGAAATATTTAAGGTGTTTAATATTTTGGACTGGGTTTCCCATACCAATGTTATTGCATGTCATATTTATAACACTAGGAAAAAAATGAAAATATTTAGGATGTTTCATATTTTGATTTATATTTATCATACGAATGTTTTTGTGTCACCTAGTATACAACATTGGATAAAATTCATAAATGTTTGAGGTGTTTCATATTTGGGGTCAGGTTTATCATATCAGTGTTTCTTCACATCCTAATTTAGAACACTAGGACAAATTTCATAAATATTTGGTGTTTAATATTTTGAGTCACATTTCTTGTTTGAATGTTATTGTATGGTACAATTCACAAAAATGCAACAATTTATGAAATTCTTTTGGTATTGAATATTTTTAGTCAAGATTCATATAAAAATTTCATTACATAGTGTAATTCATAACATTGAGATAAATTTTTAATTTAATTGTGATGTATATTTTTATTCAGCTTTCCAATCACATTGTTGTAGGGATGTAAAATTCATAACACTCGGATAAATTTAATAAATATTTTTATTGTTGTATATTTTGAGTCAAGTTTGTAGTACCAATTTCTTTATATGGTGAAATACACTAAACAAGGACAATTTTCAAAAATATTTTAGGTGTTATATATTTTGAGTTGGGTTTCCCATACCATTGTTGTTACTCCATGCAATCCACAATACTAGGGAAAACTTTAGAAATATTTTGGGTGTTGCATATTTTGAGTTGTGTTTGTCATACCAATGGAATTACATGACATAATTTATAACATTGGGAAAATTTTCAAAATTATTTGGGGTGTTTCATATTTTGAGTGTGGTTTCCCATATCAATGTTCATTACATGGTGCTATTCACAACAATATGACAAATTTAAAAGATATTTTGGGTGGTTCACATTTTGAGTTAAGTTTATAATATTAATTTAACTTAATGGAATAATTTATAACATTGGAATTTCTTTTTGAAATATTTGGCATTTTAAATATTTTTAGTTGGGTTTCTCATACCAATTTTATTTTATGTCATAATTTGTAGCACAAGGATAAATATTGTAAATATTTGTGGTGTTGTATATTTTAACTAAGGTTTATTGTACCAATATCATCACCCATAAAAATTCTCAAAACTAGGATATATTATTGAAATATTTTTATTGTTGTATATTTTGAGTCAGTTTTACCATACCAATGTCATTACATGGCATAATTCACAACACTGGGAAACTTATCATAAATATTTTTAATTTTGTATATTTTTAGTTAGGATTCCCATAATAATGTCATTACAGATTACAATTTGTAACACTTGTACAAATTTTTAAAATAATTGATGTTTTGTGTGTCTTGAGTCAAGTTTTTTTTTACCAATGTCATTGTGTGTCAAATTCACAACATTGAGAAACAAATTATAAATATTTGGGGTGTTTCATAGTTTGAGTCATGTTTACCATAACAACATAATTACACATAATAATTTTTGAAACTAAGACAAATTCAAAATAGATTAGTGATTTTGCATATTTGAGTTGGGTTTCACATACCAATGTCATTACATGTTAAAATTCACAACGATACGACAAATTTTAGAAAATTTTTGTGTGATGCATATTTTGAATTACATTTTATGTAAAAATATAATTACATGGCACAATTTTTAACACTAATACACATTTTATAAATTTTTGTTATTGCATATTTTGAGTCAAGTTTTATATACCAACGGCATTGTGTGGCACAAATTTCAACACTATGACAAATTTTATAAATATTTGGGCTGTTGCATATTTTGAGTTATGTTTCCTTGGGCATTATTGTTGCTACTCAAAACTCAAATTACTTGCAAAATGTTTATAAATATTAGGTTGTTTCATATTTTGAGTTAGGTTTCCCATAACAATGTCATTGCATAGTGAAATTCACAACATTGGGATAGATTTATTTTGGGTGTTTCATATTTTAATTTGGGTTTCATGTACCATTAATTTTTACTACATAATTAATAAAACTAGGGCCAATTTTAAATATATTTTGGGTGTTGCATGTTTTGAGTCAGGTTTGTCATAACAATTGTAAGGCTCATATTTTATATTTTGTTCATATTTGACATTAGATGACTATAAGATTATGGCTACTCTGATTATGACTCTATAACTAAGTTGTTAGTCATGTCTAACTAAATCTTGTAGGATTTTGTGACATATTATTTTTTGAGACCATGAGAAAGACCTATTATTAATCATGTCTTGATCACTTATTTATGAAATTAAAATGTTTGCATTTACTTAATGTAATATGTTATAGAGAATATAATTGTGCTTCTAGGATATGTTGATTAAATGATATTAAATCATTACTCATTAACATCAATTTTAAAAAATTCATGTGTATAATTATATGTGAATCTATTTATGGGAATCTCAAAATTCTTGGATATGTTGGCTTCTTATAATTGATTTAGTTCCTTATTTTTATTAAATTTTGTAGCTTCAAATATTAGGCTAGAGTAATTTTTGGTGTGTATCAAGTGTGCATGAATAGAGAATGGCCAATGAAGGAATGAGACTATGTCTTGCATGGTTATATCACTAGTAGCCTTGACATAAAACTATAATAGCCCTTGAACCATCCAATTTAGTTTTATTTTATAGATGTTGTTCATCCTTTATTTTATACTTAACACACTTTTTAAGTGACCAACTTCTACTTTGGTTGGTGAAACTTGTTGTCTCCTTGCCTCAATACCCTAAAACCAAGTAAACTAATGTTTATAAATGCTTACTGGTAGATTTTAGGATTGTCTATTGATTATTTAATTTTTAATCAAGTGGAAAATGTTATTCAAACTTAGAATCAACCATATGATTATACACAGCTTCAATGTGTCATTATGAACTTGGAAAAGAATGTTCATTAATGAGGCATAGGATGGAGAGTAGAGGATGGTTGGTTGATTATAATATTTCTATATATAGAATTTGCTTTTTATATTTAAGGGAATTTTTCCCAAATTCAAAGAGAATATATGGATTATAGTAAAGAAAGAAGAGGAAGGTCAAAAAATACAAAGAGCTAGTTTAGAGATTTAATCCCTTAGACAATTCAAGGATAATATATTGGAGGTTTTGAATACAATAAGAAAGATTGAAAAACACAAATTTTATAGCTTATTTCATTTAAATAAAATCATTTTTATTCCTTTGATTGATCTCTTTATCTGTGGAGAATAAGAACACTTGTTTTATTCTACTTATTTTATTATACGTTTTTCATGAATGTACATTGGCCACCATGTAGTTCTTTGCCCACTTGATGGCCTCAAATTTGTTGTGTTTCCTCATTAATTAACTATAATGATTCAACCTTCTTAATTAAATATATATTTTTTCTTATGATTGAAATAACTTAGGTAATATGCATTGGAAAAGATACACTACATGAAAATGTACTACATAGCATGAGTTGTGTTGCATGAGATTAATTACATGACATAATATGAGTTTCCTTACATGAGATGGGTGGTGCACCATGTTGTGTAAGCTGTTATAGTGAGTTAAGATGAAATTATTGATTACATGTATTATGGATATTGAGGTTTGTACTAATTTATATATGTGGACAAGTTAGTGGTGTATATATATAATAGTATTTATAGTATATAATACGATAACTACAATATGTAAGTGATGAGTCCTTCATCACTTAACATAGTTTGACTCACTAAGAACAATTTATTATGATGCAAATCATGTCTCCTCTTTAGTGCATTCACAAAAAAATTATGTTCATATAAATATTGTATGAGGTCCCTTATTCAGACTCATCATTGAGCCAAATGATAAATTACCTTGTTTATTGAAAGGAATTCCCTAACATTATATTTATAGTTCAAAATTGATTATTATCAATCCTATATTATTTAAAAACCATCATTCCAAGTCAATAATAACTCCCTTTAGCCTTAATTTCTTCAATTCTATATCCTCACCCTAAGTATATGTTTTAACTATAAATTTGTCGTATCCATCACATTAATGAGTGGGCACTTAGGATTATTTTGTTATGGTTTAACTTCATTATTAAAAAAAGGATTTAGCTGGATCAGATGTAATATAAGATGTACCTTCATGTGTTTAGGAAGTTTTACCTAAAGGAAACCTTTCCCACTCAAGATGTGATCCCATATGGCCCATGAAAATTTTAGACTAGGGACTTATATGTTTAAGGAGGGTTTTGAAAACATATGGCTTGATCCTCAACATTACCCTATTTACCAATTCTATTTTTTTGGATTTTCTAGACTATTATACTTACCTCTTCATGCATTCATAGAGGTGAACAAATTTAATTTCACAAAATCAACATGTTCATGTGAATCATTTTTATATTATATTTCCAATAGGCACCTTCCAAAGTATCAAGTAATCACCATATGTGGAAATAAAGACTATTGGCCTATCATGAGTTCAAATAGACAATGTTTTATCAACTCACTCATTTAGATGTTGTAGGAAAATTATGCAATGTATATTAGATATGGCCAGCTAGTATGGTCACTAATCATATATTTTCTCAAGTAGGTAATTAATTATACATTAATCTACTCTTTTTGGCCATTGGTCTCTAGGTGTAACTTTGTGGACAATAAAAGCTTTGTACCCATAAACTAAAATATCTCATAAAAACATTTGCTTGTAAAATAAGCATCCCTATACAATATGATACACAAGGAGATCCACCAATAGTTTACCATATTCCAAAATAAGTACCATGTAGTTTCTTTTGATGTGTAAGGTTGTTTACATGTAATGAAAGTGGCATACTTGGGAAATCTTTTAACAAAAACCATGATGCTATAATTTTCATTCACACTTGGAAATTTGGTGAAGAAATCTATACTCACACTCACCCATGTCATCATAGGAACCAAAAATGGCTGGATAATGCCTCTTAAAAACTAATTCTTGGGGTTTGCTTACTGATGAATCAAACAAGAGTAAATAAACTCATCCATGTCATTTTTCATCTTTGTCCAAAAAATACCTTTCCAAATGATACATAGTGTAGTTTTACTTAGGGTGACGTAACCAAAAATAATCATGACACTCATTGATCAACTCTCCACATAATATCCTACACTTGGGAAAATAGACTCAACTTTGAGTAAACAGAAATATTCCATCAAAAATGTTGAACTTATTTTTCCTACCAAACTAATTTTGATCTTATACAATTATTCACACTGATGTAGCTTGAGGATATAATACCAAAACCTCATGAATATTATACATCAAATACCATATCAATTCCACTTTACTCTCCTTGATATTAAGCATTAGACTAGTTTATGCTCATGTAATAACCACCAACTATTGCTTCATACTGAGTACACCTATGAACACATTATTTTTACTTTAGTATGGATAAAATACATAAAATAATTAGTTATAAAGTCATTCTACCTTGTTTAATTTGGTGTTAACTTATATAGAGTGAGGAAGAAAAAATTCAACACATTATATGTCTTGACAATAAAGTGTGGACCTAATAAGTAGTGCCTCTACCTTCTCAAATAATCCACTATTGCCTTCATTTATTTCTCATGGACATGATATCTCATTTATATGTTATTGATATTATTGGACTAAAAATTGACTATATTCTTATCAGGGATTAATATCCTGGTAACTAAAAAATATGATGGATCTTTGTACTCCTGAAAAGGCATATTAAAACTTTCTAGGTATAAAAATGGTGTTGTAGTAAAGTTATGCTTCAAGAGATCAAATTTATCCTGACACTTTAAGGAACACAACCACTTCAAATACTTCCTTATAAATTCTATCAGTGGAATCAAAAGCTTTTATTTATTGAACACCATCATTTGATGTCTTAGGTTATCATTGATGTCTAAGAGAGCATGAAATACTAGTGCATAAATGACAAAGAATTTGTGTTTGATATCTTTCAAATTATATGACATATGTGTAGATTAGTAATGATAAAGAAGAGGTTTTGAGGCTTCCATAGATCTATTGGTGAAGTTCTAGTGTGTCATTTGATAAATTGGAAAGAGAAACATGTATCTTGTAGCTTAAGAGAAGCCAAAACATCACTGAATGTCATGCAAATATGAATGAACCCACATGTTTGTGCATTTAATTTAGGTACTCAAAAATTCAATAGTGGTCAAATGTTTTGATGGAGATGTTGTCTATAGTGCCATGAAGGTACCCTAAAGATTTATACTTTTGAAGTGTTTTATAGATCAAGTTATAAACCTTAATAGTTTTTCTTGTAGACTATGATGTGCTAGATACCATTATGTTTAACTACATTACAATATGGGGTTAACTAGTCAAGATAGATCTAATGATTAGCCTTCATCATCTAGATTATGTTCTAACAGCATGAGTGAAGTCAATATGTCAAAGTTTCCTATCATTTCATGTGCTAGTGACATGTGTCTTAATAATATTGATTTGATAGAAGATCAAAAACATACGGTACTACTAAGTGGTGTAATAATTGGGACTAACAACAATGCGCTCAAAAGGCACATGAGGGTGATAAGTGTCCTAATTATGGAAGTGAATATCAATGATTAACATGAGTGTTAAAGAGGTAAATTTCAAGAGATTTATAAGGAGATATATGGAGTACATTTGAGGAATCTTTTTGAGGACACAAGATGAATACATGTTTTTGCAAATGATTTTGCATTAACCAATGACTATTGGCATTTGAATTAGTAAAGGGAAAAATTAGTATACAATTCCTTAAAAATATATTTTGATTTAGGATGAATTTAAAGGTGACGTAAAATTAAAAATTGAAGAGGACTTTAAGACACATCTATAGAAGTGATTTAGAAGTTTCGAATATCTATACAGTGAAAGATATTAAGCTTCAAAGTTGACTATGTTTCACCATGTCTAGTAAGTGACCTAAAAAGGATAACTAAATTGTTATTCATAGTATATTGATGTTTCAAGATGACCTAACTATTGGAGAGTGTTTTAAACTTCATAAAGACTATCTATTTGGATTTTAGAGGTGTGACCAATCCATATTCCTTATGAATAAAGGCTTAGAAGTTGAATATGTTTATTCAATACAATTGCAATTTTAGTGACCATCTTATAGAGGTAACCTGAAGGTGTTCTAAGTAGATGATACATTGCTAAAATAGTTCTCCATACTTTGTCCTTAATTAATGAATCACAACCTTAGGTTTGGGGTTGTAGAAATAGTAATCATGCAAAGGTATATATTCTCCTAATTATTATGTGGTTATCAAATCTTTATCATGATTAAAGGAGTTACATGACAACTCTTTATCCCTTTATGGCAGTCTCATTCACTTATCTTCCCACTTAAATAGCTTTGCATGTGTAATACTCAATCCTTATAGCCATGTTTTATTGACTTGTATAGACAAATAATTTTTTTTTATGAAATTCCATAAATTTATTCTACTTTCCCTTGTAGTAACACACCTATATGTCAAATTTGACGGTCTAATACTTCTTCTAGACCTATTTTCTCTCTTTAAGACTATCAAAGTAGACCTCTTTTAGCCCTTACATAGCACCTCACTCTATAAATTCATACTATAGAGGTCATATAGTCTTGTAAATTATTCATTATATTTAGGGACATAAAAACACACACTAGATCACAAAATTTGGTGAATTTTGGTTGATTAAAACTCCTCCAAATGAACAAACCCTAGTTTAGGGATTATCTTACCATATCACAAGGTGAGAGTGAAAATAAATCCAGTTGGAACATTTCAAAAGGTTTAAAGAGGAATAATATGTTTTAAATGGTGTGAATAACACACACCTTTTTCATTCAATGATCAAGTCACTATAACCTATAAAGCATTCACAACCACAAAATCTCAGTCTTTTCACATTGTATTTCATCTAAAGGAAACAATGTAGGCATGGGTTAATTTTATTTTCCACTTAAACATATTGTAGGACCAATAATATAATTATTACCACCCTAAAATGTTATGTTAAACCCTTTCCAATCGCCTTTTGATTCAAACAAGATTCAATGCCAAAAAAACATAGAGTATAAAATCATGGTTCTATGTGGACTATAGGTTTCAATGAATAAGTTTTATAACTAGTATGGGGAAAGACCAATATTTGATAGACTATATATATATATATATATATATATATATATATATATATATTTAAAAAATATCATTCAATTTATTCATATGTGTGTTCTACTTTCCATGCTCTATAGGACTCAAATAATGTAAGGATCAAATGCTAAGCTAAATTGATTGAACAAGACTATAAGTGTGCACTTTGTTAAGCACAAGATATACTGAGAGGGGGGGTGAATCAATATATCATATATCTTATAAACTTTCCCTTAATCAAATTCCACTTTAACATACATTCAATATATGCAATAAAACTAAAATAATAAACACCACACAAGATAGAGAGAGACACCAATTTTAACATGGAAACCCAATGTGGGAAAAACCATGAAGAACAATCTCAAGTATATGAATGAGCACCAACTCAAAACACAATATTCACAAGCACCAACTTACAAGAGCACCAACCCCTTTGATGATCACAAACACAATAACTATTCATGAGCACCAAATCATAAGAGCACCAAACCCTTTGTTGAGTACCAACACAGCAACAATTTGTGAGCACTAACCCATAAGAGCACCAACACATTTGCTGAGTAACAACATAGAAACAATTCATGAGCACCAACCCCTTTATTGAGCACTAACACAACAACAATTCATGAGCACCAACCCATAGGAGTACCAACCCCTTTGTGTATACCACACAACTATATATCAATGTTTTTATCTCAACAAATGATAGTTCATTAAAATATCTCTTTCCTTTCCCACCTTTGCTCTTCTAAGCTAGATATAACAAATACAAATCATTTTCTATCTCCCATTGCTCTTCTAAGCTAGATATTACTATCTCAAATCAAACTCTCTCTCTCTCACATTACAAATTCCTTCTCAATCCTTTATTTATAGCTTTGCAACTGACCTTTGGCCTTCCCCCTTTGTGACCCTTCAATCGTCATGGAAAATGGTGCTAAACTTTCATGACCCTTCATATCCTTGCATTTGAAAAATCATGTGGTGACCCTTCATAAGAAAAAACGTCCTTTCCTCTTTTTTCCTTTACTTGGTGACTTTTCTTATTCCTCAAAGTGTCCCTTCATGAGAAATTGTGCCCTTCCTCTTTTGTCTTCACTTGGTGACTCTTGGAATTCCTCGAGATGACTCTTCTTGGGAAAATGAGTCTCATTCTTCTTTTATCTTTATCTCATGACTCTTCGACTTATCCATAGGCCCTTCTTTTGTTTTATATGCAACTAAAAATATATTTGTTAATATTAAATAAATATTAATACACATTAGCCAAGATATAACTATTAGAAACATCATTAAATGCAATGGTCCTTTATCACCAATAATGTTAGACCTTTGACATCAATGACAATATTTCCAACAATCTCCCCTTTTATCATTGATGGTAACCTCAATCCCAAAACTACCACATCCTGAATCCTACACATAATATCATCTAAAAACATATAGTAACTCCCCCTTACTGTAGCAACTTGTATCTATTCCCTATACCTATTTCTACACCTATACATGTACCTATTATTTTCCCCCTTTGACATCAATGGCAAAGGGCCTACCTAGAGATAACACTTAGCTCCCTCTTAACTAATGTTGAACCTCAATGGTAGAAAGTAATAGAAATTACTCCCAACTCCTCTCATATATCCTTGAATGTGTCCTTTGATTGTGCCTTTGAGAAGATAGCTAAAAATACATATAAATTGTTTCATATCCTTTGAGCATTTGCAATCAACTCATTTGAATCTTTTCTTCTAATCTCAAAACCTTCTGCATGAAACTTTAATGTGTATCTCTAATCACATATTTGACTTACACTCAATAGATTATGCTTAAGACCTTTTACATACAAAACATTCCTAGTCTTGGTTTTACCATTATCCAAACTCAAAGTACCTTTTTTAGCTATCCTGACAGTGGTTTTATCTCCAAATTTCACTATGCCACCATTGATTTTCTTTAGAGTTATGAACTTACTCTTATCTCATATTATATGCCTCAAACATCTACTATCAATTAACCATGGCTGATCTTCATTTCTTACATGCAAAGTTGTCTAAACTATCATAGAATATTTAGGTTGTTTCTTCTACCATAAACATGTCTGAAACTTCTTCTTAATGAATAGTGCCTTGAAACTCTAGTCCTTCTTGACTTACTCTAACACGCTTCTATAGTATTGATCTATGTGTCTGATGTTGTTACACTTGTAACATATTATAGCCTCTTCACCAAATATTGATAAAGGAGAAAAAGAGTTATAGCTTTTGCTTGACTCTACATGATTTTCCTTCCCCTTATTTTTGAAACTATTATCTCTTTTTTGACATTCTAATTTCTTGTGACCATATCCATTACAATAAAAATAGTAACCATAAAAATAATACCTATCTATATATCTCGAACTTGATTGCCTTTTGTATCATTGTTCCCTCTAGCCTGCTTTGTTTGAAATGTCATCTGTATTCTTCACTTCTTCCCTTTTTGTTTCCTATTTTGTAAGATATTTAACATAGCTCTTTTTATTTTCAAATCCAATACCTATCTTATCTAAATTTTCCTTTTGAATTTCTAATATCTTATTTAATATGTTAGTGTTATCTTCAAATATTGAATTACTAGCTACTTTATCATTGATTGCTTTCTCAGTGTCTTATTTTAAAGAGGAAATTTTAATAACATACCTTTCACATTCTTTTCTTACTTTTTGTAACTATGTTGTTAGACCTTCTTCATTCTTATTGGCTTCTTCTAAGTGTGTTGTTAGATCATCAACTATTTCCTTTGAATCCTTTTCATTTTGCTCGATTTGGCACTTTAATCTTTAATTCTTCTTCTCAACAGCTTCTAACTCTTCTAAGGCACAAATGAGTTCTCCTTCGAGATTCACTTTAGCTTCATCTTCTTCTTCTTCTTGATCATCTATAATTTTTCTTGTATATGCATCTTTATGTATGGCCATGAATAGAATCTCTTTTTATTCTAAATTGTTGTCTCCACTATCTTTAGCTAAGCTAGGATCTTTAGAATATAGGCTCTTCTTCTTGAATCCCTTCTTGAATTTACCTTTGAAATTCTTCTTATATGTAGTATTTTCTTCTTCATCATCATCATTACCCTTATTTGGTAATTTAGCTAAAAAATGTCCAATATTTCCACAACTAAAACATTTAAAAGGTAATTTTCCTTGATATTTACCTGTTCCCCTTTTTGGCTTGCAAATAAAAAGACCTCCACTGTCATTTTCATCATCACTAGAACTATCACTTGATTCTTGAATCTTAGCTTTCTCTTTTTTTTATGTCTAGAAATTTGCTTCTCTATTTAAGGGTTTATCTTGTTCAGTCCACATCTCATATGTCATGAGTATACCATGAAGCTCATCCATCTTTAGCTTGGCTAAATTCTTCATCTCCTCGATTGCCAAAACCTTTGCATCATATCTCATTGGTAAAGATATCAAAACATTTTGAACCACCATTGACTCTTCCAAAATTTCTTGAAGACCTTGAATTTCATTTACTATTTGATCAACTTGTAAAAGATAACTTGTTATATCTTCTTCTTCTTCCATCTTCAAACATTCAAACTATCTTCTAAAAGTCTGAAGCTTAGCTTGCTAAACCTTTTCATCACCTTTGTAAATATTCTCAAGTTTTACCCAAGTTTCATGAGAATATTTACATTGTATAACTTTAACAAATTTAGATTCACATAAACCACATAAAATAACATTTAAGGCTTTAACATTACATTTACTTACCTTATTTTTTGCTAGAGTAATTACAAGTGTTTGTGGCTCTTCATATTTTCTCCACCACCACTTGCCATATGTTGAATCCAAGGGACATCAAATAAGTCCTCATTATTATGCTCCAAAAAGCATAATTCATCCCATCAAACAAAGGGGTCTTATTTTTAGAAAATCCTTCATGTGATCCAGCCATCATGCTTTCCCTATCTACGTTCAAGCTATAAAACTTTTTCAAAAGGGACCTGCTCTGATACCAATTTTTAAGCACATGATACACTATGAATTGGGGCTGAATTAATATATCATATATCTTTTAAAATTTCCCTTAATCAAATTCCACTTTAACATACATTCAAGATATGTAATAAAATTGAAATAATAAACACCACACAAGATAGAGAGAGACACCAGATTTAACATGGAAACCTAACGTGGGGAAAACCATAGAGCACAATCTCAAGTATATGAATGAGCACCAACTCAAAACATAATATTCACAAGCACCAACTTGTAGGAGAACCAACCACTTTTTTGAGCACTAACATAGAAACTATTCATGAGCACCAACTCATAAGAGCACTAACCCTTTTGTTGAGCACCAACACAACAACAATTCATGAACACCAAGCCACTGGAGAACCAACCCCTTTGCTAAGCACAAACATAATAAAAATTCATGATAACCAACCCATAAGAGTACCAACCCCTTTGTTGAGCACCAACACAACAATAATTCATGAGCAGAAACCCACAGAAGCACCAACCCCTTTATGTAAACCACACAAGTATCTCTCAATGTTGCTATCTCAACAAATGATAGTTCATTACAATATCTCTTTTCTCTCTCACCTTTGCTCTTCTAAGATAGATATAACAAATACAAATCATTCTCTATCTCCCATTGCTCTTCTAAGCTAGATATTACTATCTCAAATGAAACTCTCTCTCTCAAATTACAAATGGCTTCTCAAGCCTTTATTTATATATTTTCAAATGACCTTTGGTCTTCCCCCTTTGTGGCCCTTGAATCCTCATGCAAAATGGAATCAAACTTGCATGACCCTTCATATCCTTGAATTTGAAAATTCATGTGGTCACCCTTCATAAGCAAAAACATCCTTTCCTCTTTTATCCTTATCTTGGTGACTTTTTGTATTCCTCAAAGTGTCCCTTCATGATAATTTTTTCCCTTCCTCTTTTGTCTTCACTTTGTGACTCTTGGAATTCCCCAAGCTAACTCTTCATGGGAAAATGCATCCCATTCTTCTTTTATCTTTAGCCTATGACTCTTTGACTTCTCCATGGGCCCTTCTTTTGTCTTATATGAAACCACAAATATATTCATTGATATTAAATAGATATTAACACATTAGGAAAGATATAACTATTACAAACATCATTAAATGAAATGGTGCCTTTATCACCAATAATGCTAGACCTTTGACATCAATGACAATATTTCCAACACACTCCCTAATATCACACCTGATTGTCACCACAAAAGTAAATTCTTCCACTTAAATTTGGATTCCCTATCTCATTTAAGTAAATATAATTTGTTAATAAACATTATCAACACACAAACAACCATTCTATTTACCATAGTAATCATCCAAGAGCACATGTGCTTTGTCTCAACCATGCAATCTCAATACACATAAAATTCTCATATCACAGTCCTTGATTTAACAAGTTTATTTTTTTCATGTGCATTATATATCATGTTTGAATGGAATAGTATAATACAAGACAAAACTAACTCAATAAAACTACTATCCATGTTCATAACTAATTCTTAGAGACTTTCCCATGTAGAGGTCCTTCATTACATGCATATTCTTTATTTTACATAAAATGACCAATATATGACCTTGAATATAGGATAAAAAATATATTGAAGTCCTTATCATAGTCTCAAAACCTCTTAGACAATTATTTTACACCTTGACACCTTCACAAATACATGAAAATCCTTAGACAAGTCTTGAAAATTTAAATTTTTAAAAATAAGCATTTTGGTGAGAAAACTCATAATTTAAATTTTATTCATCCTCAAGCTACCTAGACCACACCTTAATAATTTTTATTACCTATAACACATATTAAAAATTTAAAATACAAATTTAATCTAAAATTGAATCAACATTATGATTCTTATAGGATGCCCTTGCATCATACTACCAAGCTGAAGAATGTTTGTCATAGGCGTTGATTTCGTGTATGATCCTATATAATTACATTGTACCTCCTTATATAAGGTATCTTCTACTACTTGCCTCTGATATAGGTGAACATTTTCTTGATCCCCAAAATTAGGTCTTATTTGATTCATCTTACTCAAATGTGTACATCCACATACAACAATTATTTTAAGGAAAACATAGTTGTTATCCTTTATTGCTTGTTTTGTGTGTGTATACCATGCTACCACTCATTTAAATTGATCCATTATAACATTGCTTCCATGATTCGCTACTGCTGCAAATGTGTATTATTTATCCTTCATCCATTATTCTTTTTTTATCCTCTTCACCTCATGTATATCATCTTATTGGTCCTTACATGCTACATGCTTGTATTTAATCTCGATTTTCTACTATAGTTCTCCATCATAACTAATCTTTACCTCCTACATATATAATGAATGCATTTATTATTCCAAATTCTCATTGTATTGACTTGAAACTCTCATAATATTGCATTCACTTGGTTGTCCTCCATAGACCTACTATATGTTACCCAATTCTTTTTCATCTCTTCCTTGTTCAATAATCTCCCTCAAGAATTTGAGCTTGGTAACCATTTCCTCTATGAATCTGTAACTTGAAATTATTGTCAAGTAATAAGATGAAATTTTAAACAAATCACTTAAATACATACTTTATAAATGTGTACTTGGAAAATGTTTACACTTCTTCTCTTAGGCTGCCACAATATCCTTAGACTATCCATCCATCCTTTTATCTTCATCCTATTATACCAACTCTTTGTGTTCTTTAATCATCACTTTAGAAAAGACACCCATAATATGATCATCATTATTCAAAGGTAGTCATGTGTGCTTATTTACCCTATGTTCTAAAGACTAGGTGTTCTTCACCCCATCATGACTAATTGATCTATAAAACTACCAAGGTCTTCCTATTAGTACATGATAAACATCGATTGGGATGATATCACACATGACCTAATCCTTATATGTACCAATGTAAAAATATACTAAACATTGTTCATTAAAAAGCCCATGATAACCTTTCTAAAGCTATGAAACATTTTAAGGTTTAGTGTTTGGTAATATTTTTAGGCCAATATTACATACCATTTCATTTGAAATGAAATGATCTATGCTTCCTAAATCTATAATCATTTTACAACATTTACCACGGGACTTACATGTTGTTCTAAAGAGAGTTTTCCATTAAGAAGGTTCTTTATCCCTTGGTGGATTTACTAATATCCTCCTAATAAAGAGTGACTCTCCTTATTTAGGTTATTCTAGGTGTGAATTTTATCCAACACTTTCCTCTTATGTAGGCTACATCACTTGATTTTTGCTCTCACTATTATGTATTATTTCTTGCTACTCCTCTAGACACTCCCAATATCTATAACTTGGATATTTAATCCATTTGAAGAATTTTCCTATGAATCCAATAGACCCTTTTCCTCTATATGCATCTCCACCTTTGTAGTATTGCCTTTTACTACTATAACCACCTATTGTTTGTGTCTCATGCCTTTTTGCACTACTTTCTCCTTCTTCATATGCACTCTTGTTTTCATATGCTCCTCTTCCTCTCATTGATTTACCTTTTTATCTTTCTTTTTGTGTGTTTCTTCTTGTCAACTTATCCTCATCTTTGAAGTCTGATTAATAATCTTCTTCTACCATTTTCAAAGTTAGAATGCTGATCTCATCTTGTATTGAAAATTTAAGATCATTTATGTACCATGTTACGTTTTCATCATCATATTATAAGTGGCCTATTTTTATTTTCAACCTAAGAAATTCTTCATTATACTCCTTCACTAAATTATCCTTTTTTTGAGATTTTACAATCTCCTAAAAAGTGTGTGTGTTATTCTTTGGGCATGAACTTGCCCTTCATCTTCATCACCATCCTATCCCATGACTAGATCTTTATCTTACCTCTTTTCCTTCTTTCTTCCTAGATTCCATCCCACCATAAAGAATTATGTCCTTTCAATCCTATGACTAAAAATTTTACTTTATTTGTTTCATCTACTTCTTCATAATCAATATATTCATCTATGGATGCTATCCAATTCACCGATTCATCTACATTAAGATTGCCTTCATACATTGACACATCTAACTTAGGTTTTGAACCCATTTTCATAATGGATTTGATCAATATTTATTATACTATATCTTATCTTTATTATTCCTCTTCTACTCTAGGAGATTATTCTTCTTTATCACTATCATCTTCATCTATAACCCTTCTTTGGTATATCTCCATAGCTTCCATTCTTGCCTGCATATTCCTCATCTCATTAACCATATTTTCCATGGTATGTTACATTAATTGAGATAAAATAGGTTATCTTGGTCTCATATATCCCATATTATTATCCTTATCTTGTCCTCTTACCCTCCTCTGATACCAAAATGATGCAGTGTTAAAACACTTTTCCATTCTTTGTCCTTAATTAATGAATCACTTCCTTAGGTTTGGGTTTATAGAAACACTAATGATGAAAAGGTATATATTATCTTGACTATTATGTGGTTATAAAATATTTATAATTCTTATAATATTTCCATGACAACTCTTTACCACATTATGATAGTCTCCTTTACTTATCTTCCCACTTACATAGCTCTACCTATGCAATACTCAATCATTGTAGCCATGTTTGATTTAAAAGGAACTTGTATGGACAAAAAAAAAATAGTTATGAAATTAAACAAAATTATTATTCTATACCTTGTACTAAAACACATATATGGCAAATTTTAGGGTCTAATTATTCTTCTATACCTACTTTCTCTCTTTAAGCCTATCAAATCAAGCCTTTTTTAGCCCTTACACAACACTTCACTCTATAAATCCATACTAAAGTAGTTGTATGGTATTATAAAGGATTTATTCTATTTAATCACAAAAAAATCAGTATATCACAAAATTTTGTGAATTTTGGTTAGTTCAAACTCCTCCAAATGACCAAACCCTAGTTTAGGACTTATCTTACCCTAGCACAGGCCAAGAGTGAAAATAAATCCACTAGGAAATTATCACAAGGTTTCATGATGGAAAAAATTTTAAAATGATATAAACAAAATCCTTACACCTTTTTAATTTATTGATCAAGTCACAATAATGTAAAAAACATTCATAAACATAAAATCTCAGCCCTTTCTCAATGTATTCTATCTGAAAGAATTAGGGTAGGTAGGGTTTCATTATCTTTTCTCCCTAAAAATATTTTATGACAAATAATAGACTTATTAACATCCTCAAAGAGTATCTTAAACCCTTTATAATCACATTTTGAATCAAAAAAGATTCAATTCCAAAAAAACATAAAGTACATAATCTTGGTTTTGTGTGGACTATAGGTTTCAATGAACAAGTTTTATAACTAGTACAAAACAAGACCAATATTTGATAAAATATATATATTGAAACAAGATAATTCAATATATTCATACATTTATTCCAATTATAATTATCTAAAATATTCAAATAAATAAATGATCAAATGCTAATCCAAATTATTTGAACAAAACTGTAACTATGCACTCCCTAATATCAGGCCTGAATGTCACTACAAAAGTGACTTCCTCCACTTTAATTTGGAATACCTATCTCAGTTAAGTAAATATTATTTGTTCATAAACATTATAAACACATAAACAATAATTATACTTACTGCATTAATCATCCAAGCACACATGTGTTCCATCTTAGCCATGCAGCCATAATACACATAGAATTCTCATATCATAGTCCTTGATTCAACAAGTTTATTTTTTTCATGTCCATTCTCTACCATGATTAAATGTAATTATCTATTACAAACAAAAATAACTAAATAAAATTCCTATCTAAGTGTATACCTAATTCTTGGGGACTTTCCCACATAGAGGTCCTTTATTACATGCATATTCTTGAATTTACATAAAATGACTAATATATGACCTTCAAAATAGGCTAAAGAACATATTAAGGACCTTATCCTAGTCTTAAAACCTATTATACAAGTTTTATACCATTTTCCACCTTCAAAAATGCATGAAAATCCTTAGATAAGGCTTGAAAATATAAATTTTAAAAAAGAAGGATTTTGGTGGGAAAAGTTATAATTTAAATTTTATGCATCTTCAAGCTACCTAGACCACACCTAAATACTATTTATGACCTCTAACACCATTGAAACACATAAAAGAATAATTCAAGACAAAATTGAGTGAACATTTGGATCTTTATAGGATGCCCCTACATCACTAAGTTTAAGGAAACTAATGAATATACAGATGTCAAGGAAGTCTCAAAGGTTTATGATAAGGTATTGAAGATCTTATGTTTCCCATATTCAATTATGGAGAGTCAAAATAGATTGACTATATCTGATAGTGTGTGAGCAACATGAGTGGTCATTTTGAGAGATTTAATCTTAGTTCTTAGATATTCTGTTGATGTGTATAAATCACATGGATGTGTTTTAGAGGTCTTGAAGGGTTAACCCATGTGATTTAATTATATGGATATGTGAAATGTTTGAATAGTTGCTTCAGAAGTTTGAGACTATGTTTTCTATGTATGAAGACCTAAAGAGCAAGGAGACCTAATTGGTAGGTTCAGGTGTTGAGTTGGTTTTTTAGGTGACATGAAACCATATGAGAGTGATAAATGGGATACTGGAGATAGGTTTAATGTGTTCAAATCATTGGTAAAGGATGAAGGTGGTCCAAGTAGTCTCACATATAACGTGTGAGTATGAAGGCCTAATTTTTTTATGTCTCACCAAGAGATAATGGTGGTTTGAGGATAATGAGTTAATGACCGACCTATGAAGAGTGTGGTTTTGACATGTAGCATGTGTATGGACATATGTTAACTGTGGTTCAAATATGTAATGTATATTAGCCAACTAATATGGATTAAAGGAAGAGAGTGGTATAAGTACAAGGTATAATTGAACTAATTGTGTTAGTTATGAAAGTGTGGATTCAAGTGAAGGAGAGAAACTTTAAAAGAGAAGATATAATTAATTGAGTACAAATATATATTGAAGAGGATTAGTTGTGCTTATCTAATCATGTTGATGTAGGAGGACACACAAGTCATTGGATGTAACGAGCCTATAAGAGGTAGTTTGAGAAAGTTATTCCTGAAGGCATCTTGAGAGAGATTGGTGGTAAAGAGTGAAGACAAAGATGGTCATCATTAGTTGAAGAGTAAAAATAGGTTTTTAAGTTTATGTATTCAAGGTAGTTGAGTGGGTGGTTTTTTTTTTATGGGTTTGGTTCCTCCTTGCAAGAGAAAGCTTGTTAAAGGTCTAGTTATTGTGAGTGCTCACCTAGACAAGGAAAGTATCTCCTTATGGGATTAGTGTCTCAATAAACTAAGGGATGGGTATTCCATGATAATTTGGTGTTAGTATAAATTTTGGATCTTGTTTTATAGGACTATATTCCATCTTGAAGGATTCAATAGGTTTTAACCCCCAAGAGGGTTTCCCACATATATCATGTGTTAAGTGGTTAATCTTTCTATATCTTCCTTGTTAATTATAATGGTTAATTTGTATTCATCATGATTTTATGTGATAAATGTTTAAGATTTGGGAATTGAATTGGATTATCTTGCATTATTGATTCAACCCCCCTCTCAGTGATTATACCTCTAACAATTGGTATCAAAGCATGACCTTATTTGAAAGTTTAACCACTTGAAGGTGATCCAAGACAAAATCTATCTAAGCAATTTAATAAATAGAATAAAGAGTCTAAGTCTCAAGTAAAGGTTACTTATTCATGTTTAAAATTAAGTGAAGAAAAGTGAAATCAGTTTAAGACACTTTTTGAGAAGTACAAAGGTAAGATGAGCTAGTATGATTAAGAAGAACCCTAGAATAAGATAATGGCCTCAATCTTTAAGGATATTAAGGATGAGTTCATCAAGATAAATAAGGAGCTATAATCCTTAAATGCAAGCTAAAGGTCAAAAGATGATAAAGAGAAAATCAACATTCTTAAGTATCAATTAAGAGTTACAAAGACTAATTTGACTTCAAACGAGGAAGAATGCATACATCTCAAAACTCAATTAGAAGAGACAAATGCCAAGTTGAGTTCAAAGCAAGGTGTGCATGATGACTTGGATTCAAATCTTGATTTTATAAAGATTATTGAAGAGAAAGAACATATATTAAAGGATGAAATGAGGAAAGAATATTAGAGGGATAAGGAGACCATCCAAGATCTCATAATTCAGTTAGAAGCTGTAAGTCCAAGTATGAGAGATAAAGAGTATGAGAGTGTTCTATTGAATACCCAACTAGTATCATTAATGGATGAGCATGATTTTTTTTGCCAATGTAAACAATATTGAGAAATAACAAGAGAGGCCAACTCAAGATAAGAAGGTGAAAATACTGATTAAGTAACCAAATGCTATAAGGTATGATATTTCATTTCATGGTCATTTTTTTAAATGTAACCTTTTTGGTCATAAGGAAAGAAAATATAAAAGGAAGAGTAAGTGGTTAGCTATAGGTATGGATAATGTTGTCTACTATAATTATTATGACATGGGACATATTTCTAGACTTCGTGTCAAAATTCATGTAAAAATACTAACCTATGTATAGAAACCTAACATAGTTAATGTTGAACATAATGAAACTAAGAGATAAGATGTTATTTGTTTTAGTTATCATCAAGTTGGTCATATTTCAATATATTATATAAGCAAGCTCTCAACTCATAATAGCATGCATGGTAGTCCTACTGTTCTCAAGAAAGGTCAGTCCTTGGTATGGAATCCTAAGGAAGTGAAGACCAAGAAAATTAATTTAGTTGATCTGAAAGATCAAGGTCAGTTGCTTGCTAAAGCAAAAGAGAAATTAGATATGAATAAGGTTTAAAAATGCCAAGAGAATGTCTCATCTCTCCAAATATAAAAGTAAAATCAAAACTCAATTCAAGTCAAGCTCAAGGAAAATACCAAAGTGCTAATTGAGGATAGTTATAAGGTATGTATGGATCTAAGAGAACATCTTACTATTATTGAGTAATTTTCATTCCAAGAACATCAATTGTGAATGCTTAGTGACGAGGTTCTTTCCTTAGATGAAAAGGTATGTCATGAATCTATGTTATCTCCATATGTTGTTAATTATATCTTATAATAAAAGGAGAATATTATAGTGGATGAGAAAGTTGTTTCTCTTAAGTCTAAGAAGAAACATAACTATCAATTTTAAATGACTAAGGAAGAGAAGGAATATGAGGAGTTATCAGCAAATCCTCATTTCAAATTTTTATAGGAAATTGTTGGTTAGGGTGTCTCTATCTGGGCTTCAAGAAGACACTTGACAAGTAATAATAATCATGTTGTATGCAATTTAAGATTTGGTTGATGTTGTAAGACAAGAATATCATTTGAAGATGTGTTTGTCTAAGGGGGAGATAACTCATTTAGCTTGAGTCACTAGAAAAAGATGTGCATGATGTGAGGGGGAGCATATGTGAATATAATTTAGTCATGGTAGAAGTGTGAAGAAGTATAATATAGTTGATGATTTGAGAAGATTGATATGATGACATGATTAAGAAGAGTCATGTGTTTTCACAAGTTATTGAATCTTCAAACATTAGCAAAGAGATTTTATGAGTTTTGTAGGTATATAGGTCCAAGGATCTAAGAAGCCCAAGTTCATATTGGTGTACATCAAATAACAAATTAAATGAGATGGATATTGATGTTAGGGGGAGCCTTCTAAGCTCTATGAGTAGTTTATCAAGTCTAAGGATCAGAGAAGTCTAAGTTTAGATTGGTGAATGTTAAAGGGGTAACAGTTGATTCATATGCTTGAAAGTATGTAAGTATTCTAAGCATCTTAAATAGTATTTTAATGCATAAATCATGTTAAGGAATGATTTTTTGCATGTTGATGGAGATAACCTTGTCATTTATGTCAAAGGGGGAGAAATATTAGAATGAAGAAGTTCAAATGAGTAAGAAGTCATTCTAAAGGTGTTTAACCATCAATGATAAAGGGGATATTATTGAGGATGGTAATTTGATGTCTTAGTTTTTCATTAATGTAAAAGAGAGTATGAGATAGTAGTGCATGAATGAAAAAAATTGTGTTTGATATAGTAGAAAGTGCTTGGCATATGTGTAGTTAGTAAGGATGAAGAAGAGGTTGTGAGGCATCCATAGATGTCTTGGTAAAGTTCTAGTGTGTAATTTGATCATTTAGAAAGTGAAACATGGGTATTATATCTTAATAGAAGCTAGAGATTAAATAAAATTCATGCATATATGAATGAACTATCAATTTTATGCATTTAGTATAGGTACTCATAAATTCAAAAGTAGTCAAAGGTTTTCATTGAGATGTTAACTATAGTTTTAAGAAGGTATCCTAAAGATTTGGAATCTTAAATTTTTTTCTATATAAAATTATAAAAATTCAAAGTTCCTTTTGTAGACTATGATGTGATAGACACCATGAAATTTAACTACATCAAAATCTAGTATCAACTAGTCAAGATAGATCTGACAGTGAGCATTCATTATTCAAATAGTGATCCAATGGCACAAGTGATTTAAATATGTCAAAGGTTACTAAGATTAAATTCACTAGTGACATGGGTCTAAATCATAATGATTTGATAGAATATATACAACACATAGGACTAACTAGTGGCACAATAATGGGGACTGACATCAATGTGCTCTAAAGGCATGTGAGGGTGCCAAGTGTCTTAATCATGAAAGTACAAATCAATGATAAAAAATGAGCATTAAAGAGTTAAAAGTTAGGAGAGTTATAAGGAGATAAATGGAGTGTGTTATAGTAATATGTGTGAGTAAATAAGATTAATACACATGTCTGTAGATGATTTTTCATTGATCATTGACCATTGGCATTTGAATTAACAAAGGGAAAAACTAGTTTATAGTATTTTGCTATTATCTTTTGATATAAGATGAATTTGAAGATGATGTAAAAATAAAAATTGAAGAGTATTTTAAGGAACATATATATAATTTAGTTATATAGTTTTATGGTATATATATTCAAAGATATTAAGCTCTAAATTTGATTGTGTGTTTGACCATGTCCTATAAGTGACTCGAGAAGGATATTCGAGCTATTATTAATAATATTTAGATATTTAAAGATGAAATAACTATTCAAGATTTTTTTATACTCCATTAATACTATATATATGAATTTTTTAAGTTTTACCAATCCATATTTATAATTAAAAAAGGCTTATAAGTTTACTATGTTTATTGAATACACTGGTAGTTTGAGTGACCATCTTGTAGAGGTATGTTTAAGGTGTTATGAGTAGAGATGAGGAAAAAAATGAATATTAAGATGTCAAGGAAGTCTCAAAGGTTAGTGATAAGTTATTTTATATCTTATGTTACCCATATTTAATTATGTAGATTCTAAATAGCTTGACTATATTTTAACTATGTGTGACTAGCCTGAGTGGTTATTTTGAGATATATTTTTTAGTGCCTAGAGCTTGTGTTGAAGTGTATAAAGCATATAGAGGTTTTTTATAGGTCATAAATGGTTCAAAAATGTGATATAATAATATTTATAAGTGAAATATTTTAGTATTTGCTTTAGATGTTTGAGACCATGTTTTTAGTGTATGAAGACCTTAAGAGCAAGGAAACCTAATTAGTAGGTTCAAGTGTTGAGTTGGTATTCTAAGTGGAATGAAACCATATGAGAGTGAGAAAGTGGATATTGGATATAGGTTTTATGTTTTATAATCAATGGTAAAGGATGAAGGTGGTAAAATTAATCTCACATATAACATGTGAGTATGAAGGCCTAATTATTTTATTTCTCACTAGGACATAATGGTGGTTTGGGTCTAATGAGGTAATGAACAACCTATTAAGAGTGTGATTATCACATGTAACATTTGTATGGACATATTTTAAATGTGGATAAAATATTTAAAGTATATTGGCTGACCAAGATGGTTTAAAGGAAGAGAGTGGTATAAGTACAAGGTCTAATTGGATTAATTATGCTAGTTGTGGAAGTATGGATTCAATCAAAGGAGAGAACCTTTAAAAGAGAAATTGTGGGTCATTAAGGACCAATAGAGAGTGAATATTATCATCAATTATTGTTTTATCAAGATATTTTAGGAGAACACATAGGTCATTTGACCTAATGAGTAGAGAAGATTGAATGTGAAGAGTGTAGACAAAGGTGGTCATCATCAATTGAAGAGAAGTAACAAGTTTTTAAGATGATCTATTCAAGGTAATTGAGTGGGTGATTATTTATATAGGGGGTTGGTTCTTTCTTGAAAGATAAATATCGATAACCAATAAATTAATTATGGGTGATAAGTTAGATAGGAGTAGTAACTCCTTATGGGATTGGTGTCTCACTAAACTAAGGGATGGGTGTTCTTTGATTAGTACATGTTGGTCTAAAGGTTGGATCTTATTTATAGGACTGTATTCCATCTTTTAAGGTTTATTGGGATTTATCCCCTAAGAGGGTTTCCCACATATATCATGTTTTATGTGTTTGATCTTGATATATCTTCCTTTTTCATTGCAATGGTTAATTTCTATGCATCATGATTGTATGTGTTAAATGTTTAAGTGTTTGGAATTAAATTATATTATCTTTCATAATTTATTCACCCACCCCCTCTCAATTATTGTACCTATAATATTATTACTGGCTAATAAACCTTATTTAAATGTTTACCAAACCTAATAATTGATGTATGCCATGTACATCTCTAGGTAGCTCTCAATATTTGATTACATCAAGATTCCTTTAGCCAGGGTTAATTTTACCTTTCTTGATCACGTGTCTAAGGAAATAATCTTCATCCTAGGTAAAGGAACACTTTTATTGATTCACATACAAGTCATGCTCCCTAAATAGTTTGATATCTCTATAAGATGTGGCTTGTGTTCTTCTTAATTCTTGGAAAACACCAATATATTATATAGGTAGATGACCATGTACTTGTCTAGTAGAGAGTTAAACACATCATTCATGAGTGTATAAATCATTTTAGGTTAATTAAAAAATCCAAATATAATAATGATAAATTCATATAACCCATATCTCATGACAATAGTAAATTTCTCATCATCCCCTAGAGCAATCCAAACTTGATACCATCCTAACCTCAAGTCTAACTCGGTGAAGAATTTTCCCCTATAAAGTTGATCAAATAAAATATCTATGAGGAGTATAGGATACTATTTCTTGGTTTATAACTTCATAAAGGCTACATAATCCACACAGAGCCTAGGTGATCCACCAAACTTAATCTAAAATAATACTAGATATACATAAGGGTATGGAAAAAGAGAAATATAACCAATAATAAATAACTCTTCCAAATACTTCTAGAAATCAACCATATCATGTCTAAATAATTGTTATTGAACCCTTTCTATAGGACTCAACTTTGGAACCAACTCAATCCGATGGTTTATTATTATTCTCAATGAAAAATAAGATTATAGTGCACTATTTATATGGTCTTAGTACTCTCTAATAACCTTCTTTTGTCCATATATAATAGGAACCCATTATGCTTATTTATCATCCCAACCACCAACCCTTCACACACTCATGGATGAACACACACATACATTCATTATCTCCATTTTATATAAAATTTTCACTATGCATGTTTGCATCAAATCCAACCTCATGAGAGATTCTATATAGGGGAAATTTTATAGTTTACCTATTAGGATAAATTCATGTCCCAAAACTAGCTCAAAATCATCCATTTTGATCATCGACAAGTATATATTTCCTTTACACTTAACAACATATACTTCCACATCCTTTGTAGAGTTGAGAGTTTTCATGGATGGTGATTAACTTCCTTAAATCTTCTTAAACCCCTAGATGAATACAACTCAAAATCTTTTGCTAATTATCTTTTAATAAATTGTGGGTTTCACCCATGTTCATAAGTGTCTTGATTATCTTACCATTGATTCCCACTTCCATTAAGTTAATCCTGTTTAGGTTGCTAGTACCATATACTAACTTGGACTCAATATTTTCCATTACATTGAGACCCTTTAACATGCACATTATTTCCTCACTTTGGTCATATATTTGTACCATATATACTAATAACATGCTTTACCATTATAGATAATCTTTGTTGTAATGATGACTACAAAATGTCACATAAGTTAGATAGAAATATTCCTACCTAAAATCTCCACTTTATGACTTATTATTTTCATCTTTGGAGGTGTTACTAGAATTATGACATCCCACTAATGATTTTGGATTATTCTTACCTCTATAGTTACTAGTTATATTCCCTAAAGACTTATTATAACCCCTATCAACACCACTACCCTTTGGTGTATTAGATTTTAGGGTGTTTTTTATGACTACTCTTCTCTAAAATTGAAGAGCTGATATATATTGAAATTAACTCAATAACTTTAGACACATCATGGTGATAGAGCTCGAACTTATCCCATGATTGAATATTGTTAGTAAACTAAAAAATTATACACTTATGACATTTATTTAATTTATAACATAAGAATCTAGATGAATTTGATGTAATTTATCATATTTCATGTCTGTTTTAGTTGAATCAACTTGATCCTAGGCAACAATATTATATTACTAGGTCAAAACTACTGCTCAAGGGATTTATTTAGATCTTCCCAAGATTCCATTTGGTTTACATAATTCCTTGATGCAATTTCATTATCCAAGGCTGTATACCAAACCTTTTCTATACCTATGAGGTACCTTTCTATAACACACACTTCTTGTCCATTTTAAAATCTTCACAAACCTACCAGATACTCCTCAATATCCTAGAATAAATTCTCTAGAAGATGATAATATCTAACACTAACATATAATTTTATATCCTTCAACATGTGGAGTTTATAAGTTAGAATAGGAGTTAGACCTTGGTGTCTTCGCTAGACTCGATGTCACCATTTGACACATAGTCACTTCATCTTATAGCTTAGTATGGGATGCTAAAATCTCATACAATTTTTTTAAAGTTTCATAATTATCTGATCTATTCAACCTTATACTTGAGATCATTTAAACTTGTGCCCACTTATTCTTCCATCTCATGGAATAGAGAACCAAGACATTTGGAAAGATTTTTTTCATGGTTTCAACTCTTAGAATATTTTTTTGATAAATTTAACCACCTTAACCTTTATATTTTACTTGATCCCAAGATATAAAGCTCATGTTATTAGGTAGAATTTCAAATGTTTCTCTTATCATAGTAACTTTCCATATTGGGTTGACACAATATGGGATGTTGTAGAACACAAATATTAATTATGAAAACACAACCCAATCCAAACACAAATAATAATTTGATACAAACTATCATGGGGACAAATCTATTGGGATATAACCATACAACACCACATTTTCCATTGAAATTCCCCTATGAGATTGAAACTCTACAAGAACTATATACTATGCCTTTAATGTCTAACAACATAAGAATATTTAAACCATATTGGTACCATTTACTTATTTCATTGGATTAAGTGTGAAATTTCATCATAACATTTGTAATATATGGAAACAACTTGAACACAAAATCAATCACCCAATGAAATTATTATTACTTTGATTTTCACCCTTTGAGGAGGTGTTTCAGGTATCCTCACTCAATTTACATAATGGAAGATCTTCAGACCTATGGGTTGCCTATGACTAAAAAATATCTTTAGAGGGGGTTGTTTACCAATATGTTTCACCTATAGTATCACTATGACTACTCAAATGGTAATGAAATGGGAAAGAAAAAATTGAAATCAAGTAGAAAAAGGGGTGATGCACCAAATTGTTGGTATCCTCCTATGATATATGAGTTGATAAAAAATATGAAATAAGGATAAGTATAATCACAAAACTTTAAATAATTATCTATCATAATTATTTCAATATGGAGGTTGAAATTCATATACCAATTAAGAGGGATAATCAAGAGGCCTATAATGAGGCACTAATGAAGGATTTTCACAAATAACATTTGGATAACATATTTACACACACCATCTAAAATAAAATACAATAGATTACTCAAAAATAAGTAAAACTGAAGAGGAAAAATTCAATTATATTTAACATCAACACTAACAGTCATCAATAATTGACCATGACAACACTAAATATGAGATGAAGAGGGCAAAATTAGTTTGCATTCACTTCAAACACAAGAATTATAAATTTTATCAAATATTCACCATAATAAATTTAAATATTATTTAAAATTTCATTTTTAGGAGTATTTATAGGATAATAATGAAAGAGAGAGGATGATCATGTAGGAAATCCATCATCACTATCATTTATCATGAAACTAGTTTCAATGCCAAGAGAAGGTGAAAAAACACTCTTATTATTCATCTTCAATATGTGTTGTCTTGACTTGAATATGTACTCATTATGGGTGGTTTATGAGTGGATCTTAATCTCCTATTATGCATATTTCATTTCTTTAAACTACCCTTTCTTGGTTAGAGGAGTTATAAGTCTCCATCTTGGCATATGGCTTACTTGACCTTCTTGCATCTTTCTACACCATTAATGTCTATTAAATTAATATTTAATATTGGTGAGATTGATAATTAATATTATAAATATTCACACTTTAATCTCTTTCATTATAATATGTACCTTCATATATAAACTTACTTGATCTAATGGGAGGCAATGAGGACAAGTCTATTTCTTAATCCAAGACCTAATTCTTTTTTAAGAATATCAAATAAATATTTTAAATCTCCAATACGTCTTATATATACTTAAGATTTATATTGAGATATTCTCTAGGTTTAATGGTTTTAATATTTAATTTTTAGGTGTTTTAAGTATTATTAGGAGTACTACAAAGTATGTCTAATATTGAGACAATCTGGAACATTTGATAGAGAGTTTTGTGTTAAATTGAAGGCTCACAACCACATCTAACTAGTGGATTGTGTTGGTTGAATATTTTTTCGATTTGTGTACTGATAAATAAAATAGGTCTAATCAGCCAAAGTAGGAAGATTAGATGTCCAAATGTGTAGGTTTACCACATCAGAAGGGGACTGATCTCTCGTCACATCAAGGGAAGGTTCCCTATAGATAAGATATATATATATATATATATATATATATATATATATATATATATATATATATATATATATATAAAAATAGAAAATGATACTCAAGGATAGAAAACACCATCCATCTCTCTTTCTTTAGAGATGATGTGTTAAAATCAAATTAAAAACTCAAGGGAAATGATAAATAGCACTCCTCTTCTTTAAGAAGTACTATTCATCAAACCTTAAGAATACTCCTGGTAGTAAATGCAAAGTGTAACCAAAGACATAGTAACTAGAAAATTGAGATGTAGCACAAAGTCTCCACCTGAATTGTTTAAGAGTAAGATACGAAGGACAATGAGGGCACAAAGTCATCCCAAGGTCCTTTACATAGAAATGAAAAGAAAACACACTAAAGGCAATTATGGGGGCATAAAGTCTCTCCACAGTTGACTCTTCAGGACACCTTCCTGACTACTTTTATTAATTTTGCTTGTTGAATTAAAGGAATAGAAAATATATCAAGGAAAAAAACATAAGAATAGTTTCCCCAACAATAAAGATATCATAGCACAAAGTCTAAAAAGTCACTTTCTTTCTTATTTAAATAACAAAATATGACCAACAAAATAAGCTCAAAGTCTCAGAAATGCATTTCAATTTGTGTAGAGTTTCGTTTTGATTCTCAAAAAGAGATCTATTTACAATAAAAGAGAGTCCCTTATATAGCCACTTTAAGGACTCGAGAATAGAAACACATCATGTTGCATTGAAAACTATTAGGAAGATAGGCTAGAAATTAGGGACATCTACCCATTTGTTTCTCAATGTAGTGAAATAATTCATGCTATTGAAAGTTTGCAACTTTCAATGTCCACCTGCTGATCTGATCCTTCTTCATCATTCCTCCTTTTTTGGTTAACTGAATCGGGTCATGGATTCAATTTGCTCTTCTATTCATTAGTCACTTCCTACTAGTTTTGGCCTTAAAGCCTTTGAATGCATTTAGGTATATGGATTATAAGGATCAATGACTATTTTATGAGCTTTGAAATTGATGTTCATGCGCCTGTCACTACATTTTCAACAGCTAGTTCATTGTCTTAAATTTGACGTCTTCAGGTGCATCACTCCTTGGTCCCTCTTCGGATTTCTTGTTCTACATCCTCTCAAAGGGAAGGTGACCCTTAAACTTTGGGGGAGTGTCCTTTAAGTTGGATATCAAGAGTCCCCCACAAGGGCACCTACCCTTCGGGGTCCTTTGGCAGCCTTTTATCTTCGACAGTCTCTCACGGCTTTCCTACGGACTGTTTCTGTGTACATTTTCTCAAGGCTTTTCCCTAGGTATTTCTCTATTGAAATTTATTGTAGGAATTTTCCCATAGACAAAAAGTCTATGGAAATTTCTTGCAGACAAAAATTCCATAGAATTGTTCCATTTAATTGTCTTTGCCTCTTTGGAAATTTCTTTGGGATTTTTGCCCGCAACTATTTTCCTAATTTCCTTCATACTTTTTGTCCAAAGGAATTCCTTTGGACAAAAAGTCTGAAGGAATTATTTCTTGCCTTAGTCTTTTTTGAATTCCTTAAACAAAAATCTGAAATAATTACCTTTGTGGCCTTCTTTGAAAATGACCCTTCCAAAGGGTACTTTTATCGACCAAGTGCCCTCCACAAGGGTACTTGTCCTTCGGGAGGCTCTTTGAAATTTTACATTGAATCATTCCTTTGAACTATTTGAGTGAGCTACTTGGTTGAACCAAGACATTGAACCAATTGATTGAACCAAACATTGAACCAATCTATTGAACCACTCGGTTAAATCGCTTCATCGAACCAAGCCGATGAACCAAGCTTTGAACCAAAATGGTTCAAGCTGATGGTTCAAGCTGATGGTTTAGGCTGATGAACCAATTGAATGAACCAAACATTGAACCAAGCTTTGGTTTAATAGTTCAAATAAGGCCTTTAAACTAATTGACAAACTATTTGATTGAACCAAAGTGATGAACTCAGTGGATGAACCAGAGTGTTAAACCGAGCAGATGAACCAACTGAGTGAAACAAAGCATTGAACCACTTAGTCACACCAAGCCATTGATCCATTCCTTTGATTAAACCCATCATTGAACTAAAAGCATTGAAGCTATTGAACTCTGAACTCGTTGAACATTTGAACCAAAGTGGTTCAACGGATCAAGCTTTCTTTGCTTAGATTCCTGTCAATGGAGATTTTTTATTGAACCAAGGCACTGAAACAATCCTAAAAATGACCAAGTGTTAAAAATTGATTCTTTTGGTTGAACCCAATTATAGAAGTCTTTGAACCTATAGAAATGAACCTACCAGCAGAGTCTGAAGAAACCAAGTCTATAAAAATCAACTTATAAAGCCCATTGAACTTGGCCTGTAGAGTCTGTAGATTCCTGAGAAGTTTAAAAAATGAAGAATTTGAATGCCTAGGACAAATTTTAGAAAGGGAAGAGATAATTTTGGTCTGTACAACCAAAATAGTTCAAATTTTGTCCCAAAACTGAGTGTTATTTTTTGGGGGACAACATCTAGCTCCAGTTGGGGAACTTATGTCAATTGCAAAAAGAATTAAAGGGAGTAGAATCTAGAATCTCCATTTTCTTCATGTGTACCATTGGGCTAAAAATTCATGCTACCCAGAAATGAAAGGCATTAAAAAAGAGAAAAACAAAACAAAACAAAATTAAGAATTATACAAATATACATATATATAGATGTAATGATCTGATACTTCAAGAGTTGAAGTATTTCAGATGCTGCCCATTGTGAGGTAGAGAAAAGAGTGTGCCATCTTGATATTTCATAAAAATATATTTTCACCAATGTGCTAATGAACTATAAATGGGCCTCTCCAAACGGAGTCAAACTTTCCATGCATCCCCTTTGGTTTTCTCCTTTTGTCCCATAGTAGGACTTGATCCCCAATCTAGAAATCATGATTTTTGGCCTTCTGGTCAAAGAGTTTCTTTACCAAACTTTGATGAGTATCAATTCTATCCACCACCATGGTTCTCTATTCCTCTAGCTTAGTCAGGCACATGATTCTTTTATGAAGAGAGCTTTCATATGTCTGATCTTCAATTACCTTTACCAATTTCAAGGCTGGCAATTCTAAGGTGATTGGTATCTCAGCATTGATACCATAAAGAAGTTGAAAAGGAGACATTCCAATTTAACTCTTTGGTGTGATTTTATTTGCCCATAGAGCATCAACCAATGATTTATGCCATGTTCTTTGATTATCATCTGCTAGCTTCTTGATGATAGTTAACAGGTTCTTATTATTGGATTCAGCTTGTCCATTCCCTTGTGGAAAATAATCAGAAGAGTGAGAGAGTATAATTCCATAATGGAAATAGAATTGTGTAATCTCCTAGGAGGTGAAACAAGTTGCATTGTTAATAATAATTTTGATTGGAAGTCCAAACATGGAAATGATATTCTCTTTGAGGAAGTTGCATAAAACTTTTGAAGTAGCATGCTTAGTTGGGATTGCTTGTACCCACTTGGTGAAATAGTCAATTGATGTAAGGACATAATCATGTCGAGCACTTGAACATGGGTTTATAGTCCCAATAAAATCAATCCCCCATTGCTAGAAAGATTCTTCTATGATCACTAGCTTGAGAGGCATAACAACTAACTTGGGTCTTCCAACAAATTGTTGATAGAGTTCACATTTTCTCACCCACTTATGTGCATCTTGGAAAAGAGTTAGCCAGTAATACCAGGCTCAAAGAATCTTGTGAGCAGTCACAAGAGCAAAAAAATGTCCTCCACGGGCCAGATTATGAAAAAAATTTAAAAGTTGGCTTTGTTTCTCTTTGTCTACATAGTGAAGGAATACTCCATCTATGCTTCTCTTGTACAAGCCATTGTCCCAAATGACAAAATTGGTAGCTTTCAACTTGATAGTCCTCCTTTATTTGTAAGATAAATGAGTATGACATTCACCATAAGTAAGGAAATGAGTGATACTTGAATGCCACTCATTAGTAGTGGAGAAAAAAAGGACTGTTGGAGTGTCTTCCACTTCAACTTCTTCATGTTGTGTATCTTCTGGCTTGTTGTCAGCAATTAATTAGCATAGGCCTTTACCCCTTACTAGCTTTGTTAGTTTTTTATCTAGATCAAACTCTTAGATCTTTACAATCTAATTACCTCTTTTCATGCCAAACTCCTACTGAGTTAATATAGACTTGACTGTAGTGTCAGGAACTAAGTTAGTAGTGTGTGAATTCAAAATATAGAAGCATAAATGTTTGACTACTTTCAAAAAATCATAAGCATGCCTCCCTACATTTGAATACTTCATCTCATGGGTTTTGAGAGGGAAACTCATGAAATAGATAGGAGATTCCATACCTTCCTTATCTTGTTGAACACGAATTGCTAAAAGAGTGTGTTCAAATGCATAGCTATATATGATGAAATATTTGTTGTAATCTAGACAAACCAAGGTAGGGGCATGAGCAATGGCAGTCTTGATATCCTGAAATACTGATTTGTCTTCTCTAGTCCAGCTAAAGGTGGTCTTCCCTTTCATCATGTTCACAATGTGTCTAGTCTTCTCAGCAAATTCAGGGGTGAATCTCCATAAGAAATTCACCTTTCTGAAGAAAGAATGAACAGCATTTTTATTTGTAGGAAAATTAAGCTCTTGAATAGACTTGACTCAGTTTGAGTCAATCTTTATGCCTTCTTTTGACACAATGTGTCAAAGGAGTTTTCCCTCTGTTACTCCAAAAATAGACTTCTTGTGGTTCAAGGAAATACCATTCTAGTGGTGGTGCTCTAGCACTTGTTGTAAGTGGCGTACATGATCAGATCGATGCTTTGAAAAGATAGTCAAGTCATCAAGGTATACCACTATGAATTTACCAATCTCATCTTTGAAAGCCAAATCCATTGCTCTCTAAAAGGTAGCACCAACATTTATCATGCTAAAAGGAATTCTTCTCTATGGAAGTGTACCCCAAGGTGTGGTGAATGCAATCTTGTGTTGGTATACTTCACCAACTTCAACTTGATTATATCTTGAGAAGCCATCTAGCATTGATAACATCTCTGAACCTATCACTGTTTGAAGCACTTGATCCATAATTGGCAAAGGATAATTATCTTTCAAAGATGCTTGATTTAGACTCCTAAAATCTACATAAATGCAAATTTTACCATTCTTCTTCCTTATAGCCACTATGTTTGAAATCCATGTGGAATGATGGATTGGGAAGATGATTCTAGCATTTAACATTTTTTATATCTTAGACATAATAGTACCTGATATTTTTAGATTATATTATCTGGGTTTTTGCTTGTAGGGCATTGAGTCAACCTTAAGAGGAATGTCATGGTAGATTTCATCAGGTCTGAGAGACTTCAGGTCTTCATAAGAATATGCTAAGACATCTAGGTATTGACAGAGTAAAGAGGTGAACTTGAATCTTTCCTCAAGGGTGAAATACTTACCAATGTCGACCATCTTGGGATTTTCTTTAGTGGTCAGATTTAATTGATCAAATCCCTGAGAGAAACTTGAGTGTAGTTACTATTGTTTGATGAATCTGTCATGCTTGTCAAACAGCTTCTCAAGAGAAACTAGGCCTTTGGGAATTTTGTTTCCTTTTAGCTATAAGAATTCTTCATTTATATCTAAACTAGATTTAGAGGCAGATTCATACTTTTGAGATTCACTACCATCAAAATGTATTTGTTTAAAATTGTCTTTTCATTCCAGGAAAGCAATGATTTGATGATCATCATTAAATACTTGCCAATAATAAGCATTGTCAAGAACCCTTGGTCTATAGACCAACTCAATAGTATACCTATCTTCTTTGAAATCTAAATGAGGAACTAAGAGAGTTCCTAAAACAACAAGTGCATCAGCTCTATCATTAGACTCTGAGTATGGAAAAAATGTTGAAAGCATCAAAGCTTTTAATTTGGTCCCAAACCAGGTTATGGTAGTGGCATAATCTTTCATTCTTGGTTTGGTAAAGATTTCTTACTTGACAAAACACTAATTCAGTATCCCCTTTGGCATGAAGAAACTTGATGCCTTTTTCTAGAGTAGACTTCATTCCAAGTAGTACAGATTCATATTCAGTTGTATTATTAGTGTTGCTAAATTGTAATTTGTAAGATGAAGGAAACATATCTCCTTGAGGAGATATCAAAATAATCTCAGCTCCTGAACCAGTAGAGGTATAACTACCATCAAATTCTAAATTCCATATCTGAACTGATACTAATTTTTCTTTAGACTTTTCTTCATTAGAGAAGGAGGGTTCTTCTTCATCTATATTGCAGCCTACTAATTCTTCTGTTGTTCTAGTTGAACTAATTTTTGAGTTGCACTTTTAAGAATTTTATCAAGTGTTTCATGCACTTCATTTGTAGATAGAAAATAGTTAGCCATACTTGTAGATTTAAAAAGAATTTGAGCTTCAGGGGCTGATGTTTGGGTGACCACATATTTTTCTTCCTTTTCAAGAAGCAACCTCTTCATTACACCTTGGACAGGGATCCTTACCTCAGACAGATCCATGCTTAGTTCTCCTCCCACATCCTTACAAAAATTTTGTCCAAGTAAAATGCCACAGGATGCTGGGACATCAGCCACCAAGATAGTCATCTTGATTCTCTTGTCTGGAAAGGTTGTAAATGTAAATTGGGCATATTGGATTTTTCCCAATAATGGTACTTGCTTTTTCTCCATGGAGAAACATCTCCCAAATGTCTTGGTCAATGTGAGACCCAGAGACTCAACTACTTTAGTAGGCATGACATTGTCAAATGTGCCTGAGTCTATAATACAATTACTCAGCTTATGGCCATTAACTAATAGGGAAACATAGAAAGGTTCTATTTTTCTAAGAGTAACTGGGGGAGTAATGACCAGATTATTTGGAATAGGCATTACCTTTTTAGTTTTTTGTCTTGCAGGGATGGCTTGGTTCTTATTATATTGGACCAACTTATTCAATTGATCAGGATTGAACTATAAATATTTGAATTTAGACATTTGTATTTTTGTCTTTTTGACATGATCGATTATGTCAAATGGCTAGATTGAGCTAGGTATAGAGAAAGGTACTTCAACCTTTTGAGTTTTAGGAGGTGGGATGGTTTGAAAATCTGAAGTAGAAGGTGAAGGTGAAATTGATGTACTTATCTTTTTGGTGATCACTGGATCCTTTAACTGAAAAGGCAGAGTGGCTCTATGCTTAGTAATTGTGATTACTAGTTGAGGTTGTTCTTTTGTCTTCTCTTTATTAGTTTGTTGGACTAATTGGTTCTTAGAACTGGTAAACACTGCATATGATCTATCAAAAGCTTCTCCTTTGCTTTTGAGTTCATCTTGGTAGTTTAGGAAACCAATGTGGGAGTTGTCAATTGATTCTTTTTGATTTTCTTTAAGGAAATCAGCATCATTTTCTTGATTCAATTCATGTTGGAAAGAGAACTCTAATTTTGCTTCAATATATCCCATTGCTAAATTGGTTGGAGGAGCTTCTAGGGCAAGTTTCCCTTGTGGGGGAGGAAGGCGATTCTGTTGCCCTTGATTCTTGGCAGTATTGCCTTGATATGACTAATTTAGGAATGTCCTTCTGTATGAAGGAGCAAAAGACATTACTTGACAATTTGCTTTTTGAGAGCAAGCAACTCATTTGCCAATTCATAAACCATTGGATCTATGGTGCTTGCAGATGAATATTTAGAAGATGATGAAGCTCTATTTTTGTTTGGATCTCTTCTTATCTTCCCTGCTAAGATGAGATCATCTTCTACCTCAGTGGCCAAATGTTGAGCTGTAGTAAGATCTATTTGACTAGGACATCTCAAGAGAAAACTTACTTTAGGTAACTAAGAATTAATGAGGAAGCATTGAAAATTCTTAGCTATAGGTCGAGCAATTATAGGAATTCTATTCCTTAGTTGGTCAAATTTGGCTATGAAGTCTCTCATAGGCTCAAAAGGCTCTTTATCCATTTGTGTAAGTTGAGCCAGAAGTGCATGTGCATCTTCTACAAGTTTGAATCTAGCTTCAAACATATCTTTGAGGGTATTCCAATCAGTTACTGACCGAGCCTGTAGATGATACAACTAATCTACAGCAGTACCTTGTAGTGTCTCCACAAAAACCATGACTGTTACATCTTCAAATTCTACTCCGATTACTCCACAAGCTATGTTGAAGGCTACAATGCATTCATCAGGATGAAATTTCCCATCACCACAAAATTTGGGGAAATTCTTGCTTGAACTACGTGGAAGCTCATGTAGAGGTGGAGTAATATTGAGAGGACTAAAAGCATTACCCCAGGGGTCTGGAACTACCATTATAGGATTATGAAAAGGAGGGATAACAAATCTTAGAGGGGTAATTATTGGCAAAGTTTTATCAACAATAGAAGTAGATACTTTGTTTGGCAATGGAGATCTAACTTTAGTAGGAAGAAAGCTCTTGGTTCATTGGAGATGAGATGGTGAAGGAAATAGATCAAAATCACTTTGCTATACAACCTCAAATATAGGGTCAATGATACCTTTATCCCTTTGGCTTCGTGTATACCTTGAATCTGCTAGATTGTGAAACAAAAATGGAAAAGAATTAACCTTGCTTTAGTTTGAAGCTTGAGGATTTAAACTACATGTTCTTTCCTAGTTAGTGTGAAGGTGAATGATAAGGCTATAAATGGATAATGGATATTATATCCCCAGCAGAGTCACCAAAAACTGTTGGTTGAATATTTTGTCGATCAACATACTGATAAACAAAATAGGTCTGATCAGCCAAAGTAGGAAGATTAGTCATCCAAATGTGTAGGTTTACCACATTAGAAGGGGACTGATCTCTCCTCTCATCAAGGGGAGGTTCCCTATAGATAATCTATATATATATATATATATATATATATATATATATAGAAAATAATACTCAAGGGTAGGACAAACCATCCATCTCTCCTTCTTTAGAGATGATGTGTGCAAATCAAAGGAAAAAATCAAGGGAAATGACAAACAACACTCCTCTTCTTTAAGAATTACTATTCAACAAACCACAAGAATACTCCTAGTAATATATGCAAAGTGTAACCAAGGATGTAGTAACCAACAAATTGAGATGCAGCACAAAGTCTCCACCTGAATTGCTCAAGAGTAAGATATGAAGGACAATGAGGGCACAAAGTCATCCCAAGGTCCTTTACATAGAAATGAAAAGAAAACAATCTAAAGGCAATTATGGGGGCACAAAGTCTCTCCATAGTTGACTCTTCAGGACACCTTCTTGACTACTTTTACTAATTTTGCTTGTTGAATTAAAGGAATAGAAAATATATCAAGGAAAAAGACATAAGAACAATTTCCCCAACAACAAAGATATCATAACACAAAGTCTAAAAATTCACTTGCTCTCTTATTCCAATAATAAAACATGATCAACAAATTGAGCTCAAAGTCTCATAAATGCCTTTCAATTTGGGCAGAGTTTCATTCTAATTGTCAAAAAGAGATATATTTACAATAAAAGAGATTCCCTTATATAGCCATTCAAGAAGGACTCGGGAATAGTAACATATCATGTTACATTGAAAACAATTAGGAAGATAGGCTGGAAATTAGGGACATCAACCCATTTGTTTTTCTCAATGCAGAGAAACAAGTCACCCTATTGAAAGTTTACAGCCTTCAATGTCCACTTGGCAATCTGATCCTTCTTCATGGTTCCTCCTTTTTTGGTTAATTGAATCAGGTCCTGGATTTAATTTGCTATTCTATTCCTTAGTTACTTCATGCTAGTTTTGGCCTTAAAGCCTTTTAATGCATTCAAGTCTATAGATTACAAAGATCAATGGTTATTTTATGAGCTTTAAAATTGACGTTCATGTGCCTGTCACTATGTTTTCAATGGCTAGTTCTCTATCTTAAATTTGATGTCTTCAGGCGCGCCAATCCTTGGTCCCTCTTCAACTTCTTGTTATGTATCTTCCTAAAGGGAATTTGACCCTTCGGCTTTGGGGGAGTGTCCTTTAAGTTGGCCATCAAGATTCCCACACAAGGGCACCTACCCTTCGAGGTCCTTTAGTGGCCTTTTATCTTTGGTAGTCTCTCACAACTTTCCTGTGGACTATTTCTGTAGACATTTTCCCTGGGCTTTTCCCTAGGCATTTCTCTATAGACAATTCCCACGGGCATTTTCTCATGGACAAAAAGTATGCAAAAATTTCCCATGAACAAAAAGTCTACAGAATTGTTCCATTTACTTGTCTTTGCCTCTTTGGAAATTTCTTCAAGATTTTTGCCTACAGGTATTTTCCCAAATTCCTTCAGACTTTTTGTCTAAAGGAATTCCTTTAGATAAAAAGTCTGAAGGAATTATTTCTTGCCTTAGTTCTTTTTGAATTCCTTAAACAAAAATCTGAAATAATTACCTTTGTGGCCTTCTTTGAAAATGACCCTTCCGAAGGGTACTTTTGTCAACCAAGTGCCCTCTACAAGGGCACTTGTCCTTCAAGAGGCTCTTTGAAATTTTACATTGAATCACTCCTTTGAACCGTCTGAGTGAACTTCTTGGTTGAACCAAGCTGTTGAATCATTTGATTGAACCAAACATTAAATCAATCCATTGAACCACTCTGTTGAACCGCTTTGTTGAACCAAGCTGATGAACCAAGCATTGAACCAAAATGGTTCAAGCCGATGAACCAATCAAATGAACTGAAGCATTAAACCAAATGTTGAACCAAGATTTGGTTCAATGGTTTAAATGAAGCCTTTAAACCAATATATGAACTATTTAATTGAACCAAAGTGATGAACTAAGTGGATGAACCAAAATGTTGAACAGAGCAGATGAACCAACTGAGTGAAATAAAGTGTTGAACCACTTGGTTGAACCAAGCCATTGAATCACTCCTTTGATTGAACCCACCATTGAACCAAAAGCATTGAAACTATTGAACTTTGAACTCATTGAACCTTTAAACCAAAGTGGTTCAATGGTTCAACGGTTCAAGCCTTCTTTGCTTAGATTCCTATCGATGGAGATTTTTGATTAAACCAAGGCACTAAAACAATCCCAAAAATGACCAAGTGTTATAAACTTATTATTTTGGTTGAACCCACCTACAAAAGTCTTTGAGCCTGTAGAAATGAACCTGCCAGTAGAGTCTAAAGAAACCAAGTCTATAGAAATCAACTTGTAAAGCCCATTGAACTTGGCCTGCAGAGTTTGTAGATTCTTGAGAAGTTTGAGAAATGAGAAATTTCAATGCCCAGGACAAATTTTAGAAAGGGAAGAGACAATTTTGGTTTGTATGACCAAAATAGTTCAAATGTTGTCACAAAAATGAGTGATATTTTTTGGGGGACAACAGATTAAATGTGAATTAGTCCTCCAAAACTATCTCTAGTCTATAAAATTGAAATTTTTATGACTTAAATATCCATTAAAGAGGTTAATTTTAGGTTCAAAAATATTATTTGAAGTTTCATATACTCTTGATGGCATTAAGAATTTTTATAACCTTAGGCCTTAATATTAGTATAAAAACATTCTTCATTTTAGGCTTGATTAGTAGATTTAAACCTATCAAATAGTCATGAAAACATCTTATATGAATGTTATATGGTCACTATAACTTTGTATAATATTTTAAACAATATTAAAGTTATTAATAAGTCCAAAGAGACTCAAAACCCCCAAAAATCAACCAGAATTGGTAGTTTCAAGCCTCTTTCTTATGTCTTTCTCTTCAAAAATACCAACTTATTACTTATATAGGTGCATAAAATATATTTATATGTTATTAATAATATTTTAATACATTTAAAATGATTTTTATTTCATTCATGTTCATCAATATCTTCTTAGGGTCATAAAGGCAAGTTTATCTCTTTAACTTGTTAATAATAATTCATATAGTATAAGACCTTAATAGAATGAAAAATTCCATGAAGTTGGTGTATTAAAACATTACCAATATATTATAATTCAATTATATCCCTTTCACATTTTTATTTGACTTCTCATGTTAGAATGTTTACCTTCTCTGACATTACAGGCCTATAGGTTTCCCTTTGAGAGATTGTCTTGAGATAAAAATGCTTTTCATTATTTTTATTGGTTGGAAATGATTAACTAAGGTATTTTTGATCCCTTAAAATGTTTGGATATAGTACTCCATAGGTTTTTACCTGTAAAATAATTTTGAAACATGATCTATTAATAGTTAGGATTTATGGGTTGTTTAGAAATATTGACCCAATGGCCCATTTTTGATGATTATTCCTCATGACAAATAGTATAGTCATACTTAAATTATTATTTAGGGTCCTTAATATTCATTAAAATCCCCTTGAAATCATATTTCATAAAAAAGCATGCTTTTTATCTTCATATCCCTATGTGTAGGCTTGTATCATTAATCTTGACTTTGATCTTACTTGCATTCCATCTATCTTGGAGGAGGTTAGTGTAGGGTTTTCCAACATGTTAAATAATTTATTATGGTATTATAGATCACCTATAATGATAATAATCTAGTTATTATTTTTTTCTTAACTGTTGAATCTCAAATGCAATGTTACTCTTTTAGGTCTCTACAAGACTATATGCTTCTTTGAAGTGATCTTGGATTTCATATTATACCAATGTCATTATGCATAGATAATTAAAACACTTTAAAAAATTTAATAACTATTTTGGACATTGTATCTTTTGAGTTGAGTTTCCCATAACAATGTCATTATGTTGTGTAATTCCCAACACTTAAACAAATTTTATAAACATTTGTGTTGTTGTATATTTTGAGCTAGGTTCCCCATACTGATGTCATTTTAGGCATAATTCAAAAAACTAGGAATTTTTTTAAAAATATTTGGGGTGTTACATAGTTTAATTTAGGTTTTTGGTACTAATGTCATTACATAATATATGAAAAAGAATGAAATTTTGTTTGATAATATTTGGGATATTGCATATTTTGAATCAAGTTTCCCATACCATTATCATTATACTATATAATTCACAACATTGGGGTAAATTATTATATTTTCTATGGTGATCAATAAATGGATAGGGTGATAGGGTTTAAACACTAGTGTAGGGGAGGTATAAGAGGGAAAAGAAGATTGGGAGGATAATGATAAGGTTGAATAAGAGGACATTACAAAACCTATAGGGTATTTGGTTCTTTCTAAGAAAGTATTATAATATTAAGCTATCATTTTAGCTTATCATGTACATAGAAAAGGGATAGAAGATCCCCTATTCTCTCTCTCAAATCTGATCTTTCCTAATAGTTCATAACATTTTGTTGTTGGTTTTACAAATCTTTCCCTCATGGCATGCGGTGGACAAAGGTCATGGGGATGAGTGGGAAATGGAGTAAAGAAATAATTTCAAAATAGGAGAAGGATAAGGGAGAACCATATTATGAGTATGATTGTTATTCTTTAGTAAGTTAGGTAGATCTTAGTTTATATAAGGACTCTTTCACTCATTAAGGTGCCCCTTTATGTTTTTGAAACTGTTATTAGTTTAAGAGGGAAATATATTTGGTGCTCATGGCTTTAGAAAGATTCACCTTTGGGGAAGAATGGCTTTCTAATTTAGGCCTACTAAAAAGGATTTTCATCCTCTAAACTTATTAGAGTTGGTTAAATAAATCTTGGGGAATTTGGTCTACATTACCTATAGTTGTGACAACGGTCTGATAAAGATCATACTAGGATCCACATCCTTAGAGGATATATATTCACTATGTGTTTAGAATTCTCAAGCTCTTTAGATTCATCCTTAGGTTACTGGTTTAGTGGACCATCTAAGATTGAAACCCCTTGGTTGGCTTTCTCACTAATTACCTATTTTGAATTTCAAACTCCAACTTTTGGTCCATCTAATATTTTTTTGAAACATTAGCCTCATCCACAATCTATACAAGTCCTTAACCATCATACCACTAATACGATAGTTTGAAACAATATGCCATTCTTATCAGAACCATTCTTTGGAGATAGGGAGGACGACCTATTTCATAAATTATTTCTAATAGATAGATTTGGTCCTTTTGGTGTTTCTGATAATGGATGACACTATTTTGAAGGATTTATGATCTCAAGAGCATTTAAATATCTTTGAATATTTTATTTGTAGTTGTTTCCTAAGGGGTTATGGATTTCATTTCAGGATTTGGACAAGTAATACTTCTTACAATTTGACAATTAGATTTAGTTATTAGAAACTTTGGGTCCCATCAATATTTTTGGTAATTATTGGCTCTTTTTGGAAGACTCTTTTAGGGGCTTGATATAGACCCTCATAGCTAGTAGAGTTATATTGTTTTGATTTTTATTGTGATCTATTCAAACTATAAAGTTTTTTCTCTAGTTGTTTCCTTTAGATACTTAAACCTCTAATTATGTCTAGGCTAGTTTTTTATCTAGTCAAAATGGTCTACTAGATGTTTGCAACATCATTGGTCTTTCTATGTCATATGAGACCTAGGCCTCTAGTTTCTTTTGTCTAGGATAGTTCTCAGTCTAGCTAAAACTGACTAGGTGTTGTACCAATCAACAATTATGGTTACTAGTCACTTTTGATACCTAATACTCATGATTATTTAGTCTAGGGTGGTTATTGATCCATCTTAAAATTGGTAGGGTCATGTCCCAGGTTAATGCATATTTTTTCAATTATGTTTCTATTGGGGGATGGGTCCTTAGATACCTTGAAGGTTTTTTGTAGACCTAGACCTCATTCTTTGTCTAGGCTATTATTGATCCCAAAAAATCAAATGGTTGGTCCCCTAGGGACCTTAATAGTATCCTGATATTGAGGCCTCATTTTATCCTAAGATGGTTTTCATTACAAGAAAATAACTAGTGTTTACACTAGTCAAATGTAGTATTGGATCCTCTGTTGATTCCCAATGTATTCAAAATCATATCCTATTTATTTTTGCTAGGTTCTCTTTATTCTCATGGTCATATATTCCTAGATACTAGAAGACCTAGTCTTCCTAATACTAGAAGACCTAGTCTTCCTAATGTATCTTTTGATAGGGTCCTTCTTGTAATCCTAGTTAACCATTTCTAACTAGGGGGGAGACCCAAACCTATATATGTGTCCAGGGCTGGCACCCACACTAGTTATTAAAGGTGAGAATAATATAATCTAAACACTTGGGTAATTTTCGAAATACTTCTACTATTACATATATTAATTTGTATTTTCCATTATAATGCCATTACATGATGTAATTTTTAACACTTGAACAAATTTTAGAAGTATTTGGAATGTTATATATTTTGAGTCACTTTTTTTATACAAATATAATTACATGATGTAATTCACAACTGGGACAATTTTTGGAAATATTTGGGATGTTTCATATTTTGAATTGGTTTTCCTATACCAAAGTCATTATGCATCTTAATTTACATCACTCAAATAATTTTTTTAAATTATTTGGGGTGTTTCATATTTTGAGTCATGTTTCCTATACCCATGTACCTCCACATCATTATTTACAATATTAGGACAAATTTTATAAATATTTGGTGTGTTACATATTCTTGAGTTACATTTACCATTCCAATGTTGTTGCACATCAAAATTTGGAACATTGGGACAAAATTTGTAAATATTTGGGTTATTGTAGATTTTCAATCGTGTCTCATATATTAATGTCATTACATGGCAAATTCACAACACTAGGAAAAAAATAATAAATATTCTAGGTATTATATATTTGAGTCAAGTTTCCCATATTGTTGTCTTTATGTGTTTAAATTCCCAAAACTAGGACAAATATTAGAAATATTTACGGTGTTGCATGTTTTGAGTCATGTTTCCCATTACAATGTTATTTTTCATTGAAATTCACTATATTGGGTCAAATTTATGAAATATCTAGAGTTTTTTAGGTTTTGAGTTGTCTTTCCCATACCAATTTTGTTATCACACAATTCCAAATAATGTGTCAAGTTTTAACAATATTTGGGATGTTAAAAATTTTGAGTTAGGTTTGTCATACCATTGTTATTATGTGGCACAATTTACAATATTGGGATAAATTTTGAAAATATTTAGGGCGTTGCATATTTTGAGTCATGTTTCCCGTACCAATGTCATTCCCTAGAATAATTTATAACAATGGGAAAAGTTTTATTAATATTTGGGGTCATGTATATTTTGAGTTAGAGTTTCTTGTTCAAATGTCCGTACACATCATAATTCACATCACTAAGATAAATTTTGGATTTATATGGGGTGTTTCACATTTTTAATTAGGTTACTTCTACTAGTGCCATTGCATAATGTAGTTTTCAACATTTGTAAAAATTTTGAAATATTTGGGGTATAACATATTTTGAGTTGGGTTTCCTAAACCAATGTCATTGAGTGGTGTGATTCATAACGTTGAGATAAATTACATAAACATTTGGGGTGTTTCATCTTTTGAGTTCAAGTCATAATTTGCAACAATAAGCTAAATATTAAAAATATTTGGGTCATTGAATATTTTAAGTTGGGTTTCCTATATGAATGTCATTTTAGGAAATAATCCATAACACTTGGACAAATTTGGGAAATACTTGGAATATTAAATATCTTGGGTCATGTTTCCATTTCCAATGTCATTATGTGTCACAAATAATAACATTTGGAAAATTTTCAAAAATATTTGGAGTGTTTCATATTTTGAGTCAAGTTTCCCATACCAATGTTTTTGTGTGGCACAAATTACAAAATTGGTATAAAGTTTAAAAATATTTGGGTTCTTAAATATTTTGAGTCAAGTTTCCCATATGAATGTCATTATAAGGAGTAATTTCCAACACTGGGAAAAAAATTTAAAATATTTTGGGTGTTTCATATTTTTAGTCACGTTTTTTGTACTAATGTCATTGTATGGTGTAATTTACAACATGGATAAAAAAATTGGAAAAATATATGTGGTGCTTCATATTTTGAGTCAGGTTTCCTTTACCAATGTCAGTACACATTGAAACTTGTAACACTAGAACAAATTTTTAAAATTTTGGGGTGTTACATATTTTGATCTAGGTTTGTCATACAATGTCATTGTATTGGGTAATTTGTAACACTAGGACAAATATAGTAAATATTTGGAGTGTTGAATATTTTGAGTCTATTTTTTGATATAAATCTTGTTAAAGGTCATAATTAACAACATTAGGACATATTTAATAAATATTTGGGGTGTTACATATTTTGAGTGTGACTTCCCATATCAATGTAATTCTACATCACAATAATAATGGGACAAATTTCAAAAATATTTGTGTTGTTGCAAATTTTGAGTAGGATTTCCCATACCAATCTAGTTTTGAAGCATAATTTGTAATAATGGGATAGATTTTAGAAATATTTAGGATGTTGTATATTTCGAGTTGGGTTTCCCATATTATGTATTTGTGTGGCATGATTTGAAATAATAGGATATTTTCAACAATATTTGCAGTGTTTCATATTTTGAGGTAAGTTTCCCATACCAATTTTTTTGTGTAGTATGATTGACAACACTAGGAATTTTTTTAAAAATATTATAGGTTTTGTATATTTTGAGCCAAGTTTCCATATCAATATTATTAGATGGTATAAATCAAAACATTGGGACAAATTTAAAATATATATGTGGTATTGCATATTTTGAGTCAGCTTTCCCATACCAATCTCATCACATGATGTAATTTGTAATACTAGGACACATTTCAAAAATATTTGATGTGCTGCATATTTTGAGTCATGTTTACCATTCTAATGTCTTTATGCATCATAATTTGCAACATTGGCACACATTTCAAAAATATATTTTGTGTTGAATATTTTGAGTCAAGTTTCTTATACTAATGTTTTTATGCAAGATAATTCATAAAAATACGGAAAATTTCATAAATGTTTGGGGTATTGCATGTTTTAATTAGATTTATCATATGAAAATACACAACATTGGTATGACAAACCTAAGTATGGTATTCTATAATTCACATTGCTAAGATAAATTTCATAAATATTTTGGGTATTATACATTTTGAGTCATGTATTAGATACCAATGTCATTGCATGGAGGAGTTTACAATGCTTGGAAGATTTATAAAAAAAATTGGGGTGTTACATATTTTAAGTTGGGTTTCCTATACCAATGCCCTCATGCCTCATAATTCAAATCACTAAGACAATTGTTATAATTATTTGAGGTGTTGCATATTTTGATATGGGTTTCCTATACTAATGTAATTGATTGGATTAGTTTACAACACTAGGAAAAAAATTATAAAAATTTATAGTGTTTTATATTTTGAGTCACATTTCCCATATGAGTGTTGTTGCCTAGATTAATTCATAACACTAAGAAAAATTATAAAATATTTGAGGTGTTTTAAATTTTGAATTTGGGATGCATTCAAAACACTAGGACAAATTTTGGAAATTTTTAGTTTTTTACATAATTTGATTTGGGTTTCCCATACCAATGTCCTTGTGTGACATAATTGGAAACCTTAAAACAAATTTTAAAAATATTTGGGTGTTGTATTTTTGGGTTGGGTTTCCCATTCCAATGTCATTATGCATCATAAATCATAACATTGGGACACATTTCAAAAATATTTGTGGTATTGCATATTTTGAGTCAAGTTTTTATTACTAATGTCATTATGTAGCACAATTTTCTACACTGAATTTTTTTATAAATATTTAGGGTCTTACATATTTTGAGTAGCATTTCTGATATGAATATCATTATAAGGAGTAATTTTAAACACTAAAAAAAAATTAAAAATGTCTGGGTTGTTCCATATTTTGAGTCATGTTTCCTATACCAATGTCATTATGTGGTGAAATACATACATATTGGTAAAAAACTTCAAAAAATTATTTGGGGTGTTGCATATTTTTAGTTAGTTTTCTTATACCAATGTCATTGCAAATCATAATTCACAACACTAGAACAAATTTTATAATGTTTTGGTGTGTTTCCTATTTTGATTAGGGTTTCCCATATATATGTTGTTGTGTAACACAATTCACAACATTGGGAAAAATTTTAGAAATATTTGCGGTGTTGTATATTTTTAGTCAAATTTCACATACCAATATTTTTATGCATCACAATTGGCAAAACATGGATCAGTTTTTGAAATATTTTAGGTGTTGCATATTTTGAGTAAGGTTTATCATACCAATCTCATTACATGGTGCAATTTGAAACACTAGGGAAATTTTTAAAAATATATATGGTTTTGCATTTTTTAATACGCTTTCCCATATCAATGTCATTATGCGACATGAAATGTAATAATCAAATAATTTTAAGAAATATTTGGGCTGTTGTATATTTTGAGTTGTGTTTTTTATACTAATGTCATTTCACTACATGATTTGAAATAATGGGATTTTTTTGTAATATTTTGGATGTTTCATATTTTGAGTTAGGGTTTCCATACCAATTTCAATGTGTGGTGGAATTTTTAACACTAGGAAAAATTTACTAAAAATCATGAGTTTTGCATATTTGAGTTACGTTTCCCATGCCAATATCATTACACAACATAGTTCATAAATATTTGGGATGTTTCATATTTTGAGTTTGGTTTCTAGTACCAATGCCATTGAATAGTGTAATTCATAACACTTGGACAAAATTTAGAAATATTTGGGGTGTTTCATATTTTGAGTCAGGTTCTCACACCTATGTGGTTGTGTAGTTTAATTCACAATAGTGGGATAAATTTTAATAATATTTTGGGTGTTGTATATTTCTAGTTAGGTTTCTTATACGAGTGTTTTTATGTGAATCAATTCTTAACACTGCAACTTATTTAGAAAATATTTATGGCATTACATATTTTGAGTTATGTTTCCCATACCAATGTCATTATATAGTGTGATTCACAACACTAAGAAGTTTTTTGGAAATATTTGGGGTGCTAAATATTTTAATTTAGGTTTCTTATAGTAATGTCATTGTGTGGTATAATTCATAACACTGGGACACATTTTGAAATTATTATCTTTGTTGCATAATTTGAGTTATGTTTCATATACCCACATCATTTCATGGTGTAATATGCACCATTGGGACAAATTTAGAATAAAATTGGGTGTTGAATATTTTGAGCAAGGTTACCTATACCAATGTCCTTATATGGTGAAATTCACAACACTAATAATAATTTTAGAAATCTTGGTGACGATGTAAATTTTGAGTCTAGTTTTCCATATCAATGTTGTGTGGAAAAAATCATAAAACCATGAAAAAATTTATACATATTTTGGGTGTTGCATTTTTTGAGTTGATATTACCCTACCCATGTTGTTTTGTAATGCAATTTTCAAGACGAAAATAACTTTTAGATAAATTTTGGTTGTTTCATATTTGGAGTTAGGTTTACCCTAATAATGTTGTTGTGAAGTGTAATTTAAAACATTGGAAAACTATAATAAATATTTTGGGTGTATCGTATTCTGAGTAGGTTTTCCCATACCAATGATGTTTTATGTCACAACTTGTAACAATAGAAAATTTACTAACTATTTGGTGTATTGCATAATTTTAGTCTAGTTTCCTATACGAATGTCATTACCCATCACAATTTTCACCATTGGGATAAACTTCAAAAATATTTTGGATGTTTCCTATTTTGAGTCAAGTTTCCCAAAAAAATGTCATTTCTTGGTGCAATTCAAAATATTGGGAATTATTTGGGGTGTTGCATATTTTATGTTAGGTTTCCCATTCTAATGTCATTATGCATCAAAATTCACAACAATAAAAAAACCTAATAAATATTTAGGATGTTACATATTTTGAGTTGGGTTTACCATACTAATGTCATTACATAATATAATTTTCAACACTAAGAAAATTTTTAGAAATATTTGGGGTGTTGCATATTTTGTATTTTTATTAAGTTTAAAGGGTGGATTAGTTTGAACTAGGGTCCCAAGACCCTAAGATAAGTAAAAATAAAAGAGAGAAAATGATCTACCATAGACCAAGAGAGAAACTAAGACAAAATAGGGTTAGATATGACCAAAACATAACATAGAAGTAATAGAAGAAATATTAAAGGACAATAAACGACAACAAAGGAGAATTGTGAGCCTAATCCATGTCTAAATTTATTAAAACATTCTTCCAATAGATTTTCATCCTTTCGATATTATCATCAATTTGAAACAACAATTTTTATTTTTCAATTATTTTTAAGTCCCACAACATTGCCTCTACTTACCTTTCCCTTTGATATGCGTCTTATCTTCAAATAACTCTCAAAGGTGTGCTCTTAGGTTCTCAAAATTTATGAATCCCCTCATTCATGCCTTCTTCACTTCAATATACCAAGAAACTAATGTTGTTATTTAAGTTTATCATTATCATTCCCCAAAATATCCACCCTAAATTAGAGGCTCTATAATTGTCGATCATCCTCCTTAGCCAAAGTGATATGGTTTAATATGACTTTCTCATATTACAACATATTCACCTTCCCATTAAGATATATAATTTCCCTCATGAACTTGTACATGATGGAATTTTTAATGTCTACATCTTCAACCATTTTATCTACCTTATCCTTGACATTAAGGGAACCAAAAAGACTATTTAAATTCTCATTAATATCTTTGTGTTCCTTGTCAAAAAGGTTCTTACCTTTTTCTTTGGATTCATCTCTAGCAACTCTTTTCCTATATTTAGGAGTCTTTTTATGAGATGGCATATCCCCTTGATCCTAATTTTTATGATCATCATCATGCTCATTTCTATCATTTTCAACTATTAATGATTCTCCCATAAAATGTCTTGATTTACCCTGCTTGCCCTACTTCCCCTGTCAGTCCACCAATGTCCTTGATGCACTCTTCAAGTGCTTTTTGATGTTATCTTATGTATTTGAGGTTTTCACCTTAAAAAAAATAGTCATTTTCTCTAAATTAATTTTAGAATTATTGACCTTTATATTCCTTATAGTTCTCCTAGGGTATTTAATCCGTACCTTTTTAATTTTCCTAATATCCATAAGTGCATCTTCTATAGTTTTTTTTTAGGCTGAGAGACATCCAGATTAATTTAGTTCATACCCTTAAGGTATTTGTGAATGATATATATCACATCTTCATGTCTAGGATCCAAATAATTTCCTTTCTTAAACTTTAGGATCGATAATTCAAGTGATTGTTGGATAAAAATATATAGGTTGAATGGAATGGCATGTCTTAAATAATTCAAAATCATAAATGAAGACCATATACCAATGTTAAACCCACCTTACAAAGTGAAATATTACATCAGATGATAGGTAACCTCAACATATAACCTGGGTAGTGATTCATTATTGAACCCATTATGTAGCATTTCCATAGTTTATCCTTCCCGTACGAATATATTTTTAATTTTTTTATAGTCTCTAATAGACTTGTAGATTTTAGTTTCCTCAATATCCAAACCTATTATTTGTGCAATAAGTTTCTTGGGTGATTTTTAAAGTAACTCCATTAGTATTTATGGTTATATCCTCCCAAGCATTTTCAAATATATTCATGATTTGCATGTCATGTCATTCTAATTTTTTCATGAATGTTACAAATCCCCCCACTTACAATGCCTCCCAAATTCTCTCATTATTCTTTACTATTTATGTCATTTTAGGTTCTATTTTATTATATAAACCCATTATGCTCTTAGGAAAAGATACATAGAGGAGAAATAATCTTTCCCAAATCTAGATTATAGACTCCTCAATGGATAACTAAGTGGTAATTTCATTACAATTGGTATTTGAGCTCTAATAGATGTGTTAGCAAGTTTAAAAACTTCCTGAGAATCCTAAAAGGAATAACCAAACCACTAAAAGACCCAAGTTAATATTAATGCCCAAAACTATCTTACCCCTAGGATTTAGAGGCTTCCCCAATTTATTAAAGGCTATGTTCATTAGACATACCTTCATTATCCCTTGGACGAGATCCATAGGAAATTCTTTAGTGTCCATCGAAGAAGATTATACCAAAGAGGTCACACCCTTATTTTCAAACCAATCTGATATAGAGTTTCCCTCTCTATAAATGTGTTGAATAAGTACTTGATACAAGAAGTCTATAATGTCTATAGCTTCCTCTATAACTGGTTTAATGGACTAGTTGGTGACATTTTTCCTAGACAAACAATTAAAGATATTAAGAGAATATCCCTCAATTATGTGTTTTTTAACTCTCAATTGTTTCACCAATTTAATACCCCATAGATTCACAAGTGCTTCAACATAGTGGTTATAATTGACTCCCATATCACTAAAAAATGCTTCAACTAAATTTAATTGATGGTCTCTTCCAATACAACATCTTCTAGTTAGGCTTGGATTCCATTTCAAAACTCCATGAAAGTTTATCTTTAGGCATCCCAAAGTGGGGTTTCCATTTAGTTATTTCTCTAATTTCATCTTTAGGATTTGGCTTAACCAACACAAGAGATCAATTTTATATTTTTGAGTTGTAAATTATTCATATGGTAGTATGCTACCTTTCTTATTTAGAATGTTATAGTTTTCTAGAATGTTATCAAAAATACTTTTGGATATAACATTGTTGTTACTACTCTTTTCTCTAAAAATACTATTATTGTGCTCACCCCAAACACCCTAAATGATATGAGGCAAAGAAAGATTCCATATTTTAATGAGAATGGTGTTCTAAAAGGGGAACTCTCATGACCACCAAACTTCCAATGAAGAACCAAATTACACCTAGGAGACATTAAACTTGTTAAGAAAATAGCTCCAAATTTCCAAAGAGAAAGAGTAGTCCACAAGTAGATGTAATATTGATTCATTATCCTTTCCATAAAGGACACATATATTATTTAAAATAAATCATCTTCTTCTTAAGTTATCCATGGTAAGAATTTTGTTATGAAACACTACCCAAAATAAGATATTTATTCTAGGAATGATCCATTTATCCCATATCATCTCCCAATTATAGATGCCTTATGGATTTTATTCTAGAAGATCATACCCTAATTTAAATTTATAGTGACCATTGAAAGACTCCTTCAAAACAAGTTAATCTTGTCTTTTAATAAAAGGTATGTGAATGTTTCTCAACAAATTTTTAATATTAGATAACCTCAATGTATCATCTCAATTTATGTTAGGTGAGGTCAAATTTTTCTAGCATTTAGTGCCTTCCATCTCCTACCAATACTCTTGAACATTATACCAATATTATTTTTGGATATCCTCTTAAAAATTCTCTCATATCTCAATTTTATTAATTAGATGATCTAAGTCCCATGCATCTTTCCAAAAATATACCTTGTGTTCTTTTTTGATCCATCATTTAGAACCAGTTCTAATCAATTCCTTATTATAAATCATGAAATTTTGTAAACATGAGTTGGGTACAGAATGGTCTCTTCCAAAATGTTAATAGGGTCATGTCCCTCTAATTATTTTAAAGAGATAATTTTATCTAAAATATTTTTACTCTTGATAATATCCACACAAAATTCAAAATAAGAGATTTATTCAATATTTTCAAGTCCATTAGGCCAAGACTAACATATCTTTTTTTGGAACAGACTTTGTTGCATGCAATGATCTTAAATCTACGTCTTTATTTAGTCCCATCCCAAATAAAATTACATTTTATCTTAAATAAATTATCCTCAACACATTTTGGCAAACTAAAAATAAAAAGTAGATAAATAATAAGACACTAAAACATGTTTTTTATAAGTAAAAACTTACCTACTTGAGAAAAGAGCTTGCCTTTCTAACACATAAGATTAATTTAAGATATCTCAACTAAAAAATTTCACACTACCATGGGGAGATGATTGTTGAATAGTGGAATTCCAAGATATGAGGAGGGTAAAAATTTGATTTTACATCCTAAAATATGAGAGACTATAGCTTGATTGGCTACTATCACATGGAAATAATACATAGAACTTTTGTCAAAATTAATTTTCTAATTAGAGGTCTATTGATACATAAGCATAATTTTTTAAATATTAACATTTTCCTACATATAATATTCTACCAAAATAATATTCTCATCTATAATTTATTGATGAGAGACAAGATCTACTAATCAATATGGTTAAAACCTTTCAATTCTGAAGAATCAATATCTTTAGAAATGTATCGAATTAGAGGTTCTACCATAATGATGAAAATAAAATGGGATAGTGGATCCCATTGTCCAACCCATTTAACAATTTTAAAAAATATGTAACACCACTCATGAGTACAAAAATCATGCATGAAGTAATACAATATTTGATGATTTTTCTAAATTTATCTTAAAAGTCAAAATACACCATAACTCTAGCCAAGAAGGTCTAATATAATCTATCATATGGCTTATCTATGTCCATATTTAACACCATTCCTTATCTTTTCATATTGTCCATTGAGTTAATGGCTTCATATACAAAAATCACACCATCTTCAATTTGTCTACCAAGGATAAATCTTCCTTATTGAGTTTAAATATTTTTTCCATGATTGGTTGTATCCTTGGTGAAATTAGCTTAGTGATGATTTTATAAATATAACAACATAAAATTATGGGACCAAAATACAATAAATTCATAGCTCCTTCCTTTTTAGTAATTGGAACTAAAAATGTATGGTTAAATGTTTTTAAGAGTTGAGTGTTAGAAAATAATTTATTAACAGCAACCACATCATCTCCTATAATGTTCCAAAAATTTTAGAAAAAGGTGATGGGGAATCTATCTCGGCTAGGGGATTTATAATGGTTCACCTTGGAGAGAACATATTTGAGATCTTAATTAGAATTTATTACTATAAGCTTTTCATTATCTCCTGATTTACCAATTTAAGGATCACATGTAGAAATTCTTGCTCAAATTTGATATTCTTTTTAAGATCATTTTTGTATATTTTTTGAAGAAGTTGATGCTATCTTGATTAATATAATTAGAATTATAAGTAAGTTTTAATTCACTATAATTTATTTCCTTAATATAATTATGCTTCTTGTGCTTCAAAGTGGACATGTGAAAAAATTTGGTGTTCTATTTCCTTCCTTGAGCCAAATGTTTCTAGATTTTTGTCTCTAAAGAGTTTCATCCCTTTCTGTAATTGTATGATAATCAAATAAGAGCTATTTTTATTTGTTTTATATAATACACACACACACACACACACACACACACACACACACACACACACACACACACACACACACACACACACACACACATATCATGTCCCTTATTCTCAGTATCTTATTCACTCTTTGAAATTTAAACTGTTAATGCTTTTTTTGAAGGTGAAAAATGCCAAAAACTTGATTGTTCCATTGTTTAATCTTGATTTTCACCATTTTCATTTTTTTAGCCAATTTGAACATATTTGAACCACTTCAATTTGAGGACTACCATTATGAAATCCTATCATGAATATTAGGATGGTCAAACCACATGTGTTCCAACCTAAAATGATAGATATTAACCTTTGTAACAAGATCCTTTATGCTCAACTCAAGCATATTATGATCAAATCCAAAGCTAGGGAGGGCCTTAAGAGATAAATCCTTAGCTTCTAACTAGTCTAAAGAAATAAAAACTCTATCCAACCTGCATTGAATAATATTTTTTCCCAATCTCCTATTACTCCAAGTGAATCTAGAACCTCTCAATTCCATATCCATCATCCCTATGTCAAAAATAAGAGAAGAGAAGTAGTCCATACTTTCTAAAAGCACTTGATTCCTTATTTTTTTATCCCCTATATGCAAGGGAGAGTTAAAGTCACCATCCATAATACAAGGTATATCTCTATAATTATTCCCAAAAAAACTAATATCTTCCCAAAGATCCCTATGTTGAAATGGAATTAGGATCTATATATTAGATATAATCCACTATTTATTGTCAATCATGCCAATGAAAAGTAATTCCTCATGATTTTGATATTTGAGGATAGGTTTCCCCATAAAAAATTATATCCTAATAGGTAATATGACCTATATGATCTCTAGACACACTAAAACATACTGCTTCAACCTTATTTATATAAGTTTTTTTATGATTCATAAAAAAAAATCTTTTAGGTTTATCGGTCCTTCTAAAATCCCTAAAAAAAAACATCTTGGTAGAAATATACATCCCTCTAATTTTTCATGAAAAAAAAAACATGATTAACTAATGGGATAAGAAATACCTCTTTTGAATTAGAGGATTTTTTGAAATCCATACTCAATATCTACCTCAGTCAATTTTTTGAAAATATCTTTTTAGAAGATTTTCCTACTTTGGGCAACATCTTGTATGTAGGTCCTTTGCTTCCTCTCCTGGTGAGTATCAAAGTAGTAACTTTTGTTTCAGATCTATTCTTGGGTAATAATTCTATATGTTTTGAGTCTTTTACCTCATATTTAGTAAAGATAATATAATTATTAACTGAATTAGATGTTATTAGACCTTTTGTGCCATTTTTATTCTCATCTTGCTCTTACCATTCTTAATTATGCTCAAGTACTTCAAACTAATTTGGGAAATGAGTTATTTTTCTCACTATCACTTCAAATTCATTATGATTGAGCTGACTAATGATGGAATCAACTTCTAGATCTACCAAATGTTGATTAACTTATTTGAGGTTACATTTTAAATAAGGTTGTTCTAAAATACACAACGAACCTTGCTTTACCCTAATTATCTTCACTCCAATTTATAATGTAGTCTTGGATTCATATAAAACCTTTAGATTAGCAACTTGAGAGACCTTGTCTCTTACCTATAAGTATATCTTTGTTGATTTTGAGTCCTTTTTATGTATTAATCTTGAACCTTTGATGCTTAACTTTGATAGATCTAACTCCTTAAATGTAACTCCTCCTTTTATTTGCCAAGAGGATGATTTGGGGAAAAAGGAACACACCTTTTAAGAATGCCCAAGTTTATTACACTTACCACACAAGAGGTTAGATATTTCAAATTCATTTCTTTAAATATGATGCCAAAGGGGGCATGTAGAAAAAATGGTTGAAATTTCTTGATTCACAAAAGTGTTCATATAGAATCTAGCATGGAATAGTTTGGATCTAGATTTGGTAGCAGAATCAAAGGCCATAAAATATCCAAATGATTTGGTAATGTTGATGAATAAATCTTCTTCCCAAAATTCAATGGGTAAACTAGGTAACCTCACCCAAATTAGCATGTGTGTAATGTTCTTTTTCTCAAGGTCAAACCTTGGGTATTATTTTTTAAGAAATAAACTAAATTTTGCAAAGAACTAAGGTTCCCATGATAGAATTTTAACATAGTCTTAGGTTTATTAAATATTATCATTAAAAAATATGTTAACCATTGCATAAATTTCCATGTGTTTTTTATGGTTCCATTTTTATTGTGCCCATGTTCTAAAAGAGTTGATATTGGGTCTGGCTCCCATATACTTACCCACCAATGCCTATTCAATTCTTTATGAATCTTGGATTATGTGAGGAGTGAATTGGGAATGAATATTTTTCCATCTTTGATAGTTTTGAGTTGCTCGACTAGTCTGATTGCATTATAATCTATTTATCCGAGAAATTTTACACTTTAGGATGACTTACCTGGTGCATGTCTTATGTTTTCATTATCTGACCTATTGGGTCCTCCTAGGAATATTCCCTCTTTCTATCCTTATTCTCATAAAAGGTAATAAAATACGTTTTCCCACATGATTTCCCTATCCCCATATCCATTGTCTTTCCTCTTTCTAAATCCATGTTCAAATGTTTTAGTTCTCACCTACATCCATCTTCACATTAAATTCCCCCTCCATTCACCATTATTCTTAATGATTGAGATTATGCTAAGTAGAATGATCATGGGTTCTGTTGAATATTTTGTGCAAAGTTTCCCATACCAATGTTATTATGTAGTGAAATTGGTAGCATTCATATAAATTTCAAAAATATTTTGGGTGTTAAATATTTTGAGTAGTGTTTCTTGTTCCAATGTCATTTCATAGTGAAATTCAACAAAAAATTAAAATATTTGGTGTATTTCATCTTTTGAATTGGGATTACCATACCAATTTCATTACATGACATAATTCACAACACTTATACAAATTTCCAAAACATTTGCATTATTCCATATTTTGAGGTGGTTTTATCATACCAATCTAGTTGTGCAACATGATTTGTAATAGTGGGATAGATTTTAGAAATATTTAAGATGCTAGATATTTTGAGTTTGGATTCCCATATTATGTAATTGCATGTTGTGATTTACAAAAGTTATATATCTTCAAAATTATTTGGGGTGTCTCATATTTTAATTTAGGTTTATCATACCAATGTCATTATGTATCAGGATTCACAACACTAGGAAATATTTTAGAAATATTATTGGTTTGGCATATTTTGAGGTGGTTTTCTTGTACCAATGTCAATACATGGCATAGTTTAAAACACTAAGACAAATTTCATAAATATATGGTATTTTGGATATTTTGAGTTAGGTTTCCCATACCAATGTCATTTCATGATGCAGTTTGTAACACTAGGACAAATTTCATAAATATTTGGGTATTTCATATTTTGAGTCATGTTTCAGATTCCAATGTTGTTTTGCATCACAATTCTCAAAATTTGGACAAAATTACATAATATTTTTGGTGTTGAAGGTTTTGAGTTGGTTTTTCCATAATAATGTTTTTATGTAACACAATTCACAACACTAGAGAAATTTTCAAAAATATTTCGGGAGTTACATATTTTGAGTTGGTTTTATTATACCAATGTCATTGTGTGTTAAATTTTTAAAAACCAAGTAAATTTTAGAAATATTTGTGGTGTTGTATATTTTTAGTCATGTTTCCCATTCCATTGTAGTGACACAAAGTAATTTTCAATACTAGGAAAAAAATAGAAGTATTTGGGGTGTTACATATTTTGAGTTGAGTTTTTTATAACAATATCCTTATGCATCACAATTCACATCACTAGGACAAATTTTGGAATTATTTGAGGTCCTTCATATTTCAAGTTGGGTTACACACACTAACTTCATTACGTGGTTTAGTTTGAAACACTAGGAAAAATCTTAGAAATATTTTTGGTGGTGTATATTTGAGTTGCATTTCCCATACCAATGTTGTTGCATAGAGAAATTTTCAACACTGATATAAATAAAAAATAATTGGGTTGTTTTAAATTTTAAATTGAAATAACAACTCAAAACACTAGAAAAACTTTGAAAATATTAGGGGGTTTGCATATTTTGATTTAAGTTTCCTGTACTAATGTCCTTGCATGATACGATCCATGACATTGTGACAAATTTTAAAAATATTTAGGGTGTTGCATATTTTGGGTTAGGTTTCTAATTCCAATTTCATTACACATCACAAATAATAACATTGGTACAAATTTCATAAATATTTTAGGTGTTTTTTATTTTGAGTAAGTTTTCCCATACCAATGTCATTGTGTAACATAATTTGAAACATTGGGACAAATTTTAGAAATATTTAGGGTCTTGCATATTTTGAGTAGTGTTTCTCATACAAATGTCATTGTAATGAGTAATTTTTGACACTAGGAAAAAGTTTAATATTTGAGGGGTTCCATATTTGAGTCATGTTTGCTATACCAATGTCATTGTTTGGTGTAATTCATAATAATAAAAAAGAAATCAAAAAAATATTTGGAGTGTTGCATATTTTTAGTTTAGTTTCTTGTATTAATGTCATTACATGTTGTAATTTGAAAAACTAGGATTTTTTTTGAATTTTTTTGTGTGTTGCATATTTTGAGTTGAGTTTCTCATACCAATATTGTTTTGTGGTGTCATTTATAACACTACAAATTTTACTAAATATTATAGGTTTTGTATATTTGAGTTAGGTTTGCCATACCAATGTCATTATGCAACATGATTCGTAACACTTCAACAAATTTAATAAATATTTTGGGTGTTTCATATTTTGAGTTTGGTTTCTTGTACCAATGTCATTACAAAGTAAAATTCATGACATTGGGAAAAAAATTAGAAATATTTAGGGGTGTTGTATATTTTAGTCAGTTTTCCTATACCAATGTTATTGTGTGAAGTAATTTGTAAAACTAACACACATTTAGAAAATAGTTATGATATTACATATTTTGAGTCAGGTTTTCCATACTAGTGTCATTATGTAGTTCAATTCATAACATCAAGAAATTTTGATAAATATTTTGTGTTGCATGTTTTATATTTGGTTTCTCATACTAATGTTATTTCTCCATGTAATTCACAACACAAACAAATTGTTTAAATAATGTTGGTTTTCCATAAATTGAGATAGGTTTCCAATACCCATATCATTTCATAGTGTAATATCAAACATTGGGATATATTTAGAAAATATTTTGGGTGTTAAATATTTTGAGTAAGGTTACCCATACCAATGTCCTTGTGTGGTGTAATTCACAACACTAGGAATAATTTTACAAATCTTTGGAATGTTGCATATTTTTAGTTAGGTTTCTTGTATCAATTTTTATATGTTGAAAAATTCAAAACACTAGGAAATTTTTAAAAAATATTTGATGTTTTGCATATTTTAAGTCAATTTTCCTCTTCCAATATCATTGGATAATGCAATTTTCAACATTAGGACAAATTTTATATATATTTGGGTTGTTTCATATGTATATTAGGGTTTCCCATACCAATGTAATTATGTATTGAAATTCACAACATTGGAAAAACATACCATAAATATTTGTGGTGTTGCATATTTTGAGTAGGGTTTCCCATACCAATGTCATTGCACATCACAAGTCAAAACACTATGGAAAATTTATTGTACTAATTTATGGAATTTTAGCATATTTTATTGTACTAAAGTCTTTACCCATCACAATTTACAACACTAGGATAAATTTAAAAAATATTTGTTATGTTTCATATATTGAGTCAAGTTTCCTAGAGAAATTTCATTACCGAACGTAATTCACAACATTGGATTTTTTTTAAATTATTTGGGGTGTTGCATATTTTAAGTATATATTCTCATTAAAATGCAATTATGAATTTCACCACAATTATAAATAATTATAAAACCTCAAAAGTATTTTGGGTGTTACATATATTGAGTTGGGTTCACCAAACTAATGTCATTATGTGTTGTAATTCACAACACTGGGATAAATTTATAAAATATTTTTGGTTATGCATATTTGTTTTGGGTTTCCATACACTTGTCATTATTTAGTGTAATTCATAACACTCATAAAAATTATAAAAATATTTTGAGTGTAACATATTTTGAGTTGGGTTTCCTATACCAATGTCATTACATAGTGCAATTCACAACAATTTTATAAATATTTTGGGTGTTACATATTATGAGTTAGGTTTACCATACCACTATCATTTTGGGTAGATGTAGGATAATTGAGGATAAAAATGGGGTATAAAGTGACACTATTTTTCTGAAAATAACAATAGTTTAACTTAGACAGAATATTAAAGACACTTTGAAAAGGAATTTGATAATGACAAGAACATGAATTATGGAATTTTAAATATAATTTATAAATACATATAATTTTTTTCAATACCTAGATGATAAAAGTGTGTGAAATAGATGAATTTATGACAATAGGTTAATCATTTTATGTGAAAAGATAAGGAGATTACATGTCTATTAACACAACTTATTTAAGTTAACGACTAAATTTTTGTATGAAACTTCATATATGGATAGGTGAAATGTCAAAGATTGTTGATAATATATTTTATTAAAATTTTATTATATATATATATATATATATAATGGTTTTACAAGTCAAGACAGCTGGAAAATTAAAACTGCAAGTGTACGAACCTTGTTGACAATGTGTAGATTACAAAAATTTAGTCGTTTACTTTATATATATATATATATATATATATATATATATATATATTTGATAGTAAGCATAATTGACAATGTGTAGCTTGTTGAGATATAAGTTTTCTAAACTTTTGATTAATATTCAAAAAGTTATAAGGGAATTTGTGATGATATGTATATAGTCCATAATGAGGTATGTCATGTATAAATTAAGTAATAATTATAAATAATATTATAAAATTAAATAAATTATATATTCTAAAACTATACTTTATTCTCTACAAACCCATATATTTTTTTAAAACTAATAAAAGTTATCTGATCAGATGTGTTGACTAAGATGAAAAAAATCCTAAATCTCCTAGAAACTAAGTGGGATACTCCAAGACTATTTTCAATATTGGTCCAGACCTCTCCAAGCCTATACCCAAGGTAAATTTGGAAGCAAAATGGAAAAAAAATATTCAAATGTTAAAAGTGCGTACACCCTTTGTAAAGGGCATACACACTATGCAAAGGACACATGACCTTTGAAAAGGGCATGCATCCTTTACAAATGGAATGCATCATTTTCATAGGGTGTATGCACTTTTCAAGCCATGTATTTTTTTTTTGAAATTGGAATTTTTAAATCCATGTATTTTGTTTTCATATTTTGAAATTAGAGGTAACTTTTTTGCAAAGAGATTTATAGTAAAATAAATGTTAAGTATAAGTTTACATTTAATTTAGTAAAATAATTTTATATTGTTATACTTTAAATTTATTTTACTAAATATAAGAAATTAGGGCCACTCAACATCTTCTAAAATTGAATATAGAGTTGTAGGAGTTACCATTTATAAGTTAGTTTTTCATTTTCCATTCCAATTAATACTTAGTTTTCAAATTTTTAGGATTAGAAGGTAGAATGAAAAACAAGGTTACAAATAATGTTACATATTTAATATATATATATATATATATATATATATATATACATACATACATACAATTGATTATTACCCATATTTTACCTAATTGAGTATACCCTACCTACTTGAGTATTCCCTACCTGATTGAATATCTGAGCTTGAAGGTGGATTATTAAATAATTTGTGGGTTTTTCAATCAATGGGTCTATCAATATGCATAAATGACTGCCTTATATGATTTAAATTATAACATACCTACAATAATTATAATATCAACGATACATGGAATATATCATATACTTATTACATATATGTATGCATTCACTCATACATGAAATCTACCTATAGTCATGATAAGATAACCTATACTAGAAATGAATGTACTTCATCACCATAAAAGACTCCATTCAAAATAGAATAAATAAATACAACATTAGAATTCAGTCTAGAAAGATACGATTCAATCTAAAACAAATGTTAGATAGATGGTCAATCCATGCATTATTTAATTCCAATCTCATGCATGATTTCAAAGTCATGTAGAATAAAGTCACATTCAACACTCCAAATTCACATGGGGAACTTCCTCATTGTCCCTCATCATCCCTAATCAATCCCTCACTAACCCTCATATTCACTTATCATCTATATGCATTACCTCACCGATTCTCATTTTCCCTATGCATTCCTTTATTTTCTATCATCATCCTTCATTTTTCTAATCACTCCCTAATCAAAACTCATCATCCCTAATCATTCCCTCATCATCCCTCATTATCATTGATCATCCATAAATACTCCCTTATTAAACCTCATAAACCTTAATCATAACTTATCATTATCTCATCATCCCTAATCACACTCTCATCATCCCTCATCATCCCTAATAATTCCTTCATTAACAATCATCATTTCTTATCATCTGTAGTCAATCATTCATATTTCTTATTCCTCATTATCCCTAATCACTCCCAAATCAACCCTCATAATCCTTAATCACCCCATACACATCTATCCTCATCCCTCACTATCCATAACCATTTCCTTATTGTTCCTCATCATACCTAATCACACCTCCATCATCCCTAGTCATTCCCTCATCTAGTAGAGCATGTTCTAATCTAGAAGTTAGTATAAATTTATTTTAGACTGAACAATATCTTTTTAAGATGAATCTTGAATGGTATTTTAATTTTTTTTTATTTGAGTGTATTAGGGTGATTATTATCATTCATGTCTAGTAGATTAGATGCAGTCAGGATGGATTAATCTAGGGAGATTGTTGAATGATTTACATGTTGGGAATAAGATAATATCCTCTTTGCACTTCCATGGTAAAAAATCATTTTGAATGATGAGGGATGATGAAAAATTATGATAGATCAAAAATTAACTCTTTGAACTTGATTCATATGAGGTGAAATCCTTCTTCTAGACATAGTTATGTCCAAATCATTGAGTGAAAAGGCTAGAGCATTTTGTATTTTCTCATGTTTGTGAGTCATTCTCAAATAATGATGTGGGTCATGAGTATAAATCATTAGAATTTGTTTAATAGAATTTTGTAGGGAATGTCTTATCCTTGCATTGGAATATTTACGCTTGTGTAGTCCAATTATTATAATAAAGTGGAGACGGGGTTGAGTTGAACTACTAATGGTTGCATCATTCCTTTATGGTGTGGTCTCCACATTGTATGTTTAGTTTTTTTCATTTAGATTTCATTTTTCGGGTTTTGGGTTAATAATTTAGAGTTAAAAGTTTATAGTTAAGTTTTTTGGGTTTATTATTTGGATTTTGGCATTTAGGTTTTAAGGTTTAGGGTTTATCTAATTTTAAGATTTAGGGTTTATCGTTTTGGGTTTGAGGTTATATGGTTTTGGGCTCCTTGTTTAGGGTTAAGCTTTCAAGGTTTAGGGTTTAGTGCTTAGGGTTGTAGGATTAAGGATTATTGTTGAGTGTTTAGTGGTTTAGGTTCAAGTTTGGAGTTTGGGGTTTAGTCTTTAGTGTTTAAGATTCATGATTTTGAATTTTGTTTTTAAGGTTTAGTGTTTAATATCAAGGGTATAGGGTTATATTTTTATGGTTTAGTGTTTAGGATTTAGGATTTTAGGCTTATGGTTTGGGCTTTAGGGTTAAGGGCTTAAATTTCAAGTTTTAGTGATTAGCGTCTATGGTATAAAGTCTATGGTTTAAGGTTTTATGTTCTATGTTTAGGCTATATGTTTTGTGGTTTAGGTATTATTGTTTTGGGTTTAGGGATAATTTACTAAGATTAAGTGTTTAAGGTTTATGGTGTTTGGGTTTTAGTTTTAGGGTTTAACATTCAAGCTATATGGTGTTTAGGTTTTAGGGTTAATGGTTTAAGTGTAAATCTAGTATACTAGGGTGATTAGATAAATTTCTGTCTAGTATGAGTGATTATATCATGAATATAGGAATAAGTCATGTATGAGTGACAACATACCTACATGTAGAACTAGGTATGGGGTAGATGTAATGTATGGATGTTTATATCATTATTATATGTATCCAATAGTTTTGAATGCTACCAGCTAGCCATTTATGCATATTGATAGACCCGTTGATTAAAAATTTTACAAATTATTTAGGAATTCATATTGAATCCACATTTAATACTTTTACACCAACTTACATAGTCACTCTTTTCTCTATATAGGTTAGAATGACCCCTATCCTTTCAAGAAATGGCTTAGCCAATACCCCCTCTCCTTTCTCTATATAGGTGATAACTAAAGATTATGGTTTAAGGATAGAGGTTTAAGATTTATAAATTTAGGGTTAAAGGTTTATAGTTGATGGTTAAAGAGTCACAAATTAGGGTTAAGTGTAAAGAGATTATCATTTAGGGTTCAAATTTTAGTGTTATGTCTTAGCGATTATTATTTATCTTTTATACTTAAAGGTTTGGGATTTATGGTTTATTTCTCAAGGGACCAAGATTTTTGATTTTAGGGTTTGTTGCTTATCCTTTTAGGTTAGTGTATTGTGTTTATGGTTTCACACACAGGGTTTTGGGTTTAGGGTGTAGGGTTCAAGGTTTTTGTCTTGGGGGTTTGGTTGATGTTTTGTGGTTTCAAAGTTAGTGTTTAGTATTCAAGTTTTAGGATTTAGTTTTTTGGGATTAGGACCTAGGGTTTAGGATTTGGCATTTAGTGTTTATGGTTTTGAGTTTACAGTTTGGGGTTTGGGGTTTTAGGTTTAGGGTTTAGGGATTTAGGTTTATTGTTTAAGGTTCAAGGATTTTCGTTTTAGAATTGAGTGTAGAATTTTTAGTTTAGGATTTAATGTTTAAGGTTTATGCCTTATGGTTTGTGTTTTTATTCTTGGGGTTTAGAGTCAAGGGATTACATTTAGCTTTTAGGGTTTAGGATTTAAGATTTTAGGTTTATGGTTTGGTGTTTAGGGTTAAGGGCTTACATTTAGGTTTTAGGGTTTAGAGTCTAGGGTATAAAGTATAGGGTTTAATGTTTTAAGCTTAGATGTTTAGGGTATATAGTTTAGGGCTTATGGATTATAGTTTTAGATTTAGTTATAATGTATTAAGTTTAAGTGTTTGGGGTTGACAACTTAGGATATATGGTTTAGGTATATTATTTAGTGTTCATGGTTCAGGGTTTATGGCTTCGAGTTTGGAGTTTGGAGTTTAGGGTTTAGGATTTAGGTTTTAATTTTTAGTGTTTAAGGTTTAGTGTTTAGTGTTAGGGGTTTAGGCATAATGGTCTAGGTGGAAATAGAGGTCACTAGGGTTATTAGTTGCATTCATGTCCAATACAAGTGACCATATCATGACCATAGGAAGATGTCTTGTATGAGTGATCAAATACCTATGTGTAGTACCATGTATGTGGTAGACGTAATGTATTATTGACTATATCATTACTATATATATGTTATAGTTTATATGATAAAGGCTATTAATTTATTCATATAGATGGACCCATTAATAAATTTTCATTTTCTAAGTTGATAATAAGGTTTTAAAGAAGATTTTGAGGAAAAGATAACAAACTACATGTATAGTACATCTCCAACTTTGTTTATTTAGTATTAACCTCTTATGAAGGTCTAATGTTATTATGTAAACACTATAGAATAATTAAATTTAATGTTATTAACAGAATTTTATAGTTAATCAAAGTCAATATCCTCTCAAGTAAGTAGATTAGTCCATTTGGAGCTAAAGAGTAGAGTTTTCGTTGAATTCTAATTCTTACAAAAGAAATAAAGGAAATTGGTTTTTTATCCTCAGAGATAGTCTCCAAACATCTGAATAAATATTTAGAGGAATAATTTGAATATAATAGATTAATAACACATTTTCATTTCCAGACACACCTATACATAATATTGTAATAGTGTTTAGGACTTAGTTAGAATTTTGAGTAATTTGGTGATCTAATTGGTATTTTGAGCTTGTGTAAAGACACCTAAGAGTCTTGTATCATTGTCTTGATATTTTCATTGAGTTTTTTAATTGAATGAGTGTATAAAATAAACTACTTGTAGGTCTCTTTGTATTAAGTCCTTAATTGGTAAAATTTGGCCTAATAAGCCTATAAAGGGTAGAGTTGTCATCTGAGTTTTGAGTTGAAGTTACTCATGCACTAAGAAACTTGAGTTAAATAAATGGTGAAACCCTCATAGTATTTTTCAAAGAAGTGAGGATCTGAAATTTAGTGCTTTAGTAATCAAATAAGGGTTTTTATTGAAGGTAGATTACTATCTTATAATTTGAGTACCCTATTTTAAGTCATTGAAAGTGTATTTTGATCTAAATAAATAGGCTAAAAATTTAAAAGATAATACTAAAGAATAAGGTCATTAGTATTTCAATACCAATACTTAGAAGACCTTTTATGATAGGCGAAGAGATAATTTAAGGTTAGAAATACACCTAATTGCATTAAAATTTCTAGAGGACCTTGTAGTAAACCAGGTTGAATGAGTGGAGAAATTAATTTGACACTAGTAGGGAATAGTAAATATCAATATATGGATTGTGTATTTAGGTAGGGAATGCTCCTTGAGATTAAGCTATGTCTTGGTTATTTAATTAGGTAGAGCATACTCAAGTAGATTAAGAAGATAGGGAATACTTAAGTAGATAAAATAGACATGTAATCCTTAATGGTTTAGATATATTACATACAAAAGATGATTTCTAACCTTATTTTCCATTATATCTTCTGATCTTGAAATTTTTAAAACAAAGTATTTATTGGAATGTAGTTTGAAAAACTAACATATAAATGGTAACTCTTACAACTCTTTAATCAATTTTAGAAGATGTTGAGTGGCCATAATTTGTTATATTTAGGAAAATAAATGTAAAGTGCATATCCTTGTAAAAAAATACCTTTAATTACAAACTAGAAAATAAAATACATGGCTTTCAATAATTTAATTATAAAAAATTAAATGGCTTGTAAAGGTAATACACCCTTTTCAAAGGGTGTGCATCCTTTGCAGTCCAAAGGGAATATGCCCTTTTGACTACAAAGGGTGTACACACTTTAGGGTCAGGATTGACCCTTTTTTAATTTTGCATTGGTTTTTTTTTAAAGGTCATATGCCATTTATATAAAATTCTTTGTATTTTTCATGGTGCCATATTTTTTGTCCCCCAACTTTGTGCATTTACCCTTTCATGACATAATTTACCAAAATTGTACCAATTTTAGAAATATTTGTGGTGTTGTATATTTTGATATAGGATTTTCATACCAATCAAATTATGTAGCCTGATTTGTAATAATGGAAATGATTTTGGAAATGCTAAGGATGTTACATATTTTGAGTTGGGCTTCCTATGTTATGCCATTATGTGGTGTGATTTACAATAATTGGATATTTTCAAAAATATTTGGGGTGTTTCATATTTTGAGTTAACTTTCATGTACCAATATCAATAAATGACATGATTCACACCCCAAGGAAAAATTTCATAAATATTATGGGTTTTTAATATTTGAGGAGGGTTTCCATTACCAATGTCATTACATGGAATAACTCATAACACTAGGAAAATATCATAAATATATGGGTTTTTGCATATTTTTATTTGGGTTTCCTATTCCAATTTTATTGCATGATGTAATTTGTACCATTGGCATAAATCTTAGAAATATTTGGGTATTGCATGTATTGAGTCATCTTTTTCATTTTAATGTCATTTCACACTCCAATTCATAACATTGGGACAAATTTCAAAAATATTTTGGGTGTTTAATATTTTGAATTAGGTTTCCCATACCATTTTTTTTACGTAGCACAATTCATAACACTAGGACAAATTTACAAATTATTTTTGGTGTTTCATAATTTGAGTTAGGATTGTCATACTAATGTCGTTGTGTCATACAATTCACAAAACTAATAAAATTTAATAAATATTTAGGGTTTTGTATATTTTGAGTCATGTTTCCCATACCAAAGTCATTCCAAGTAAGAATTCACAAAACTAGGAAAACTTTCATAAATATTTGGGGTTGCATATTTAGAGTTTTGTTTGCCATACTAGTGTCATTGCATAGACTAATTAGAAACACTAAGACAAATAGAGAAAAATTTAGAGTGTTTTAAATTTTAAATTTGGGTCAAAATTTGAGACACTAGACAAACTTTAGAAATATTTACGATTTTTCATATTTTGAGTTGGGTTTCCTGTACTAATGTTCTAGTGTGACACAATTAACAACACTGGGACAAATTTTTAAAAAAAATTGGGTGTTACATATTTTGGGTCAGATTTCCCTTTCCATTGTCATTATGAATCATAAATTGTAAATTTTAGATAAGTTTCAAAAATACCTAGGCTGTTGCATATTTTGAGTTAGTTTTCCCATAATAATACCACTGCACATCATAATTCACAAAATTAGGACAAATTTTATGATTTTTTTGGGTGTTGTATATTTTGAGTTAGGTTTCTCACATTGATATTTTTGTGTAACACAATTCACAACATTGGGAATTTTTTTTGAAATATTTAGTGTATTACATATTTTATGTCATGTTTCCCATACTAATCTTGTTGTACATCATAATTCACAACACTAGGATATATTTTGCAAATAATTGAGTTTTTTCATATTATTTATTTGGGTTCTCATACCAATGTCATTAAACATTTTAATTTTTAATAGTGGGAAAAATTTTAGAAATATTTGTGGTGTTTTATATTTTGAGTAAGGTTTCCCATACTAATGTCAATGTGTGACATGATTTACAATAATGAGAAAATTTTAAGAAATATTTGGGGTGTTGCATAGTTTGAGTTAGGTTTCCCACATTAATGTTACTATGAAACATGATTTGAAATAATGGTACAAATTTTTAAAATAATTTGTGTGTTACATATTTTAAGTTAGGTTTTTCATACTAATGTTATTGCATGGTATCATTTACAATACTAGGAAAAACTTCATAAATATTATGGGTTTTCCATATTTGAATCAGGTTTACCATAACAATGTCATTAAGTAGAAAAATTTGTAACACTTGGAAAAATTTCATAAATATTTGGAGTGTTTCATATTCTATGTTGGGTTTTCCATACCAATGTTATTTTGTAGTATAATTTCAACACTAGGACAAATTTTGAAAATATTTGGGGTGTTTCATATTTTGAGTTAGGTTTTTTGTACTCATGGTTAAATAGTTTAATTCCAAATAATGGGACATTTTTTTTAAATATTAACGGTGTTTTATATTTCTAGTCCTATTTCCTATATCAATGTTGTTAGGTGAAGTAATTTGTAACACTAACACATATTTATAAAATATTTGAGGTGTTGCATAATTTGAATTAGGTTTCCCATACCAATTTCATTACATATTCAAATTCATAACACTAGGAAAAATATTAGAAATATTTGGGTTGTTACATATTTTAATTTGTATTTGCCCTACCAATGTCATTGTGTAGTGTAATTCATAATATTAGGACAAATTTTGGAATTACTATCATTGTTGCATAATTTGATTTAGGTTTCCTATAATTGTGTCATTACATAGTATAATATGCCAAATTGGGAAAAATTTATAAATTTTTTTAGGTATTGCATGTTTTGAGTAAGGTTACCCATACTCACATCCTTGTGTGGTGAAATTCAGAAGACTAGGAATAATTTTAGAAATCTTTGTGATGTTTCCTATTTTGAGTTAGGTTTCTCATATCAATGTTTTTATGTGCCAAAATTCACAACAATAGGAAAATTTTTATAAATAGTTGGGGTCTTGTATATTTTGATTCAATTTTCCCATACCAATGTTTTTGCATAATGAAATTTGAAACACTAGGACAAATTTTGGTAATATTTGGGTTATTGCATATTTATATCTGGGTTTCCCTTACCGATGTCATTATGAAGAGAAATTCACAACATCAAAAAAAATATCAAAAATATTTTTGGTGTTGCATATTTTGAGTAGGATTTCTTATACATATGTTGTTACATGTCACATCTCACAACACTATGGAAAATTTACTAAATATTTGGTTGGGTCTAATTTCTTGTACCAATGTTGTTATCCATCACAATTTCCACCATGAAGAAAAATTTAATAAATATTTGGAATATCATATTTTGAGTCAAATTTCCCATAGAAATGCCATTGCCTAGCATAATTCATAAATTTGGGGAAATGTTTAGAATTATTTGGGGTGTTGGATGCATTAAATTGGTTTCCCATTCCAATGTCATTATGCATCATAATTTTCAACAATAATAAAAACTTTAAAAATATTTAGGGTGATATATATTTTGCATTTGGTTTATTATTATAATGTCATTTCATGATGTAATTTGTAACACTAAGAAATAATTTATAAATATTTGGGTTGTTGAATATTTTGTCTCAATTTTCCCATACAAATGTAATTTTGTGGTGCAATTTGTAACCCTTAGAAAAATTTAAAAAATATTTTGGGTGTTACATATTTTGAGTAGGGTTTTTTGTATAAACATTATTGCATAATGAAATTCATAAGTTTATAAAAATTTGGGTTTTTTGACATTCTGATATGGGATTACCAAACCAAAGCCATTACATGAAATAATTTACAATGATGGTACAAATTTCAAAAATATTTTGGGTGTTGCATATTTTGAGTCAATTTTCCCATATAATTCTAATTATGTAGTATTATTTGTAATAATGGGCCATATTTTAGAAATATTTTGGATATTTCATATTTTTAGTTGGGTTTCCCATACTATGTCATTGTGCATCATGATTTTCAATAATGGGAAATTTTCAAAAATATTTGGGGTGTTTAATATTTTATGCTAGGTTTCTCATACTAATGTCATTTCACAATGTGGTTCATTAAATTATGAAATTTTTTTAGAAATTTTATGGATTTTGCATATTTTTTGGTGGGTTTCCTATACTAATGGAATTGATTGTCATAGTTCACAACACTGGGATAAATTTCATAAATATATAATGTTTTGCAATTTTTTGTTGGCTTTCTCATACCAATGTCTTTTCACTATGAAATTTATAACACTGGGAAAAATTTCAAAAATATTTAGGGTATTACATATGTTGAGTCATGTTTCCCATTCCAATGTCATTATGAATCTCAATTCACAACATTGGGACAAATTTTCAAAATATTTTGGGTGTTATTTATTTTGATCTGGGTTTCTCATATCAATCTTTTTATGTGGCATAATTAAAACACTAGGGTAAATTTTATAAATATTTAGGGTGTTGCATGTTTTGAGTTAGGTTTATCATACCAATATCATTATGGGGCATAATTCACAACATTAAGATGAATTTTAAAAATATTTGAGGTGTTGTATATTTTGAGTTTTTCTTTCCATAAAAATGTCATTACATGAAGCATTTCACAACATGGGGAAAAAATTAGAAATATTTAGTGTGTTACATATTTTTAGTTGGGTTTCTTGTACCAATATCCTTGTGCATCATAATTCACATCACTAGGACCACTACACAATTCTTAACACTAGGAAAATTTTCAAAAAAAAATCAAGTGTTTCATATTTTGTGTTGGGTTTCCCATTCCAATGTAATTTTACATCAAAAATTTTAACATTGGGAAAAATCTAAATAATATTTGGGGTCTTCCATATTTTGAGTCAGGTTTTCCATACCAATGTCATTGTGTATCATAATTTTCAACACTGGGATAAATTTTAGTAATATATTGCATCTTGCATATTTTGAGTAGAATTTACCATATGAATAGAATTATAAGGAATAATTTTTGACACTAAGACAAATTATAATAATATTTATGGTGTCCCATAATTTGAGTCATTTTTCTTGTACCAATGGCATCATGTGGTAAATGCTTGGAAAAAAAATCAAAAAACATTTATCTTTTTGAATATTTTTAGTTAGGTTTCCTATACCAATGTAATGTGGTATCATTTGTAACACTACTAAAAAATTCCTAAATATTATGGATTTTGTATAGTCAAGTTGGAATTCCCATACCAATTGCATTATGAAACATAGTTTATAATACTTAGAAAAAATTTAAAATATTTTGAGTGTTTTATATTTTGGTTTAGGATTCCCATATCAATGTCATTTCATAATTTAATCCATAACACTCAAACAAATTTCAAAAATATTTGAAATTTTTCATATTTTGAGTGACATTTTTTTTACCTATGTGGTTGTGAAGTGTAATTCACAATAATGGGACAAATTTTTAAAATATTTGGGGTGTTTTATATTTCTATTCAATTTTTTTTACCAATGTTGTTGTGTAAATCAATTCATAACACTATCACATATTTATAAATTATTTGTAGTGTTGCATATTTTGAGTTAGGTTTCCTATACCGATGTCATTACATAGTCATATTCATAACACTCATAATTTTTTTTGATATATTAGGGTTGTTGCATATTTTTACTCATGTTTATTTTACCAATGTCATTATGTAGTGCAATTCACAATAATAGGAGAAAATTTGGAATTACTGTCAATGTTATATAATTTGAGTTAGGTTTCCTATACCCACATCATTACATGATGCAATATGAAATTGTATGATAAATTTAGAAAATATTTTAGGTGTTGCATATTTTTAGTAAAGTGGCCCATACCAGTGGGCTCTATGTGATAATGTAGTAGAGAAAAGTGTCATGGTAAAAAATGTAGTGGTAAAAGTGTATAATGACAAAAATGTAGTATGATAAAAAAATAATGAGGATAAAACATAGAAAGGAAAAAAGTAACAGCATTAGTAATGTTGAAAAAAAGTCATAAATATCATAATTGGGACATTTTATTGATTATCACATTGCTTATTTATTTTCTAGTTCATTGTGGTCATAGTAGTTAACATTTCATGGTGGAAAAGTAATGCACCACATTTATGAGAATAATAACAAAGGAAAATGTGATTTCATGAGTTTGTAACTTTAGTTGAAGTTGTGTCATCTTTGACAAAAATGTAGTATAAAAAACATCATGAGGAAAAAATGTAGAGAGGAAAAAATGTAGAGAGGAAAAATGTAGTGCTATTGGTAACTTTAATTGAAGTTGTGTCATCTTTGTGACATTACCAATACCACTACATTTTTCCTCTCTACATTTTTTTCTCATGATGTTTTTTATACTACATTTTTGTCATACTACATTTTTACCTCTAGGTTTTTATCCACTATTTTTTTTTAGGATTCATAACAATGTCCTTATGTGATGCAATTCACAATACTAGGAATAATTTTAGACATTATTTTGATGTTACATATTTTAAGTTGGGTTTCCTATATCAATGTCATTATGTAGTGTAATTCACAACACTAGGATAAATTTTATAACTATTTAAGGAGTTACATATTTTAAGTCAAGCTTCCCCTACCATTGTCAATGTGTAGTGCAATTTACAACACTAGGAAAAAATTTGGATATATTTGGGTTGTTTCATATGTGGAGTTAGTTTTCCACTACCAATTTCATTGTTAAGCATAATTCACAACATTGGAAAAAATATATGAAATATTTGGGTTTTTGAATATTTTATGTAGGGTTTACCATACTTATGTTGTTAGATGTCACAACTCACAACCCTATGGATAATTTAATAAATATTTGGTGTGTTGCATGATTTGAGTCTATTTTGTTGTACCAATGTCACTATCCATCACAATTTAAACCACTAGGATAAATTTGAGAAACATTTGGGATGTTGTATATTTTGAGTTAGGTTTCCCATATAAATGTCATTGCCTGATGTAATTCACAACATTTGGAGAACATTGGAATTATTTCAGGTTTTTCATACATGAAGTTAAGTATCACATACTAATGTCATTATGCATCACAGTTCATAAAAATTATAAAAATCTCAAAAATATTTGGGGTGTTAGATTTTTTGAGTTGGGTTTATCATACTAATGTCATTGTGTGATGTAATTCATAACACTAAGACAAATTTATAAAATATTTGGGGTGTTGCATATTTTGTTTCTAGTTTCACATACTAATGTCATTATGCAGTAAATTTATAACACTTTGACAAATTTCAAAAATATTGTGGTTGATACATATTTTCAGTAGAGTTTTGTGTACCAATGTTGTTGCATAGTGCAATTCACAACAATTTTTAAAATTTTTGGGTTGTTTCATATTCTGAGATAGGCTTACCATACCAATGTCATTATATGACATAATTTACTTCATCAGTACAAATTTAAGAAATATTTGGGGTGTTGCAAATTCTGATTTAGGTTTCCCATATGAATCTAGTTATGTAGCATGGTTTATAATAATAAGACAAATTTTAGAAATATTATATATATTGCATATTTTTAGTTGTGTTTCCCATAATATTTCATTATGTGTCTAATTTGTAATAATGGGATATTTTTTTAAAAAAAATAGTGTTTCATATTTTTAGTTAGGTTTCTTATACCAATGATGGTATGCTACATTGTTCACAACACTGGGAAAAATTTTAAAAATATTATGGGGTTCACATATTTTTAGGTGGGATTCTAATACCAATGTTCTTGCATAACATAGTTCACAACACTAGGAAATGTTTTATAAATATATGGGTTCCACATATTGTGAGCCAATTTTCCTATAAAAATGTGATTACATGATGCAATTTGTAACACTAGGACAAATTTTATAAATATTTATGGTATTGTATATTTCATGTCATATTTCTCATTTCAATGTCATTATGCATCATAATTCTCTACATTGGACCAAATTTTGGAAATATTTTGCGTGTTGAATATTTTGATTCTGGTTTCCCATACAAATGTTTTTATGTGGCACAATTCATAACACTAGGGAAAATTTTATAAATATTTTGGATGTTACATATTTTTAGTTAGGTTTTTTATACTAATATCACCATGTGGCATATTCTGAAACACTAAGACAAAATTTAAAAATATTCGGGGTGTTGCATATTTTGATATGCGTTTCTTATACCAATGTCCTTGTGCATCATAGTTCACATCACTAGGATAGATTTTTTAATTATTTAATCTGTTACATATTTTGAATTAGGATACCGATACTAGTGTTATTACATTGTGTCATTCACAATAGTAGGAAATAAATTATAAATATTTGGGGCATTACATATTTTGACTCATGTTTCCCATACTAGTTTCATTGTATAGATTAATTCAAAACACCAAGATAAAATAAAAAATTAACTAGGGTGTTTTAAATTTTTAATTTGGTTTAAAATTCAAAACATTAGACAAACTACATTAATATTTAGGGTTTTGCATATTTTGATTTGGGTTTCCCATACCAATGTCCTTTTGAGACATAATTAATAACACTAAGACAAATTTCATAAATATTTGGGGTGTTGCATAATTTGGTTTGGATTTCCCATATCGATGTCATTATTCATCACAAATCATAACATTGGGAAAATTTTAAAAAATATTTTGGGTGTTACATATTTTGATCTAGATTTCCCAAAAAAAATTCATTATGTGGTGAGATTATCACCAACGCAACAAATATTAGAAATATTTTGTGTTACATATTTTATGTCAGGTTTCCCATACCATTATCGTTGAATGGCCTAATTCACAACTCTAGGATAAATATTAGAAATATTTTGAGTGTTACATATTTTATTTGGATTTTTCATACCATTTTCATTGTGAGTATCATTTAACAACACTATGATAAGTTTATAATATACTTGTAATGTTGTATTTTTTGAATGGGGTAACCCATGTAAATGTTTGTGTATGATGTAATTTTTAAAAAAATGGATAAAATTTTGAAATTTTTGGAGTGTTTCATATATTGAGTGGGGTAACCCATACCAATGTTGGTATGTAATGTAATTTTAAAAAATTAGACAAATTTTTGGAATATTTGTGGTGTTGCATATTTTGAGTCAACTTTCCTATACTGACATCATTAGATCGCGCAATTTCAAAAATTGGGACAAATTTTAATAATAATTAGAGAGATTCATATATTGAGTTGGGTTTCATGAACCAATGTCATTGTGTCATATTTTTATAAAACTATAAATAATTATATAAATATTTGGAGTGTCCCATAATTTGAGTTAGGTTTCTCATATCATTATCATTACAATGCATAATTCATAACAATGGGAGAATTTTGGAAATATTTGTATTGTTTCATATTTTTAGTCAATTTTACCTTAAAATTTTCATTTCATGATGCATTTTATAGTACTGGGACAATTTTTATAAAAAATTGGGATGTTTCATATTTTGAGTTGGGTTTCCCATACCAATGTTGTTACACATCACAATTTACATCATTAAGACAAATTTAAAGATTATTATGGTTTTTGAATATTTTGGGTTTGGATTCCTATTATAATGTTGTTGTGCATCATAATTCATAAAAATGGGAAACAATTAGGTAAAATTTGGTTTTTTGGAGATTTTAAGTCAGGTTTCTCAAATTAATGTCATTATGAAGCACATTTTGAAACACAGACACATTTTGGAAATATTTTTGGTGTTTCATATTTTGATTTAGGTTTACCATACCAATTTCATTACATAATACAATTTACAACACTATGATGAATTTTAAAAATATTTGTGGTGTTTAATATCTTGAGTCTTGTTTCTTATACTAATGTCATTGCCTAACACAATTCAAAACATTATGAAGTTTTTAAATATTTTGGGTGTTGAATATTTATAGTTAGGTTTCCTATACTAATGTTATTTTTCATCACAATTCTCAAAATTGGGACAAATTTTAGAAATATTTGGGGTGTTTCATATTTTTTGTTATGTTTCCCATTTCAAGATTGTTGCACATGAAAATTCAAATCCTTAGGACAAATTTTTAAATATTTTGGGTGTTGAATTTTTGATTTGGGTTTTCCATAAAAATTTAATTTTGAAGCAAAATTCAAAAAAAAAATTGAAAATTTTAGAAATTTTTGTGGTGTTGCATATTTTGAGTCAGGTTTGTCCAATATCATTGTGAAGCATAGTTTGCAAAACTAGGACAAATTTTATAAATATTTTGGGTGTTGCACATTTTGTGTCAAGTTTCTCATACCATTTTTATTACATGGGGGAATAAAAAAACACTTGAAAATTTTTATAATTATTTAAGGTATTGCATATTTTTAGTTGGGTTTCCCATACAGATGTTGTTGCACATCATAATTTGAATCATTGGGACAAATTTTGTAATTATTTTAGGTGTTACATATTTTTATTTTGGTTACCCATAGAAATGTATTTACATTTCATAATTCATAAAACCAGACAAATTTTATAAATATCAAGGGTGTTTCATATTTTTGAGTTGGGTTTCTTATACCAATGTCCTTATGTGTTATAATTCATAACACTCAGACAAATTTTAGAAATAGTTTTCATGTTGAATATTTTGGGTTAGGTTTACCATTCCAATGTCATTTTGTATCAAAAATCATAAAACTAGGTTAAATTTTAGATACATTTTGGTGTTTTTATATTTTAATTTGGGTTTCTCATACCAATATCATTATGAGGCATAATTTGTAACACTAGGAGAAATTTCAAAAGCATTTGGGGTATTAAATATTTTGAGTTCATTTCATTTTTAAAATGTCATTACATGGATAATTTTAAAACACTAGAGAAATTTTCATAAATATTTTATGTGTTTCATGTTTTTAGTTGTGTTTCCCATTCCAATGT
>JARHVA010003067.1:480000-485000 GCA_037957365.1 Torreya grandis
AACAACCATGATGGCTTTACTGTCAAACTGATGATATTATCGAGTCAGATAATCTGCAGGAGAATTCTTATGTCGTGAAAGATGTTCTATTGTAAAATCAAAATCTGAGAGATATGTAGCCCAGCGGATTAATCTACTTACAGAACCTTTTTTTAGATTATCAACAAAATTCAACATACTCATAAAATTTTTTAGATCTGATATGACAAGGAATTTTTCAGATCGAATGAAGAACATAAAAGCTTAAATAGCTTTTATTACAGCAAGAATTTCTTTATGACTTGAGTGATAGTTTATTTGAGCATGCTTGAAATTACCTGAAGCATATCTACATGGCTTTTCTTAATTATCAGGCAATTTTTCTTTCAACACTGCACCCCAATATAACTCTGAGGCATCTAGTTCAATCATTTTCAAACTATTACCTGGCAACTACAGTGGTGGTAACTTAGCACACTTTTCTTTGATTCATTTTACTACTACTAACATTTCCTAGTTCTATGGAAGAGGATTTTTAAACAATCTTTTATTCAATAAGATTATATCTTGAGCTATATTATAGTAATGTCCTGCTATGTAGTTAACACAACCAATGAATCTTTGAACAATTTTCTTAACTATTAACTCATCAGGAAAATTATGAATATTTTGTAAAACAGGAGATTGTACAATCACTTGCCCTAACTTAATAATGATACCAAGAAACTCTATTTCATCTTTAAAAGTAACTATTTTCTTGGCAGACATAACTAAACCATTATTATACACAACTTGATAAAATGTTTCTAAATGTTGGTGTTCTCTGGGATTCTTACTGAATATCAGAATATCATCTATGTAGACTATAATAAACTGACTATAAGTAGCAAAAATACCATTCATCATTTTCTAAAAAATGCTAGGAGCTATTTTCAATCCAAATGGAAGAACATTCCATTCATATTGCCCAAAATGAGTGATGAAGGTAGTTTTATACCTATCTTTCTCAGCTACCTGTATTTGCTAGAATCCTGACTTTAGATCAAACTTACTGTATACTTTGTTGCTGAATATTCTCTGTAAGATTTCATCCTTAGAAGGAATAGGATGTTGAATAGGAACAACTTATTTATTTAGAGGAATATAGTTAATTACTAATCTCTTCTTTCCTCTAACTTGTTCACTTCTTTTATTTACATAAAAAGCTTCACAACCCCAAGGACTCTGAGATTAAAGGAATAATCCTTGAGCTAATAACTACTTAATTTCATCAAAACATTCATTCCTTAGAGAGGGTGACATCCCATAATGGTGTGCTTTGAAGTGAGGTTCCTGAGGCTGACCATTTTTATCTATAATCAATTTCAAATCAATCTGACATTCATGTAATTTCCTATGCCTAAAGGCCAAAGGATTTTTAGAAAAACAATCTTGCACAATCTTTGCAAGCACAAGATCTATTTTAGATTTACAACAATGAATTTTTTGATGTATCCATTGATTATTTTTTGGTTTCTTCAACTTACCTTTCAATGGAATCTTGCACTCATATCTAGATTTTTTATACAAAGAGTATTTCTGAGCCAAAATAATTTCATGAGCTTGAATAGTGATAGGATAAAAGCTTGACAAGTTATCAGATCCTATCAGGATATCAAATGTTGGCATCTCATGTTGAAAAACTTTAAATGTATAGACTGTATCTCCTAAGACAATAGGAACTTGAGCATAAATATTAGAAATGATTGTCTTAGTATTAAATGTCAATCTAGCAAAATCACTGTTCCACATATCTTTAGGAATGGAATGATACCTTGCAAGAGATGCATCTGCACCTGTATCTAACAATGCATCCAAGCTATATGGCTTAAATCCTTTCCATTTAATCTGTAATTCAGATACTGGATTATTAGTCATATGCACAGAAATTTGATGAATATTCATATTATTATCTTTTTCTTGGAGATAATTTTTCTCAACTTGATCTGCTACTTGAATCAATTCTTCTTCAAATAATCTTTCATTTTCTTCATCATCAACCTCTTCTTTTAACAGAGTTTGTAGTTCATTCTGAGCTCTTGCTAAGAATGCTTGTAATGTTGCAATGTGTTTGGAGTGCCATTGCCTTATGTCATCTGTATGTGGTTGATAAGAAGTTTTTAGTTCTTTTCCTTTACTAGGACTGATCTGATGTCTAGCAAATTGTTTTTCTAACATAGTTTTTTGTTGTTGAATTTGTTCTAAATAAGACAGATATATTTTTTTGAACTCAACAATCTATTGTTGGAGATACATTCTTTCAGAGATCATATATATAGGTAAATTCTCATACTTCTGTCTAAGATGTTGCAATTGCTGAGACAAACTAAGACTATCTAAAAACTAACTAGAATGCATATTAATCTGAAATCCTATGTCTGAATCATAGTAAGAGGAGTCTTCTCTAGAGCTTTCTTCTATATTCATGTTTATCTAATTATTTGAATCTGATTCTTCCCATTCAATATCAAAATCAAAATGCATATCAGTCTCTGAAACTAAAGCATATTCATCTTCATTAAGTTCATGACTCTGCCAAAAATTTACTTTCTTAGAATTTTTCCCTTTTTGAGGACACTTATTTGCATAGTGTTCTGCTTGACACAGAAAACATTTAACAAGAGCCTCTTGGAAACCATGTTTTCTCTTTCTAAATATTTTCTTTTTCGTGTAATTTTTAAACCTTGAAAATTTATACCTGGGATTATATTTATTTCTTCCTCTTACTAGAGGACACTGACAACTATCCTTCTTTTTCTTCTTTCTATATTTCTGATACTGATACTTATCAATGTAACCAAATTTATCATCAATAGAAGTACAAAACTTTAAACCAAGCTGTTTATGGAACATCATTGTTTCTTTGTGTGCTTTTCTTTCATCACAGAATTTTTGATTCATAGCTTTAATTTGTTGATTAATTATACCAAAGGATAGGTTAGCAAAATTACTTCCCATAGCTGCTTTGTACTTTTCTAAGAAATATTGTGGAAAAGACTCAATATATCTAACTTTGAAAGTAGGATTAAACATTTCACCAGAAGCATATAACAGATTTTCCATATGACACATATATTCATCAACTCATGTCATATCACATAATTGGGCTCTCAAAAACTTAGCTCTATTTGCTTCTTTTTCATTATCAATCATGCCTACAAATTCAGAATATACAGCTTGACACAAAGTAGTAATAAGTTATGGATGATTTAAAATATTAGCTTTAGAATGCATATCACCAGCATCCCACCAATCCTTAATATTTCCTATAAAACCATTAACTATCTGTTGTGCAACACTCTTCCCATCTCTTTTTAACCAAAACATCTACACACTAGCCCATGACAACATAGCATGAACCATTTCTTTTCTTCTAGTAGTTGACTCACAATTAAATTTCTAAAAGAAAGGTTGAAGACTCAAAGTTCTGATTTGTGCATCTAATGGGGGACGAGATGTTTCACCATTAGAGAAATAACTATACTTTTCTGTATCTATAAATTCTAACTTAACCATACCTATTTGAAAAGCTTTATCTATCTTTTCTACTGTAGGTAATGTTAGACTTGGAATTACTGATGAAGTATTAGCTTTTTATATTTCTTGTTGTATCTTAGTAACACTCTGCCATGTAAGAGTTTCATCAGCATAATCAAATTGTAATAACTGAGGAGCTAACTCAGAATGAGGATTCTATTTATTCAACAGTTATGGGAGATGAACTAACTGTTGTTGCTGAGTACTACATTCTTTGATTAAACTATCAACATTAGAGGTAGTAGATGCTACCGTAGTTTCTATAGAAGAAATCTCAGATCTCATTTCATGACAACTATTAGCAATATCAGCATTACCAACTTCTATAACTTCTAACTTCTTAATCACCTCAATTTGTTGTTGCTTAAGACTAGTAGACTCTTGTTCTATCTTCTGAGTAGTTTGAGTAGCATGCACACTCTAATTGGAGTCTATAGTTTTAAGAGCTTTTACTATATCTCCTTTCTGATAGTGTTCAATACTTTTCAACATTTTTTATACTTGCTCTAGGCTAGACTGGATACTAGAAATCTTGGTATTCAAACTGTTTGTAGCAACATTAATCTAGTTCATTAACCTTATTTCTACAGATTGATCTACAAGTCTATCAATAGTCCTAACATAATACTTTTGGCCTTTTGTTTGACCACCAGAAGAATACTGATTAAAGTCTGAGGCTTTGGGGAATCCTTTCTTAGTATATGACTCATCACCCTGAGGTGTTTTCTAGATATGTCCTTCCTCTTTTTTACCAGAAGTTCCTTCCATATGAACCTTTCTTTTGTAAGACAATAACTGTTTAGTTCTTTCAAAGAGTTTTTGCAACTCTATGTCTCTCTGCATCATATGGATTACTGTAGTACTTTGCTTTTTCAAGATACTCTTGCAGTCCAAATAGTAATATGAATCTATCTATGGATCATGTACTTTTTGTAGATGAGGACAAGATTTTGGTAAAGCAAGGGATGAGGAATCACTAATAGGATTATCAAACCTAATTATTGACTTATCAAGTAGGTCTTTAACAGATGTGGCCATGGATAATGACTTTCAAGGCTATGGAAGAAAATCAGTATCTACTATCCATTTCTTGCAAAACTTAAGATCAGACCAAGCAATAGCTTCAGTAGGAAGGATTTTACTATTAGGTGTAGCTCGACACACCACGCTTTTGTCTTGCACAAGGGTATGCTTAATAGTAGGATAGAGGGTATTAGTTAAGAGATACATAATTTGATATTAGATTGCAAGGGGACAAGATCCTTCAATCATATGCAGACCATACATCTGTAGAAAGAGCTTGAAGATCTTATTAATGTTTTCTTCTTGATGACTAACAACTAGATAGTTAGGATACACAGTGGTATACATAGAACCATTATGCAGACCAGTTTCGATAGCAGCTTGTAAACAAGTAGAGAAAGACATATGCCTATTATCTAAAA
>JARHVA010003067.1:490000-547500 GCA_037957365.1 Torreya grandis
CCAAGAAGCAAATTTCAATAAGATATTTAAATTGTTTCTTCAGAGTTTTGGTCTTCATATGTTGCAAGGATCTTGTCCTCTTGCTATTCAGTATAAGATCATGCATCATTTGACTAAAACTTTATATCCTACTGTCAAACATACTCCTACGCAAGGCAAAAGCGTGGTGAATCGTGCAAGCCCCAATAGCCAAATACTTCCTGCTGAGGCAATTTCTTAGTCTAAACTTAAGTTCCCTCATAGATGGACAGTGGATACTGATTTCATAAAAAGACCACCTAAGTCATTATCTATGGCTACATCTATTAAAGACTTACCTGATAAATTCATACTAATATTTGATAATGGTCTAGTCCTTATCAGAGCCAAGTTTATGTTATTAGAGTTGAGTTAATAGAACTTTTTGAGAATTTTGATAGTCTAAGATATCTGGTTTTCTTCTATCTTTTAGATCTTGTATCACGTTCATTTTTTTTGTTGAAGATAAGGAAGTGGCATGGTCCCATGAAGCTGTGGAATGTGTGTTGTGGATCCAATTTAAGTACTAAAAATAAACAGAACAATGGAAGCTCTAGATCAAGTACCATAAGTTACACCAGGTACCTCTGACGTTTGCACTCTTTCTAAACTCTCTCAGTCTTCTATTAATGATGTTACAGTAGATATAGAAGAATCTAATTCTAGTCTTAGATGGACTCTTCCTAGTCTTAAACCCATTAATGTTTATGATAAGCTTACACACTTTCACCTAGTTGTATGTAAAAACCCATGATCAAGATAAATATTATTTGCAGATCTTTGATGAAAAAACTATTACCCAGTTGTGTGCTCAGAATAAATATAAGTTTTTACATATAGGTGATATTTCCATAAGTATTCACCCTTTATTTCATCATGGATTAAATGTCAGTCTCTTAGCTTGTTTATTAGATAATAGAAACATGTTTTTCTCTGCCTATTTACAATTTGCCATACAAACTAGTCTGCATGATGGTCCTATATATACAACCTGTTATCCTAACTATCTAGTTGCTATCCACCAAGAAGAAAATTTCAATAAGATATTTAAACTATTTATTTAGACTTTTGGTCTTCATATGTTGCAAGGATCTTGTCCTCTTGCTATTTAGTACAAGATCATGTATCATTTGACTAACACTTTTTATCCTGTTGTCGAACATACTCTTATGCAAGGCAAAAGTGTGGTGAGTCGAGCAACCCCCAATAGACAGATACTTCCTGTTGAGGCAATTTTTTGGTCTGAACTTAATTTCCCTCATAGATGGATAGTGGATACTAATTTCATAGAAAGACTGCGTAAGTCATTATCTATGCTTACATTTGTTAAAGACTTACCTGATAAATCCATACTAAGATTTGATAATCTTGTTTCTTCCTCATCATCATCCTTTGTACGTCTTATTCCTTGCCCTCATACTCAAAAGATTCATGATACACAATTTGACTCATACTTCTGTCTTGACTTCAAGAATATCCTTAGTAAGCCAAGTCATTTTGTCATTCACATGGTTCAAAGAGACAAAGAGATTCAAAATCTCTTTGAGAAAAATAGACAATTATTGTCCAGGGAAGAACATCCATATGGAAGGAACATCTAATTCTGATGATTGACATGTATGGAAAACCCCTTTAGGATGATGAATCCTATACTGAAAAAGGATTTCCTAAGACTTCAGATTTTAACCAATATTTTCCAGATGGTAAGACCAGGGCTCAGACATACTATGTCAAAATAGCTAATAAAAGTATTGAACAGCCTTTTGAGACTAAGCTATTAAACTAGAATAATATAGCTACAAAGTGTTTAAATACTAAACTCTCCAGTATTTAGTCTAGCTTAGATCAAGTAGCTTCTATGCTAAAAAGCATAGAGCTATATCAAAAAGGAGATATTACTCAAGCCTTGAAGACTTTAGCAGTTACACAGACTTCTACTAGAAATCAAGTTGTTCAAAAACTAGATCAAGAAGTCAGTAGTATAAAGCAATAGAAATTTCAAGCTAACCAAAAGCTTAGTGATATAATTCAGACTACACAAGATGTTATTCAAAATCAGGATGATGTAAAATCTGAAATCTCTTCTGTTGAAGAAAAGATTAGTTTAGCCACATCTAAAACATCTGCCAGTCTTGACAGTATCACCAGAGAAGTTATGATTCAACAACATCATACTGCTCTTCTGCCTGATATTTTGCAAAAAAAATTAGTTAATACTACTTTCAATATACCAAAAAGCTTAACAGTCTTAACCCCCTCTAACTCTCTCAGTTGGGTAAATGTAGCAAAAATTCAAAGAGATATAAGCAAAAGTAAAGCACAGAAGAAAGTAGAAGCATAAAGTATTGTTGATAAGATATATCATGTAGGAATGGCTAAAATAGAAGAGGTAGAAAAGTTTAGCTACTTTAAACAAGGAGAATATTCTAATACTAGGCCTCCCCTAGACTCTCAGATAAGAACATTAAATTTCTAGCCTTTCATCTGGAAGTTTAATTTTGAAGCTCCAGCTAAAAGAAAAGAAATGGATCATGCTATGCTTGCATGGGCAAATGTACAAATATTTGGCCTCAAAAAGGACCCTGTTAGTGTCTCCCAATAGATATATAATGGTTTCATAGGTATCATTAAGGATTGGTGGGATGTTGTGGTCAACAGTTTCAGGATGAAATTCTTCGTCAAGATCAACCAATAGTCTCTCTATGTGAAATAGCTTACTCTAAATTTGTTGGTATTATAGACAATAAAACAGAAGCCAACAAATTTAAATTTTTAAGAGCCCAGTTATGTGATTGACTAGATTGGAAGAATATATGTGTCATATGGAAAATTTGTTATATGTTATAGGAGAAATGTTTAATCTAGCATTCAAAATCAGATATATAGAATCTTTTCCACAATATTTTGCTGAAAAATATAAATCTACTAGGGGTTCTGAAATATCTACAATGTCTTTTGGGCACATTAATCAAAATATTAGAACCATCAATGAGAAATTGTGTGCTGAAAGGAAAGCCTATAAGGAAACTATGCTATTTCATAAGAAAATAGGTGTTAAGTTTTGTAAACCCTTATTTGATCAATTTCGCTATACAGATACTCATCAGTACAGAAAATATCAAGAAAAAAGAAAGAAAAAGAAGGATTCTAATCATTGTAAGTTTCCTTCAAAGCCTTACAAATTTTGATCAAAGCCAAGGAAGTTTTAAGGTAATTCCTTCAAACAAAAGAAAATGTTTAGAAAAAGGAAAAATGGATATCAAAATTCCCCTGTCAAGTGTTTCCTCTACCAAGGAAATCACTATGCTAATAAATGTCCTAAGAAATAGGAACACTTTAAAAAGGTCAATTTCCATTAGAGTCATAGCATAGATGAAGATGAATATGTCCTTATTTCTGAAAATGAACGTCAATATGCATCTAACATCCTATGGGAAGAAGAAGACTCAGATTTAGAAATAAATTAGGTAAATATGAACTGTGAGGATATTGACTCAAAATTTTAATCCTCTATTTATGATTTAGAAATTGGCTTTCAAATTAATATGTTGAGAACTCAATTTGTTGATAGTCTTACTTTATCTCAACAAATACAATATTTAAAAGATAAATATTTGAGCACTCCTGCTTATTGAGTCTCTGAGAAGAAATATCTGCAATAGTAGATTATTGAAATAGAAAATAGATATACTTTATATCTGTCTCAACAAAGACAATAGAAAGATATGCTGATAAAGCAATTTTCTTTAAAAATCTCAGAACTAGAAGCTAGTTCAGCTAAAGTTCCTGATTTCCAAGCTGCATATTATTCACCTGAGAATTATGAAAGAAGGCAATGGTGAAACAAATGCATTGCTCTGCTACAAGGTTTTCTTGCCAAAGCTCAAGAAGAGCTTCAACAATCAATGAAAGAAGAAGCTGAGGATGATGAAAAAGAACAACTTTTTGAAGCAAAATTAGCTTAGCTTGCAGATAGTTATCCTAAAAAAAAAGCCAGTTGATAGGGATAACAGTATTCATCAAGTTCACTGTACTAATAATCTAGTATGTGAAATCAATATTAAATGGCCCATATTTAAAGCCTATAATCTAGATGTCTTACTTGATACAGGTGCTGACATATCTCTAGCTAGATATCATTCTATTCCCTCTGATAAATGGGAACCAAATTTCTATAAATTAACCTTCAATGCCAAAACAATTATTTCTAAATGGTTAGCCCAAATTCCTATTCTATTAGGAGATACTATTTATACATTTAAGGTAGTCTAGCATGAGATGCCAATGTTTGACATAATGCTTGGATCAGATAATCTCTCCAGTCTTTATCCCATTACCATTAAGCATCGTGAGATTATCTTAGCCCAGAAATATTCATTATATATAAAAGGCAAATATGAATGCAAAATTCCTCTAAAAGCTAAAGCTAAGCCAGTCAATGTTCAGTGGTTAAATTAGAAGATTAATTTTTTCTAGGCACAAGTAGAACCTGTGCTTGCAAATATTTTACAAGACTGCTGCTTAGAAAATCCTTCGGCTTTTCAGCATAGAAAGGTTCATACTTGTGATATAGATTTAAAATTAATTACTTATAAAAATGGAGTACCAGTTGAGCCTCAGTTCAAATCTCATCATTCAAGAATGTCTCCATCTCTCAGGGAAGAATGTTTCAAAGAAATTCAGCAATTAAAGGAGCATGGATTAATTAGATACTCTCACAGCCCATGGGCATGTGAAGCATTTTATGTGAATAAAAGAAGTGAACAGGTAAGAGGTAAAAAGCATCTGGTCATTGATTATATTCCTCTTAATAAGCATGTTGTTCCTATTCAGCATCCTATCCCTTCAAAGGATGAAATTTTGCAAAGAATCACTGGCAACAAAATTTTTAGTAAGTTTGATCTTAAATCTGGATTCTAGAAAATACAAGTTACAAAAGCTGACAGATACAAAATTGCTTTTATTACTCCTTTTGGTCAGTATGAATGGAATGTACTTCCATTTGGTCTCAAAACTACACCTAGCATCTTCCAAGAAATGATGAATCAGATATTTAGCAGGTGTGGCAAATTCATCATTATATATATATAGATGATATCTTGTTTTTTAGTAAAACCCCGAAAGAACATATAGAACATTTAGAACAGTTCTATAAGATTGTATATAATAATGGTCTAGTCCTTTCTTCAAAGAAAATGGTCACCTTCAAAATAGAAATTGAATTTCTTGGTGTGACTATAAAATCAAGAGAAGTCAGTATTCAAGAACATGTTCTCCAGATCATTAAGAATTTTTCTGATAAAATTATTGACAAAAAGAAATTGCAGAGATTCTTAGGTTGTGTAAATTATATTGTTGGTCATTATTATAATGTTGCTCAAGATAGAGGACTATTGAATAAAAGGTTAGCCAAACATCCCCCTAAATGGAATCAAGAAATGATAGAAGCAGTACAAAGAATCAAAGCAAAATGTATTAAGCTTCTTGCTCTTTAGCTTCCAGGTACTGGTTTGAAAATTATTGAAACATATGCTTCAAAATTATTTTGGGGAGCTATACTTAAAGAAAGAATGTCTGATGGAACTGAGAAACCTTGTAGGTTTGCCTCTGGTAATTTTAAGAATGCTCAAATCAATTACCATTCTACTCATAAGGAAACTCTAGCAGTAATCAAAGCCATTCAGGCATTTATGTTTTTTGTTAGATATAAAAAAATTCTTGTAAGATCTGACTTAAAGAATTTTATGAGTATCCTGAGTTTTGCAAATAATGTATAGAAAGGTTCAGTTAGCTGACTCATCAGATGGGCTACATATTTAGTAGATTTTTAATTTTGTATGGAGTATATAAAAGGTAAGAAAAATTGTCTTGCTAACTTTATGACCAGAGAATATCATACACTAAGACACTCTGTGATGATAGTAACAACTGAGATTAGAGATGAATTCCATGAACATCTATGGAGATCTTGACCATCTATTACTAATCAGCTATGGAATGAAATAATATTCCTAAAGACACAATCATATGAAGTAGATACTACCTTGAATGTAAATAATTTGGCTTGGACTACACACTATGCTAAGATTGATGGAAGAAAATCTTGTCATACAATCCTTTTGTATAAAACCGGTGATAGACCTGAATTGATAGGGAAAAATAATTTGTTGAAAATATTGCCATATCATCAAGGGCTAAGTTTCATTTCCAGTGGTCAACTTTCTGGCCCTCTTTTAATCCAGAAAGTGAGAATTTTTGGGCATCAGGAGAAATTCCTGACTATAATTATGAATTCCTTGACTATAACATGCCTACCCTTGCTTCTCATAATACTGATGTACAAATTCTTCCATCCCAAGTAAGGAATATTTTTATTGCTCTTAGGATTCCTTTTGATGTACATTTTGAATTATTTTTAGTTCAAAATCACCAGGAAAATCTTCATGCATCTTTTCGACCACCTATGCCTATTGCTTCATTATGGCAAAGAATGACTATTACACATGAAGCTATTTTTCCACCAATACCTCATGGATAGGTATTACAAATTCCTTAATCACTATATTTAGATCATACAGACAATGATGATATGGATGAGGGTCCCAACTCTCCTTATTCCTCAGCTAGAATCTATGAATTTGATGATGATGATTAATCACAGGGTCTATTAGTGATAATGATAAAGACTAATCATGGGGTCTATCCATGATCATGACTCTAGGCACGATATCCATTTAAATAAATAAAGTGGACCTAACAACTATCTAAAGGCGGTATCTTGCCAGCCATGTCGATAAGATTTAATCTTATTTTATTTTTAATCGGTGCATAGTGGGCCCATAAACACATGTAATTCACATCTTTCTTCTCAACCATCAATTGCATCGCTTTGTAATATTCGTTGATCTTCCAACATGTTATCTATAAATATGGGAAGTATACGAGATATTAGGCATTCGAAGTGGAGTCATTTTTTAAGTCTCTTTTCTAGGATTTGTAAAATCTAAATATATTTGATCTTATCTCATTATAAAAGTTTAATAAGTATAATATATCAATATCAGTTGAGTTTTATTCAATATTGTTTAGTATTTTCAGTATTTCTTTATGAGTTTTATAAGTTTAATCTTGGGACTTGAAAATGGTATCAGAGCCAAGTTTATGTTATTAGATTCGAGTTAATAGAACTTTTTGAGTAGTTTGATAGTCTAAGATATCTAGTTTTCTTCTATCTTTTGGATCTAGTATCGCGTTTATTTTTTTGTTGAAGATAAGGAAGAGGCGTGGTCCCATGAAGCCATGAAAGGTGTGTTGTGGATCTAATTCAAGTATTGAAAATAGACAGAACAATGGAAGCTCTAGATTAAGTACCAGAAGTTACACCAGGTACCTCTAAAGTTTGCACTCTTTCTAAACTCTCTCAGTCTTCTATTAATGATGTTACAGTCGATATAGAAGAATCTAATCCTAGTCTAGGATGGAATCTTCCTAGTCTTAAACCAACTCATGTTTATGATAAGCTTACACCCTTTCACCTAGTTTTTAAGACCAATATTAAAATTTCAGAGAATGTCTTGCAAGTAAAAACCCATGATCAAGATAAATATTATTTGTAGATCTTTGATGAAAAAACTATTACCCAGTTGCATGCTCAAAATAAATATAAGATTTTACATATAAGTGTTATTTTCGTAGGTATTCACCCTTTATTTCATCATGGATTAAATGTCAGTCTGTTTGCTTATTTATTAGATAATAGATACATGTTTTTCTCTACCAGTTTATAGTCTGCCATACAGACTGGTCTACATGATGGTCCTATATATAGAACCTGTTATCCTAACTATCCAGTTGTTATCCACCAAGAAGAAAATTTCAATAAGATATTTAAATTATTTATTCAGACATTTGCTCTTCATATGTTGCAAGGATCTTGTCCTATTGCTATTCAGTACAAGATCATGTATCGTTTGACTAACACTTTATATCCTGCTATCAAACATACTCCTATGCAAGGCAAAAGCATGGTGAGTCGAGCAACCCCCAATAGCCAGATACTTCCTATTGAGGCAATTTCTTGGTCTGAACTTAAGTTCCATCCTCGGTGGATAGTGGATACTGATTTCATAGAAAGACTGCATAAGTCATTATCTATGGTTACATTTGTTAAAGACTCACCTGATAAATCCATACTAATATTTGATAATCTTTTTTCTTCCTCATCATCATCTTTTGTGCATCCTATTCCTTGCCTTCATACTCAAAATATTCACGATCCACATATTGACTCATACTTCTGTCTTGACTACAAGAATATCCTTAGTAAGCCAAGTCATTATATCATTCACATGGTTCACAGAGACAAAGAGATTCAAAATTTCTTTGAGAAAAATAGACAATTATTGTCTCCAAGGAAGAACATCCATATGGCAAGAACATCTAATTCTGATGATGGACATGTATGGAAAACCCCCTTAGGTGATGAATCCTATACTATAAAAGGATTTCCTAAGACTTCAGATTTTAACCAATATTCTCTAGATGGTAAGACCAGGGCTCAAACATACTATGTTAGAATAGCTGATAAAAGTATTGAACAATCTTTTGAGACTAAGCTATTAAACTAGAATAATATAGCTACTAAGTGTTTAACTACTAAACTCACTAGTATTCAGTCTAGCTTAGATCAAGTAGCTTCTATGCTAAAAAGTATAGAGCTATATCAGAAAGGAGATATTACTCAAGCCTTGAAGACTTTAGCAGTTACATAGACTTCTACTAGAAATCAAGTTGTTCAAAAACTAGATCAGGAGTGAGTAGTATAAAGCAACAACAATCTGAAGCTAACCAAAAGCTTAGTGATATAATTCAGACTACACATGATGTTATTCAGAATCAAGCTGATGTAAAATCTAAAATCTCTTCTGTTGAAGAAAATATTAGTTTAGCCACATCTGAAACATCTGCCAGTTTTGACAGTATCACTAGAGAAGTTATGATTCAGCAACATCATACTACTCTTCTACCTGATATTTTACAAAAAATATTAGTTAATACTACTTTTTGTATACCAAAAAGCTTAACAGTCTTGACCCCCTCTGACTCTCTCAATTAGGTAAATGTAGGAAAAATTCAAAGAGATATAAGCAAAAGTAAAGCACAGAAGAAAGTAGAAGCAGAAAGTATTGCTGATAAGATATATCATGTAGGAATGGCTAAAATAGAAGAGGCAGAAAAGTTTAGCTACTTTGAAAAAGGACAATCTTCTAATACTAGGCCACCCTTAGATTCTCAGATAAGAACATTAAATTTTTAGCCTTTCTTCTGGAAGTTTAATTTTGAAGCGCTAGCTAAAAGAATAGAAATGGTTCATGCTATGCTTGCATGGGCAGATGTACAAATATTTGGCCTCAAAAAGGACCCTGTTAGTGTCTCCCAATAGATATCTAATGGTTTCATAGGTATCATTAAGGATTTTGTAGGATGGCTATGGTCAACAGTTTTAGGATCAAATTCTCCATCAAGATCAACCAATAGTCTCTCTATGTGAAGCAATTTACTCTGAATTTGTTGGTATTATAGACAATGCAAAACAAGCCAACAAAGCTAAATTTTTAAGAGCCCAGTTATGTGATATGCCCAGATTAGAAGAATATATGTGTCATATGCAAAATCTGTTATATGCTGCAGGAGAAATGTTTAATCCAGCATTCAAAATTAGATATATAGAATCTTTTCCACAATATTTTGCTAAAAAATATAAATCTACTATGGGTTCTAAAATATCTACAATGTCTTTTGGGTGCATTAATCAAAATATTAGAGCCATCAATGAGAAATTGTGTGATGAAAGGAAAGCCTATAAGGAAACTATGCTATTTCATAAGAAAATAGGTGTTAAGTTTTTTAAACCCTTCTTTGATCAGTTTGGCTATACAGATACTCATCAGTATAGAAAATATCAAGAAAAAAGAAAGAAAAAGAAGGATACTAATCATTGTAAGTGTCCTTCAAAGCCTTACAAATTTTGATCAAAGCTAAGGAAGTTTCAAGGTAATTCCTTCAAACAAAAGAAAATGTTTAGAAAAAGGAAAAAAGGATTTCAAAAATCCCCTGTCAAGTGTTTCCTCTGCCAAGGAAATCACTATGCTAATAAGTGTCCTAAGAAATAGGAACACACTAAAAAGGTCATTTTTGTTCAGAGTCATAGCATAGATGAAGATGAATATGTCCTTATTTCTGACAATAAACTTCAATATGCATATGACATCCTATGGGAAGAAGAAGACTTAGATTTAGAAATAAATTAGGTAAATATGAACTATGAGGATATTGACTCAAACTCTGAATCCTCTGATTATGATTCAAAAATTGGCTTTCAAATTAATATGTTGAGAACTCAATTTGTTGACAGTCTTTCTTTATCTCAACAAATATAGTATTTGAAAGATACATATTTGAGCACTCCTGCTTATTTAGTATCTGAGTAAAAATATCTGCAAGAATAGATTATTGAAACAGAAAATGGATATACTTTATATCTGTCTCAACAAAGACAACATAAAGATATGTTGATAAGGGAATTTTCTTTAAAAACTTAGAACCAAAAGCTAATTCAACTAAAGCTCCTAATTTCCAAGCTGCATATTCATATTCACCTAAGAATTATGAAAGAAGGCAATGGCAAACCAAACACATTGCTTTACTCCAAGGTTTTCTTGCCAAAGCTCAAGAAGAGCTTCAACAATTGATGAAATAAGAAGCTGAGGATGATGAAAAAGAACAACTTTTTGAAGCAAAATTAGCTCATCTTCCAGACAGTTATCCTACGAAGATGCCAGTTGATAGGGATAATAGTATTCATCAAGTTCACTCTACTAATAATCTAGTATGTGAACTCAGTATTAAATGGCCAAGATTTAAAGCCTATAATCTAGATGTCTTACTTGATACCGGTGCTGACATATCTTAGGCTAGATATCTTTCTATTCCCTCTGATAAATGGGAACTAGATTTCTATAAATTAACCTTCAATGCCAAAACAATTATCTCTAAATGGTTTGCCCAAATTCCTATTCTATTAGGAGATACTATTTATACATTTAAGGTAGTCTAACATGAGATGCCAATGTTTGACATAATGCTTGGATCAGATAATCTCCCCAGTCTTTATCCCATTACCATTCAGCCTCATGAGATTATCTTAGCCCAAAAATATTCTTTGTATAAAAAGGCAAATATGAATGCAGAATTCTTTTGAAAGCTAAAGCTAAGCCAGCCAATGTTCAATGGTTAAATCAGAAGATTAATTTTTGCCAGGCACAAGTAGAACACATGTTTGCAAAGATTTTGCAAGACTGCTGCTTAGAAAATCCTTCAGCTTTTCAGCATAGAAAAGTTCATACTTGTCATATAGATTTAAAATTTATTAATGATAAAAATGGAGTACCAGTTGAGCCGCAATTCAAATCTCATCATTCAGGTATGTCTCCATCTCTCAGGGAAGAATGTTTTAAAGAAATTTAGTAGTTAAAGGAGCATGGATTAATCAGAAGCTCTCACAACCCATGGGTATGTGAAGCATTTTATGTGACCAAAAGAAGTGAATAGGTAAGAGGTAAAAAGTGTCTGGTCATTAACTATATTCCTGTTAATAAGCATGTTGTTCTTGTTCAACATCCTATCCCATCAAAGGATGAAATTTTGCAAAGAATCACTAGCAGCAAAATTTATAGTATGTTTGATCTTAAATCTGGATTTTGGGAAATACAAGTTGCAGAGGTTGACAAATACAAAAAGCTTTTGTTACTCCTTTTGGTCAGTATGAGTGGAATGTACTTCCATTTGGTCTCAAAACTGCACCTAGCATCTTCCAAGAAATGATGACTCAAATATTTAGCAGGTATGGAAAATTCATCATTGTATATATAGATGATATCTTGGTTTTCAAGGAAACACCAAAAGAACATATAAAAAATTTAGAACAGTTCTATAAGATTGTATATAATAATGGTCTAGTCCTTTCTTCAAAGAAAATGGTCACCTTCAAGATAGAAATTGAATTTCTTAGTGTGACTATAAAATTAGGAGAAGTCAGTATTCAAGAACATGTTCTCCAGAACATTCAAAATTTTTTGAATAAAATTACTAACAAAAAGAAATTGCAAAGATTCTTAGGTTGTGTAAATTATATTGCTAGTCATTATTATAATGTTCCTCAGGATAGAGGACTATTGAATAAAAGGTTATCTAAACGTCCACCTGAATGGAATAAGGAAATGACTGAAGCAGTACAAAGAATCAAATCAAAATGTATTAAACTTCCTGCTCTTCAGCTTCTAGGTACTTGTTTGAAAATTATTGAAACAGATGCTTCAAAATTATTTTGGGGAGCTGTACTTAAAGAAAGAATGTCTAATGGAACTGAGAAACCTTGTAGGTTTGCCTCTACTAATTTTAAGAATGCTCAAATCAATTACCATTCTAATCATAAGGAAATTCTAGCAGTAATCGAAGCCATTCAGTCATTTATGTTTTTTGTTATATCTAAAAAATTTCTTGTAAGTTCTGACTTAAAGAATTTTATGAGTATCCTTAGTTCTACAAATAATCTAAAGAAAGGTTCAGTTAGCCGACTCATTAGATGGGCTACATATTTAGCAGATTTTGATTTTTTTGTGGAGCATATAAAAGGTAAGAAAAATGGTCTTGCTGACTTTATGACCAGAGAATATCATACACCAGGACACTCTGTGATGATAGTAATAACTAAGATCATAGATGAATTCCATGAATATCTATGGAGATCTGGACCATCTGTTACTAATCAGCTGCAAAATGAAATAACATTCCTAAAGACACAATCATATGAAGCAGCTCATACTTTGAATGTAAATAATTTGGCTTGGACTACACACTATGCTGAGGTTGATGGAAGAAATTCTTGTCATACAATTCTTTTGTATACATCCGGTGATAGACCTGAATTGACAGGGAAAAATAATTTGTTGAAAAGATTGCCATATTGTCAAGGGACTGAGTTTCATTTTTAGTGGTCAACTTTCTGGCCCTCTTTTAATCCAGGAAGTGAGAATTTTTGGGCATCAGGAGAAATTCCTGACTATAATTATGAATTCCTTGACTATAACATGCCTACCCTTGCTTCTCATAATAATGATATACAAATTCTTCCATCCCAAGTAAGGAATATTTTTATTTCTCTTAGGATTCCTTTTGATGTACACTTTGAATTATTTTTTGTTCAAAATCACCATCAAAATCTTCATGCATCTCTTCGACCACCTATGCATATTGCTTCATTATGGCAAAGGATGACTATTACACATGAAGTTATTTTTCCACCAACACCTCATGGATAGCTATTCAAAATTCCTACTTCACTATATTTAGATCATACAAACAATGATGATATGGATGAGGGTCCCGACTCTCCTTATTCTCTAGCTGGAAGCTATGAATTTGTTGATGATGATTAATCACGGGGTCTGTCTGTGATAATGATAAAGACTAATCACAGGGTCTGTCTGTGATCATGACTCTAAATAAATAAAGTGGACCTAACCACTATTTAAAGGTGGTATCTTGTCAGCTGTGTCGATAAGATTTAATCTTATTTTACTTTTAGTCAGTGCATAGTGGGCCCATAACCACATGTAATTCACATCTTTCTTGTCAACCATCAATTGCCCCACTTTGTAATATCTGTTGATCTTCCAACATGTTATCTATAAATATGGGAAGTATATGAGATATTAGGCATCTGAAGTGGAGTCAGTTTTTAAGTCTCTTGTCTAGGATTTGTAAAATCTGAATATATTTGAGCTTATCTTAGTGTAAAAGTTTCATAAGTATAATATATCAGTATCAGTTGTGTTTTATTCAATATTATTGAGTAGTTTCAGTATTTATTTATAAGTTTTATGAGTTTAATCTTATGAGTTTAATCTTGGGACTTGAAAATGGTATCAAACCCATTTTTAAGTCCCAATATTAAACTCATAAAACTCATAAACAAATACTGAAAATACTGAACAATATTGAATAAAACTCAACTAATATTGATATATTATACTTATGAAACTTTTACACTGAGATAAGCTCAAATATATTGAGATTTTACAAATCTTAGACAAGAGACTTAAAAACTGACTCCACTTCGAATGCCTAATATCTCATTTACTTCCCATATTTATAGATAACATGTTGGAAGATCAATGGATATTACAAAGTGGTGCAATTGATGGTTGAGAAGAAAGATGTGAATTACATGTGGTTATGGGCCCACTACGAACCGACTAAAAGTACAATAAGATTAAATCTTATCGACATGACTGACAAGATACCACCTCTAGATAGTGGTTAGGTCCACTTTATTTATTTAAAGGGATATCATGCCTAGAGTCACGATCACAAATAGACTGCATGATTAGTCTTTATCATTATCATGAATATACCCCGTGATTAATCATCATCAACAAATTCATAGCTTCCAGCTGGAGAATAAGGAGATTTAGGACCCTCATCCATATCATCAATGTTTGTATGATCTAAATATAGTGATGAAGGAATTTTGAATAGCTATCCTTGAGGTGTTGGTGGAAAAATAGCTTCATGTGTAATAGTCATTCTTTCCCATAATGAAGCAATAGGCATAGGTGGTCGCAGAGATGCATGAAGATTTTGTTGGTGATTTTAAACTAAAAATAATTCAAAATGTACATCAAAAGGAATCCTAAGAGCAATAAAAATATTCCTTACTTGGGATGGAAGAATTTGAATTTCAGTATTATGAGAAGCAAGGGTAGGCATGATATAGTCAAGGAATTCATAATTATAGTCAGGAATTTCTCCTGATGCCAAAAAAATCTCACTTCCTAGATTAAAAAAGGGCTAGAAAGTTGACCACTGGAAATGAAACTTAGTCCCTTGATGATATCGCAATGTTTTCAACAAATTATTTTTCCCTGTCAATTTAGTTCTATCACTGGCTATATACAAAAGGATTGTATGACAAGAATTTCTTCCATCAACCTCAGCATAGTGTGTAGTCAAATCCAAATTATTTACATTCAAAGTATCAGCTACTTCATATGATTGTGTCTTTAGGAATGTTATTTCATTCCACATCTGATTAGTAACAGATGGTCAAGATCTCCATAGATGTTCATGGAATTCATCTCTGATCTCAGTTGTTAATATCATCACAGATTGTCCAGGTGTATGATATTCTCTGGTCATAAAGTCAGCAAGACAATTTTTCTTACCTTTTATATGCTCCATAGAAAAATCAATATCTGCTAAATATGTAGCCCATCTGATGAGTTAGCTAACTGAACCTTTCTTTAGATTATCTACATAACTCAGGATACTCTTAAAATTCTTTAAGTCAGATCTTACAAGAAACTTTTTAGATCTAACAAAAAACATAAATGCCTGAATGGCTTTGATTACTGCTAGAATTTCCTTGTGAGTAGAATGGTAATTGATTTGAGCATTCTTAAAATTACTAGAGGCAAACCTACAAGGTTTCTCAGTTCCATCAGACATTCTTTCTTTAAGTACAGCTCCCCAAAATAATTCTAAAACATCTGTTTCAATCATTTTCAAACCAGTACCTGGAAGCTGAAGAGCAGGAAGCTTAATACATTTTGCTTTGATTCTTTGTACTACTTCTGTCATTTCTTGATTCCATTGAGTGGGATGTTTGGATAAACTTTTATTCAATAGTCCTCTATCCTGAGCAACATTATAATAATGACCAGTAATATAATTTACACAACCTAAGAATCTCTGCAATTTCTTTTTGTCAGTAATTTTATCAAGAAAATTCTAAATGTTCTGGAGAACATGTTCTTGAATACTAACTTCTCCTGATTTTATAGTCACACCAAGAAATTCAATTTCTATTTTGAAGGTGACCATTTTATTTAAAGAAAGGACTAGACCATTATTATATACAATCTTATAGAACTGTTCTAAATGTTCTATATATTCTTTCGGGGTTTTATTGAAAACCAAGATATCATTTATATATCCAATGATGAATTTGCCATACCTGCTAAATATCTGATTCAACATTTCTTTGAAGATGCTAGGTGCAGTTTTGAGACCAAATGGAAGTACCTGCCATTCATACTGACCAAAATGAGTAACAAAAGATATTTTGTATCTGTTAGCTTCTACAACTTATATTTGCTAGAATCTAGATTTAAGATCAAACTTATTATAAATTTTGCTGCTAGTGATTCTTTGCAAAATTTCATCCTTTGAAGGGATAAGATGCTAAACAGGAATAACATGCTTATTAAGAGGAATATAATTAATGACCAGATGCTTTTTACCTCTTACCTATTCACTTCTTTTGTTCACATAAAATGCTTCATATGCCCATAGGCTGTGAGAGTCTCTGATTAATCCATGCTCCTTTAACTGCTAAATTTCTTTGAAACATTCTTCCTTGAGAGATGGAGACACTATTGAATGATGAGCTTTGAATTGAGGCTCAACTAGTACTCCATTTTTATCAGTAATTAATTATAAATCTATATGACAAGTATGGACTTTTCTATGCTGAAAAGCTAAAGGATTTTCTTAGCAGCAGTCTTGTAAAATCTTTACAAGCACAGGATCTACTTGTGCCTGGCATAAATTAATCTTCTAATTTAACCACTTAACATTAACTAGCTTAGCTTTAGCTTTCAAAGGAATTCTACATTCATATTTGCCTTTTCTATACAAAGAATATTTCTAGGCTAGGATAATCTCATCAGGCTGAATGGTAATGGGATAAAGACTGGAGAGATTATCTAATCCAAGCATTATGTCAAACATTGGCATCTCATGCTGGACTACCTTAAATGTATAAATAGTATCTCCTAATAGAATATGAATTTGGGTAGACCATTCAGAGATAATTGTTTTGGCATTAAAGGTTAATTTATAGAAATTTGGTTCCCATTTATCAGAGGGAATAGAATTTTATCTAGCTAGAGATATGTCAACACCGGTATCATGTAAGACATCCAGATTATAGGATTTAAATCCTGGCCATTTAATACTGAGTTCACATACTGGATTATTAGTAGAGTGAACTTGATGAATATTGTTATCCCTATTAACTGGCATCTTTGTAGGATAACTATCTACAAGCTAAGCTAATTTTGCTTCAAAAAGTTTTTATTTTTCATCATCCTCGGCTTCTTTCATTAATTGTTGAAGCTCTTCTTGAGCTTTGGCAAGAAAACCTTGTAGCAGAGTAATACATTTGGTTTGCCATTGTCTTCTTTCATAATTCTCAGGTGAATATGAATATGTAGCTTGGAAATAAGGAGCTTTAGCTGAACTACTTTCTGGTTCTAAGATTTTTAAAGAAAATTGCTTTATCAGCATATCTTAATGTTGTCTTTGTTGAGACAGATACAAAGTATATCTATTTTTTGTTTCAATAATCTATTGTTGCAGATATTTCTTCTCAGAGACTAAATAAGTAGGAGTGCCCAAATATTTATCTTTCAAATACTATATTTGGTGAGATAAAGTAAGACTATCATTAAATTGAGTTCTCAACATATTAATTTGAAAGCCAATTTCTGAATCATAATCAGAGGATTCAGTGTTTGTGTCAATATCCTCACAGTTCATATTTACCTAATTTATTTGTAAATCTAAGTCTTCTTCTTCCCATAGGATGTTAGATGCATATTGAAGTTCATTTTCAGAAATAAGGACATATTCATCTTCATCTATGCTATGACTCTGAAGAAAATTGACCTATTTAGAGTGTTCCTGTTTCTTAGGACACTTATTAGCATAGTGATTTCCTTGGCAAAGGAAACACTTGACAAGGGATTTTTGAAATCCATTTTTCCTATTTCTAAACCTTTTATTTTGTTTGAAGGAATTACCTTGAAACTTCCTTGGCTTTGATCAAAATTTGTAAGGCTTTGAAGGACACTTACAATGATTAGAATCCTTCTTTTTCTTTCTTTTTTCATGATTTTTCTATACTGATGAATATTTGTACAACCAAACTGATCAAAGAAGGGTTTACAAAACTTAACACCTATTTTCTTATGAAATAGCATAGTTTCCTTATAGGCTTTCCTTTCAGCACACAATTTCTCATTGATGTCTCTAATATTTTGATTAACGCACCCAAAATACATTGTAGATATTTAAATTGTTTCTTCAGACTTCTGGTCTTCATATGTTGCAAGGATCTTATCCTCTTGCTATTCAGTACAAGATCATGTATCATTTGACTAACACTTTATATCCTACTATCAAACATACTCCTACGCAAGGCAAAAGCATGGTGAGCCGAACAACCCCCAATAGACAGATACTTTTTGCTAACGCAATTTCTTGGTCTGAACTTAAGTTCCCTCATAGGTGGACAGTGGATACTGATTTCATAGAAAGACCACGTAAGTCATTATCTATGGCTACATCTGTTAAAGACTTACCTGATAAATCCATACTAAGATTTGATAATCCTATTTCCTCCTCATCATCATCTTTTGTACGTCCTATTCCTCGCCCTCATACTCAAAAGATTCATGATCCACAGATTGACTCATACTTCTGTCTTGACTACAAGAATATCCCTAGTAATCCAAGTCATTCTATTATTCACATGGTTCAAAGAGACAAAGAGATTCAAAAGCTCTTTGAGAAAAATAGAAAACTATTGTCTCCAAGGAAGAACATCAATATGGCAGGAACATCTAATTTTGATGATGGACATGTATCAAAAACCCCCTTAGGTGATGAATCCTATACTATAAAAGGATTTCCTAAGACTTCAGATTTTAACCAATATTCTCTAGATGTTAAGACCAGGGCTCAAACATACTATGTTAGAATAGCTGATAAAAGTATTGAACAGTCTTTTGAGACTAAGCTATTAAACTGGAATAATATAACTACTAAGTGTTTAAATACTAAACTCTCTAGTATTCAGTCTAGCTTAGATCAAGTAGCTTCTATGCTAAAAAGTATAGAGCTATATCAGAAAGGAGATATTACTCAAGCCTTGAAGACTTTAGCAGTTACATAGACTTCTACTAGAAATCAAGTTGTTCAAAAACTAGATCAGGAGTGAGTAGTATAAAGCAACAACAATCTGAAGCTAACTAAAAGCTTAGTGATATAAATCAGACTACACATGATGTTATTCAGAATCAAGCTGATATAAAATCTAAAATCTCTTCTGTTGAAGAAAATATTAGTTTAGCCACATTTGAAACATTTGCCAGTCTTGACAGTATCACCATAGAAGTTATGATTCAACATCATACTGTTCTTCTACCTGATATTTTGCAAAATATATAAGTTAATACTACTTTCAGTATACCATAATGCTTAACACTCTTGACCCCCTCTGACTCTCGCAGTTGGGTAAATGTAGCAAAAATTCAAAGAGATATAAGCAAAAGTAAAGCACAGAAGAAAGTAGAAGTAGAAAGTATTGTTGATAAGATATATCATGTAGGAATGGCTAATTAGAAGAGGCAGAAAAGTTTAGCTACTTTGAAGAAGTAGAATATTCTAATATTAGTCCTCCCCTAGATCTTAGATAAGAACATTAAGTTTCCAAGCTTTCTTCTAGAAGTTTAATTGTGAAGCTCCAGCTAAAAGAAAAGAAATGGCTCATGCTATGCTTACATGAGCAAATGTACAAATTTTTGGCCTCAAAAAGGACCCTATTAGTGTCTCCCAATAGATATCTAATGGTTTCATAGGTATGATTAAGGACTGGTGGGATGGCTGTGGTCAACAGTTTCAAAATGAAATTCTCTGTCAAGATCAACTAATAGTCTCTCTATGTGAAGCAGTTTACTCTAAATTTGTTGGTATTATAGACAATGAAAAAGAAGCCAACAAAGCTAAGTTTTTAAGAGCCCAATTATGTTATATGACCAGATTAGAAGAATATATGTGTCATATGGAAAATCTATTACATGTTGCAGGAGAAATGTTTAATCCAGCATTCAAAATTAGATATATAGAATCCTTTCCAAAATATTTTACAAAAAAATATAAATCTACTATGGGTTCTAAAATATCTACAATGCCTTTTGGGTGCATTAATCAAAATATTAGAGCCATCAATGAGAAATTGTGTGCTGAAAGGAAAGCCTATAAGGAAACTATGATATTTCATTAGAAAATAGGTGTTATGTTTTATAAACCCTTCTTTGATCAGTTTGGATGTACAGATACTCATCAGTATTAAAAATATCAAGGAAAAAGAAATAAAAATAAGGATTCTAATCATTGTAAGTGTCCTTCAAAGCCTTACAAATTTTGATCAGAGCCAAGGAAGTTTCATGGTAATTCATACCATATGGAAGTTCTTCCTTGGAGACAATAATTGTCTATTTTTCTCAAAGAGATTTTGAATCTCTTTGTCTCTTTGAACCATGTGAATGACAGAATGACTTGGCTTACTAAGGATTATCTTGCAGTCAAAAAAAAATTATGAGTCAATCTTTAGATCATGAATCTTTTGAGTATGAGGGCAAGGAATAGGACGTCTTTAGTAAGCCAAGTCATTTTGTCGTTCACATGGTTCAAAGAGACAAAGAGATTAGAATGCTCTTTGAGAAAAATAGACAATTATTGTCTCCAGGGAAAAACTTCCATATGGTAGGAACATCTAATTCTGATGATGGACATGTATGGAAAATCCCCTTAGATGATGAATCCTATACTAAAAAAGGATTTCCTAAGACTTCAGATTTTAACCAATATTCTACAGATGGTAAGACCAGGGTTCAGACATACTATGTTAGAATAACTAATAAAAGAATTGAATGGTCTTTTGAGACTAATCTATTAAACTAGAATAATATAGCTACTAAGTGCTTAAATAATAAACTCTCTAGTATTCAGTCTAGCTTAGATCAAGTAGCTTCTATGCTAAAAAGTATAGAGCTATATCAAAAAGGAGATATTACTCAAGCCTTGAAGACTTTAGCAGTTACAAAGACTTCTACTGGAAATCAAGTTGTTAAAAACTAGATCAGGAAGTTAGTAGTATAAAGGAACATCAATCTAAAGCTAACCAAAAGCTTAGTGATATAATTCAGACTACACAAGATGTTATTCAAAATCAAGCTGATGTAAAATCTAAAATCTCTTTTATTGAAGAAAAGATTAGTTTAGCCACATCTAAAACATTTGCCAGTCTTGATAGTATCACCAGAGAAGTTATGATTCAACAACATCATACTGCTCTTCTACCTGATATTTTGCAAAAAATATTACTTAATACTACTTTCAGTATACCAAAAAGCTTAACAGTCTCGACCCCCTCTGACTCTCTCAGTTGGGTAAATGTAGCAAAAATTCAAAGAGATATAAGAAAAAGTAAAGCACAGAAGAAAGTAGAAGCAAAAAGTATTGCTGATAAGATATATCATGTAGGAATGGCTAAAATAGAAGAGGTAGAAAAGTTTAGCTACTTTAAAGAAGGAGAATCTTGTAAAACTAGGCCTCCCCTAGATTCTCAAATAAGAACATTAAATTTCTAGGCTTTGTTCTAGAAGTTTAATTGTGAAGCTCTAGCTAAAAGAAAAGAAATGGTTCATGATATGCTTGCATGGGAAAATGTACAAATATTTGGCCTCAAAAAGGACCCTGTTAGTGTCTCCCAATGGATATCTAATGGTTTCATAGCCAAGTTTATGTTATTAGAGTTGAGTTAATAGAACTTTTTGAGTAGTTTGATAGTCTAAGATATCTGGTTTTCTTCTATCTTTTAGATCTATTATTGCATTCAGTTTTTCTGTTGAAGATAAGGAAGTGGCGTGGTCCCGTGAAGCCATGGAAGGCATGTTGTGGATCTGATTTAAGTATTGAAAATAGACAAAACAATGGAAGCTCTAGATCAAATACCAAAAGTTACACTAGGTACCTCTGACATTTACACTCTTTCAAAACTCTCTCAGTCTTCTATTAATGATGTTACAGTCAATATAGAAGAATCTAATCCTAGTCTAGGATGGACTCTTCCTAGTCTTAAACCAATTGATGTTTATGGAAAGCTTACACCCTTTCACCTAGTTGCTAAGACCAATATTAAAATTTTAGAGAATGTCTTGCAAATAAAAACCCATGATCAAGATAAATATTATTTGCAAATCTTTGATGAAAAAACTATTACCCAGTTGCATGCTTAAAATAAATATAAGTTTTTACATATAGGTGCTATTTCTGTAGGTATTCACCCTTTATTTCATCATGGATTAAATGTCAGTCTCTTAGCTTATTTATTAGATAATAGACACATGTTTTTCTCTATCTGTTTATAGTCTGCCATACAAACTGGTCTACATGATGGTCCTATATATACAACATGTTATCCTAACTATCCAGTTGTTATCCACCAAGAAGCAAATTTCAATAAGATATTTAAATTGTTTGTGCAGACTTTTGGTCTTCATATGTTGCAAGGATCTTGTCCTCTTGCTATTCAGTATATCCTATTGTCAAACATACTCCTATGCAAGGCAAAATCATGGTGAGTCGAGTAACCCCCAATAGCTAGATACTTCTTGCTGAGGCAATTTCTTGGTTTGAACTAAAGTTACCTCGTAGGTGGACAGTGGGTAATAATTTCATAGAAAGATCGCGTAAGTAATTATCTATGGCTACATCTATTAAAGACTTACCTGATAAATCCATACTAAGATTTGATAATCCTGTTTCTTCCTCATCGTCATCTTTTTTACGTCCTATTCCTTACCCTCATACTCAAAAGATTCATGATCCACAGATTGACTCATACTTTTGTCTTAACTGCAAGAATATCCTTAGTAAGCCAAGTCATTCTATCATTCACATGTTTCAAAGAGACAAAGAGATTCAAAAGATCTTTGAGAAAAATAGAAAATTATTGTCTCAAAGGAAGAACATCCATATGGCATGAACATCTAATTATGATGATGGACATGTATGGAAAACCCCCTTAGGTGATGAATCCTATACTTAAAAAGGATTTCCTAAGACTTCATATTTTAACCAATATTCTACAGATGGTAAGACTAGGGCTCAGACATACTATGTCAGAACAACTGATAAAATTATTGAATAGTCTTCTGAGACTAAGCTATTAAACTAGAATAATATAACTACTAAGTGTTTAAATACTAAAATCTCCAGTATTCAGTCCAGCTTAGATCAAGTAGCTTCTATGCTAAAAAGTATAGAGCTATATTAGAAAGGAGATATTACTCAAGCCTTGAAGACTTTAGCAGTTACAGAGACTTTTATTGGAAATCATGTTAGGTTGTGGAGCTAAAAGCTTCACTGATGCAAATAGAGGAGGTTACTGAGTTGCAGAGTAATCAACATCGGTCTAATCAACTGACATCAGTCATCTTTAGTGTTCACAGTAACTGACATAGATTATTGATCGGCTGACATCGATCAAATAGGAACTAACATTGACAGCCTGTGTATGCATGTGTTTGCATGCGCTTCCAGAACTGGTCTTATTTTAGACAGATAGTTTGTTTGCATGTAAAAGACTTATTTTAGTCTTGATTCTGTCTTTTTAATTATTGTAATTAGAAGTCTAATTATTATTTGCATGGGATCTATATAATAGACCCATATGGCTGTATTTTAATCAAGAATAAGGAAGAGATCCTTCTGATTGTAAGATCTAGGTTTGCAGGTGTACAAAACTAGGTTGATCTATAAGTTATGTAAGATTAGGGGAGATCTACATGGTAAGTAAGATTGGGTGATTTACAGGTTGGTGCAAGATCAGGGGATCTACTTGGAGTACTTTGAGTACTTGTTTGACTGGCAGTATTGTTACTGACTGGTGGAGGGTATAACTCTGTGTTTGAGTTCTAGTTATAATTGGTTGTGAGAAAAAGAACTCTTGAGGGAGAGTTACTAGTATGCCCAAGAGGTGTTGGAAGAGTGTAATATCTTTATTGTATTTCCTTCTAGATGACTTGAATACAAGATTGTATTGTCTCTCAAATTTTGTGTTGTTTCTAATTTCTAGTTACTTGTTACTTCTAGTTAAATTCTATGTTTAGTTGCTTATACAAGGTAATCAATTGTGCTCCTGATCCTAACAAAGTGGTATCAGAGCTGGTTGTTTTAGATCCTGACAAGTGGTATCAGAGTAGGGTTGCAGGTTCATCAGAGCATGGTTCGGAGCAGGTTTGTGTTTGATTATAGGTCACTCTCAGGGGTTTCTAATTGAGTGGGAGTAAAGAAATGGTAGAAGAAAGTAAGCTAAGAATGGAGAAATTCAATGGCAAGAATTATAAATTATGGAGGATGTAGATAGAATATTATCTGTATCAGAAAGATCTATACTTATTGTTGGGTGGGGTTGCAAGCAAGCCCGCGAATATGAAAGATGAAGAATGGAAGGTTCTTGATCGGAAGGCTCTGGGATCTATAAGGTTGAGCCTGGCATCATCTATGATTTCCAACTTATCATAGGCTAAGACAATGGTAGAGTTAATAGAATCTTTAGAAATTTTATATGAAAAACCCTTAGCTTCGAATAAGGTATTTCTTATGAAGCAATTATTTAATTTGCAAATGCTTGAAGGTGGATCTATAGATAGTCATCTTAGTGATTTCCATGGATTAGTAAATCAGTTAGTTTCAATCAATATTGCTTTTGATGATGAAATTAAGGCTCTCTTAATCTTATGCTCATTACCTAAAATTTGGGATAGTTTGGTAATGACAGTTAGTAATACTACATCTGCTTCAAATATCTTGAAAGTTGATGATGTTGTTAGTGTAATATTGAATGGAAAAATTTGCAAGAAAAGCACAGGGGAATCAGCAGGGAATGCTTTAAGTGTTGAAAGTAGGGGAAGGCAAAGAGAGAAGACCGAGTAAAGGAAATCAAGGTCAAAGATAGGTAGGAGATCCAAACCTAGGTATGGTAGTAAAATTTGCTAGAATTGTGGAAAGGCAGGGCACATAAAGAAAAATTACAAGTTGGTTGAAGATTAGCATGAAGGAAATGAAGAAGCAGATGTTGCAGATATTATTGCATAGGATGTGCTTGTATGTTCCTTGGATAAAGTGGAATCTTGGGTTTTAGATTCTGGTGCCTCTTTCCATGTAACCCTAAATAGAGATTTTTTTTCATGAATATGTCCAAGGAGACTTCAGAGAGATTTATTTAGGGGATGGTAAGCCTTTTCAAATAGTTGGCAAAGGGAAAGTGTAGCTGAAACTGCAGATGGGCAACACATGGGTGTTGAAGGAGGTCATGCATGTTTCAGACCTAAAGTGGAACTTGATTTTTGTTGGAATGTTGGGTGATGAGGGATGCAAAGTAACTCTCACAGTGGATTCTTGGAAGGTTTCCAAGGGTGCACTTGTTTTAGCAAGAGGTAAGAAAGTAGGTACTCTTTATCTATCTACTTGTATTACTGATTCTCCTTTTGGTTTATCAACTTCAGATGTAGATGTGAAGATGTGGCTCCGTAGACTTGGTCACATGAATAAGAAGGGGATGCATGCTCTTGAGTCAAAAGGTAAGAGTTCAAATTTAGGAAGCATAGAAAGTGAGGTTTCTTGAAACTCATGCTACAAGAAAGGATCAGGGCTATTACATAAAGAGGAAATATGATGTTTTTGACAAGAACAAGAAAGCCATAGTTTTCAAGGAGAAGATGACGGACATAGATCAGCTCAAGGGGTTGAATACTTCTGAGTAGGGCAGTTTGGACAAGGTTATGATCCAAGGTAAGCTCATAGGTAAAAATTCATCACTAAAAGGAAAACACAGTTATCAATGTTGGTCAGGTGGAATCAATGTCAAACAGATAGGTACTGATGTCGGTCATGTGCAAACTAGACTCAGTGGTGTCGGGTAGGTGGTGACTAATGTTTGTAAGAGAACTAGCATCAGTGACTAGGTGGACACTGACATCAGTAAGAGAATCAGCATCAGCAATCAGGCGGGATTGACATCGATCGAGTGCAGACTAGGGTTGACCAAAAAATAAATTTTGGGTAGACAGCAAGCTGTCAAGGAGTCTCAAATGCCCATGAGGAGGACTAAAAGGGTAAGTAAGCCTCAAATTCATTATTCCCCTTCTTTAGACTACTTGTTTCTCATTGATGGTCAAGAATCAATAAGTTTTAAAGAAGTAGAGCAGGTAGAATCTAGGAAATAGTGGGAGCATGGCATGAATGAGGAAGTTGATTCCTTAGATGAGAACCAAATAGGAGATTTGGTAGAGTTGCTAGCTGAAAAGAAAGCAATGAAAGATGAATAGATTCCTAGGTTAAAGAAGAGAGAGAATGGACACATGAGATGGAAGGCCAGGGTATATGGTCTTGAGTAGGCTACAGGATAATGGAGGTTTGACAGGTGTATGACAAAGCATGGCTTTAGTCAATGTCAATGTGACCATTGTGTTTCCTTTACCAAGTTAGATGATATTAGCTACATTATCCTATTACTATATGTTGTGTGTATGCTTGTTGCAGGGTCACACATGCAAGAAGTTGCTGAGCTAAAGGTAAAGTTAGTTCAGAGGTATGTCATGAAGAATTTGGGAGCAGCAAAATTCTTTGACATGATTATTCCTAGAGACAGGGAAAATCACAGGTTGATGTTGTCTCAAGATGATTGTGTGAATAAGGTAGTGGCAAGGTTTAAGATTTAAGAAGTAGAACCGGTTAACACACCTATGGATGGACAGTTCATAGAATAGTGTCCCAATTCACATGATGAGGCTAAGTACATGTCTACTAGACCTGATGTTTCCCAAGCAGTGGGAGCTATCAACAAGTTTGTGGCCAATCCAGGTAAGGAGCACTAGAAATCAGTTTAGTGGAATTTCAGGTATCTGAGAGGGACCAATAGTAGGTTAACATGCTATGCGGGGTTAGGGACTTCTCTACATGTGTATGTAGATTTGGATATGTCAAGTTACTTGGATGACAAGAGATGCACCATAATATTTATGGTGGTTGGTCTTCAAGATTGAAATTGAAGAGGGATGCAAGCCAAGAAACAAAATTAGATGATGTACAGGTATAGGTGCAGCTATTTATCTCCAAGTGGGAGATTGTTAGGTTATAGAGCTAAAAGCTTCACTGATGCAAATGGAAGAGGTTGCTGAGTTGTAGAGCAACCAATGTCAGTACGATTAACTGATGTCAGTCATCTTTAGTGTTCACATTAACTGATGTCAGTTATTGGTTGGCCAAAATCGGTCAGATAAGAGCTAATGTTGGCAACCTGTGTGTGCATGTGCTTCCAGAATTGGTCCTATTTTAGATGGACAGTTTGTTTTCATGTAAAAGACTAATTTTAGTCTTGAGAATGTATTTCTAATTATTGTAATTAGAAGTCTAATTATTTTTTGCATGGGATCTATATAATAGACCCATGGGGCTGTATTGTAATCAAGGACAAGGAAGAGATCCTTCTAATTGTAAGATCTAGGTTTGTAGGTGTGCAAAACTAGGTTGATTTGTAGGTTGTGCAAGATCAAGGGATATCTATAGGGTAAGTAAGATTGGGTGATTTGCAGGTTGGTGCAAGATTAGGGGATCTAATTATAGTACTTTGAGTACTTGTTTGACTGGCAGTATTGTTATTGACTAGTGGAGGGTACAATTCTGTGTTTGAGTTATGGTTGTAATTAGTTTTCAGAGAAAGAACTCTTAAGGGAGAGTTACTGATACACCCAAGAGGTGTTGAAAGAGTGTAATATCTTTATTGTATTTCCTTCTGGATGAGTTGAATACAAGATTGTATTGTCTCTCAAATTTTGTGTTGTTTCTGATTTCTAGTTACTTGTTACTTCTGGTTAAATTTTGTATTTAGTTGCTTATACAAGGTAATCAATTGTGCTCCTGATCCTGACAAAGTGGTATCAAAGCTATTTGTTGTTCTAGATCTTGACAAATCAAGTTGTTCAAAAACAAGATTAGGAAGTCAATAGTATAAAGCAACAGCAATCTAAAGCTAACCAAAAGCTTCGTGATATAATTCAAACTACACAAGATGTTATTCAAAATCAAGCTGATGTAAAATCTAAAATCTCTTCTGTTGAAGAAAAGATTAGTTTAGCCACATCTAAAACATCTGCCAATCCTGACAGTATCATGAGAGAAGTTATGATTATATAATATCATACTACTCTTCTACCTTATATATTGCAAAAAATATCAGTTAATACTACTTTCAGTATACCAGAAAGCTTAACAGTCTTGACCCCCTCTGACACTCTCAGTTGGGTAAATGTAGAAAAAATTCAAAGAGATATAAGCAAAAGTAAAAAAAGTATTGTTGATAAGATATATCATGTAGGAATGGCTAAAATATAAGAGGTAGAAAAGTTGAGCTACTTTGAACAATGAGAATCTTCTAATACTAGGCCTCCCCTAGATTCTTAGATAAGAACATTAAATTTCTAGCCGTTCTTCTGGAAGTTTAATTGTGAAGATCAAGCTAAGAAAAAAGAAATGGTTCATGATATGCTTGCATGGGCAAATGTACAAATATTTGGCCTCAAAAAGGACCCTATTAGTGTCTCCCAATAGATATCTAATGGTTTCATAGGTATCATTAAGGATTGGTGGGATGGTTGTGGTCAACAATTTCAAGATGAAATTCTCCGTTAAGATCAACCAATAGTCTCTCTATGTGAAGCAGTTTACTCTGAATTTGTTGGTATTATAGACAATGAAAAAGAAGCCAACAAAGCTAGATTTTTAAGAGCACAGTTATGTGATATGACCAGATTAGAAGAATATATGTCATATGGAAAATATGTTATATGTTGTAGGAGAAATGTTTAATCCAGCATTCAAAATCAGATATATAGAATCTTTTCCACAATATTTTGGTGAAAAATATAAATCTACTATGGGTTTTAAAATATATACAATGTATTTTGGGCACATTAATCAAAATATTAGATCCATCAATGAGAAATTGTGTGTTGGAAGGAAAGCCTATAAAGAAACTATGCTATTTCATAAGAAAATAGGTGATAAGTTTTGTAAACCCTTCCTTGATCACTTTGGCTGTAGAGATATTCATCAGTACAGAAAATATCAAGAAAAAAGAAAGAAAAAGAAGGATTATAATCATTATAAGTGTCCTTCAAAGCCTTACAAATTTTGATCAAATCCAAGGAAGTTTCAAGGTAATTCCTTCAAACAAAAGAAAATATTTAGAAAAAGGAAAAATGGATTTCAAAAATCCCTTGTCAAGTGTTTCCTCTGCCAAGGAAATCACTATGATAATAAGTGTCCTAAGAAATAGGAACACTCTAAAAAGGTCAATTTTGTTCAGAGTCATAGCATAGATGAAGATGAATATGTCCTTATTTCTGACAATGAAATTAAATATGCATCTGACATCCTATGGGAAGAAGACTCAGATTTAGAAATAAATCAGGTAAATATGAACAATGAGGATATTGACTCAAACTCTAAATCCTTTGATTATGATTCAAAAATTGGCTTTCAAATTAATATGTTAAGAACTCAATTTGTTGATAGTCTTACTTTATCTCAACAAATACAGTATTTGAAAGATAAATATTTGAGCACTCCTTATTTAGTCTCTAAGAAGAAATATCTACAACAATAGATTATTGAAACAAAGAATAGATATACTTTATATTTGTCTCAACAAAGACAACAGAAAGATATGCTGATAAAGCAATTTTCTATAAACATCTCAGAAGTAGACGTTAGTTCAGCTAAAGCTCCTGATTTCCAAGCTGCATATTCATATTCACTTGAGAATTATGAAAGAAGGCAATGGTAAACCAAACACATTGCTCTACTACAAGGTTTTCTTGCCAAAGCACAAGAAGAGCTTCAATAATTGATGAAAGAAGAAGCTGAGGATGATGAAAAAGAACAACTTTTTGAAGCAAAATTAGGTCAGCTTGCAGACAGTTATCCTACAAAGATGTCAGTTGATAGGGATAACATTATTCATCAAGTTCACTCTACTAATAATCCAGTATGTGAACTCAGTATTAAATGGCTAGGATTTAAAGCCTATAATCTGGATGTCTTACTTGATACCGGTGCTAACATATCTCTAGCTAGATATCATTATATTCCCTCTGATAAATGGGAAACAGATTTCTATAAATTAACCTTCAATGCCAAAACAATTATCTTTGAGTGGTCCGCCCAAATTCCTATTCTATTAGGATATACTATTTATACATTTAATTTAGTCCAGCATGAGATGCCAATGTTTGACATAATGCTTGGATCAAATAATCTCTCCAGTTTTTATCCCATTACCATTCAGCCTCATGAGATTATCTTAGCCCAGAAATATTCTTTGTATAAAAAAGGCAAATATGAATACAGAATTCCTTTGAAAGCTAAAGCTAAGCTAGTCAATGTTTAGTTGTTAAATCATAAGGTTAATTTTTTCTAGGCACAAGTAGAACCTGTGCTTGCAAAGATTTTGCAAGACTTCTACTCAAAAAATCCTTCAACTTTTCATCATAGAAAAGTTCATACTTGTCATATAGATTTAAAATTAATTATTGATAAAAATGGAGTACCAATTGAGCCTCAGTTGAAAGCTCATCATTCAAGAATGTCTCCATCTATCAGTGAAGAATATTTCAAATAAATTTAGCAGTTAAAGGAGCATGGATTAATCAGAGACTCTCACAGCCCATGGGCATGTGAAGCATTTTATGTGAACAAAAGAAGTGAACAGGTAAGAGGTAAAAAGCGTTTGGTCATTAATTATATTCCTCTTAATAAGCATGTTGTTCCTTTTCAACATCCTATCCCTTCAAAGGATGAAATTCTGTAAAGAATCACTGGCCACAAAATTCATAGTAAGTTTGATCTTAAATCTAGATTCTAGCAAATACAAGTTGCAGAAGCCGACAGATACAAAATAGCTTTTGTTACTCCTTTTGGTCTATATGAATGGAATGTACTTCCATTTGGTCTCAAAACTGCACCTAGCATCTTCCAAGAAATGATGAATCAGATATTTATCAGGTATGGAAAATTCATCATTGTATATATAGATGATATCTTGGTTTTCAGTAAAACCTCAAAAGAACATATAGAACATTTAGAATAGCTATATGAGATTGTATATAATAATGGTCTAGTCCTTTCTTCAAAGAAAATGGTCACCTTCAAAACAAAAATTGAATTTCTTGGTGTGACTATAAAATTAGGAGAAGTCAGTATTCAAGAACATGTTCTCCAGAACATTCAAAATTTTCCTGATAAAATTACTGACAAAAAGAAATTGCAGAGATTCTAAGGTTGTGTAAATTTTATTGCTGGTCATTATTATAATGTTTCTCAAGATAGAGGATTGTTGAATAAAAGGTTATCCAAACATCCCCCTAAATGGAATAAAGAAATGATAGATGCAATATAAAGAATTAAAGCAAAATGTATTAAGCTTCTTGCTCGTCAGCTTCTAGGTACAGGTTTGAAAATTATTGAAACAGATGCTTCAGAATTATTTTGGGGAGCTAAACTTAAAGAAAGAATGTCTAATGGAAATAAGAAACCTTGTAGGTTTGCCTCTAGTAATTTTAAGAATGCTGAAATCAATTACGATTCTACTCACCAAGAAATTCTAGAAGTAATCAAAGCCATTCAGGCATTTATGTTTTTTGTAAGATCTGACTTAAAGAATTTTATGAGTATCCTGAGTTCTATAGATAATCAAAAGAAAGGTTCAGTTAGATGACTCTTCAGATGGGCTACATATTTAGTAGATTTCAATTTTTTTTGGAGCATATAAAAGGTAAGAAAAATTATTTTGCTGACTTTATGACCAGAGAATATCATACACCAGGACACTCTATGGTGATAGTAACAACTGAGATCAGAGATGAATTCCATGAACATCTATGGAGATCTCGACCATCTATTACTAATCAGCTACGAAGTGAAATACCATTCCTAAATACAATCATATGAAGCAGCTGATACTTTGAATGTAAATAATTTGGCTTGGACGACACACTATGCTGAGGTTGATTGAAGAAATTCTTGTCATACAATCCTTTTGTATACAGCCAGTGATAGCCCTGAATTGATAGGGAAAAATAATTTATTGAAAATATTGCCATATCATCAAGGGACTAAGTTTCATTTCCAGTGGTCAACTTTCTATCCCTCTTTTAATCTAGGAAGTGAGATTTTTTGGGCATCAGGAGAAATTCTTGACTATAATTATGAATTCCTTGACTATATTATGACTACCCTTGCTTCTCATAATACTGATGTATAAATTCTTCCATCCCATGTAAAGAATATTTTTATTGCTCTTAGGATTCCTTTTGATGTACATTTTGAATTATTTTTAGTTTAAAATCACCAACAAAATCTTCATGCATCTCTTCAACCACCTATGCCTATTGCTTCATTATGGTGAAGAATGACTATTACACATGAAGCTATTTTTCCACCAACACCTCATGGATAGCTATTTAGAATTCCTTTATCACTATATTTAAATCATATAGAAAATGATGATATGGATGAGGGTCCCAACTCTCCTTATTCTCCAGCAGGAAGCTATGAATTTGCTGATGATGATTAATCACGGGGTCTGTCCATGATTGTGACTCTGGGCATGATATCCCTTTAAATAAATAAAGTGGAGCTAACCACTATCTAAGGGTGGTATCTTGTCAGCCATGTTCATAAGATTTAATCTTATTTTAATTTTATTCAATGTGTAGTGGGCCCATAACCACATGTAATTTGCATCTTTCTTCTCAACCATCGATTCCATTGCTTTGTAATATCCATTGATCTTCCAACATGTTATCTATAAATATGGGAAGTATACGAGATATTAGGCATTTGAAGTGGAGTCAATTTTTAAGTCTCTTGTCTAGGATTTGTAAAATCTGAATATATTTGAGCTTATCTCAGTGTAGAAGTTTCATAAGTATAATATATCAATATCAATTGAGTTTTATTCAATAGTGTTTAGTATTTTCAGTATTTGTTTATGAGTTTTATGAGTTTAATCTTATGATTTTAATCTTGGGACCTGATACCATTTTCAAGTCCCAAGATTAAACTCATAAAACTCATAAACAAATACTTAAAATACTAAAGAATATTGAATAAAACTCAACTAATACTGATATATTACACTTATGAAACTTTTACACTGAGATAAGCTCAAATATATTCAAATTTTACAAATCCTAGACAAGAGACTTAAAAATTGACTCCACTTCGAATGCCTAATATCTCTTATACTTCCCATATTTATAGATAGCATGTTGGAAGATCAATGAATATTACAAAGCGGTGCAATCGATGGTTGAGAAGAAAGATGAGAATTACATGTGGTTATGGGCCCACTACGCACTGACTAAAATTAAAATAAGATTAAATCTTATCGACATGGATGACAAGATACTGCCTTGAAATAGTGGTTAGGTCCACTTTATTTATTTAAAGGGATATCGTGCATAGAGTCATGATCATAGAAAGACCCCATGATTAGTCTTTATCATTATCACAGACAAACCCGTGATTAATCATCATCAGCAAATCCATAGCTTCTAGCTGGAGAATAAGGAGAGTTGGGACCCTCATCCATATCATCATTGTCTGTATGATCTAAATATAGTGATGAAGGAATTTTGAATAGATGTCCATGAGGTGTTGGTGGAAAAATAGCTTCATGTGTAATAGTCATTCTTTGCCATAATGAAGCAATAGGCATAGGTGGTCGAAGAGATGCATGAAGATTTTGCTGGTGATTTTGAGCTGAAAATAATTCAAAATGCACATCAAAGGGAATCCTAAGAGCAATAAAAATATTCCTTACTTGGGATGGAAAAAATTTTACATCAGTATTATGAAAATCAAGGGTAGGCATGATATAGTCAAGGAATACACAATTATAGTCAGGAATTTCTCTTGATGTCCAAAAATTCTCACTTCCTAGATTAAAAGAGGGCCAAAAAGTTGACCACTGGAAATGAAACTTAGTCCCTTGATGATATGGCATTCTTTTCAACAAATAATTTTCCCTATCAATTAAGGTCTATCACCGACTGTATACAAAAGGAGTGTATGACAAGAATTTCTTCCATCAACCTCAGCATAGTGTGTAGTCCAAGCCAAATTATTTACATTCAAAGTATTAGTTGCTTCATATGATTGTGTCTTTAGGAATGTTATTTCATTCCGCAACTAATTAGTAACAGATGGTCGAAATCTCCATAGGTGTTCATGGACTTCATCTTTGATCTCAGTTATTACTATCATCACAGAGTGTCTTGGTGTATGATATTCTCTGGTCATAAAGTTAGCAAGACAATTTTTATTACCTTTTATATGCTCCATAGAAAAATCAAAATCTGCTAAATATGTAGCCAATCTGATGAGTTGGCTAACTGAACCTTTCTTTAGATTATCTACAGAACTCAGGATACTCATAAAATTCTTTAAGTCAGATCTTACAAGAAATTTTTTAGATCTAACAAAAAACATAAATGCCTGAATGGCTTTGATTACTGCTAGAATTTCCTTATGAGTAGAATGGTAATTGATTTGAGCATTCTTAAAATTACTAGAGGCAAACCTATAAGGTTTCATAGTTACATTAGACATTCTTTCATGAAGTACAGCTCCCCAAAATAATTCTGAAGCATCTGCTTCAATAATTTTCAAACTAGTACCTGGAAGCTAAAGAGCAGGAGGCTTAACACATATTGCTTTGATTCTTTGTACTACTTTTGTCATTTCTTGGTTCCATTCAGGGGATGTTTGGGTAACCTTTTATTCAATAGTCCTCTATCCTGAGCAACATTATAATAATGACCGGCAATATAATTTACACAACCTAAGAATCTCTACAATTTCTTTTTGTCAGTAATTTTATCAGGAAAATTTTGAATGTTTTGGAGAACATGTTCTTGAATACTGACTTCTCTTGATTTTATAGTCACACCAAGAAATTCAATTTCTATTTTGAAGGTGACCATTTTTTTTGAAGAAAGGACTAGACCATTATTATATACAATCTTATAGAACTTTTCTAAATGTTTTATATGTTCTTTCAGGGATTTACTGAAAACCAAGATATCATCTATATATACAATGATGAATTTGCCATACCTGCTAAATATCTGATTCATCATTTATTGGAGGATGCTAGGTGCAGTTTTGAGACCAAATGGAAGTACATTACATTCATACTAACCAAAAGGAGTAACAAAAGTTATTTTGTATTTGTTAGCTTTTACAACTTGTATTTACCAAAATCCAAATTTAAGATCAAACTTACTATAAATTTTTCTGCCAGTGATTCTTTGCAAAATTTCATCCTTTGAAGGGATAGGATGCTGCACAGGAACAACATGCTTATTAAGGGGAATATAATTAATGACCGGACACTTTTTACCTCTTACCTATTCACATTTTTTGTTCACATAAAATGCTTTACATGCCCATAGGCTGTGAGAGTCTCTGATTAATCCATGCTCCTTTAACTACTGAATTTATTTAAAACATTCTTCCCTGAGAGATGGAGACATTCCTGAATGATGATCTTTGAATTGAGGATCAACTGGTACTTCATTTTTATCGGTAATTAATATTAAATCTATATGACAAGTATGAACTTTTCTATGCTTAAAAGCTGAACGATTTTCTGAGCAATAGTCTTCCAAAATCTTTGCAAGCACAGGTTCTACTTGTGCCTAGCAGAAATTAATCTTCTGAGTTAACCACTGAACATTGATTGGCTTAGCTTTAGCTTTCAAAGGAATTTTGCATTCATATTTACCTTTTTTATACAATGAGTATTTTTGGGCTAAGATAATCTCATGAGGCTGAATGGTAATGGGATAAAAATTGGAGAGATTATCTGATCCAAGCATTATGTCAAACATTAGCATCTCATGCTGGACTACCTTAAATGTATAAATAGTATCTCCTAATAGAATAGGAATTTGGGCAGACCATTCAGAGATAATTATTTTGGCATTGAAGGTTAATTTATATAAATCTAGTTCCCTTTTATCAGAGGGAATAGAATGATATCTAGCTAGAGATATGTCAGCACCGGTATCAAGTAAGACATCCAGATTATAGGCTTTAAATCTTGGCCATTTAATACTGAGTTCACATACTAGATTATTAGTAGAGTGAACTTGATGAATAATTTTATCCCTATCAACTGGCATCTTTGTAGAATAATTATCTACAAGCTGAGCTAATTTTGCTTCAAAAGTTTGTTCTTTTTCATCATCCTTAGCTTCTTCTTTCATCAATTGTTGAAGCTCTTCTTGAGCTTTGGCAAGAAAACCTTGTAGCAGAGCAATGCATTTGGTTTTCCATTGCCTTCTTTCATAATTCTTAGGTGAATATGAATATGTAGCTTAGAAATCAAGAGCTTTAGCTGAACTAGCTTCTGGTTCTGAGATTTTTAAAGAAAATTGCTTTATCAGCATATCTTTCGGTTGTCTTTGTTGAGACAAATATAAAGTATATCTATTTTTTGTTTCAATAATCTGTTGTTGTAGATATTTCTTCTCAGAGACTAAATAAGCACGAGTGCTCAAATATTTATCTTTCAAATACTGTATTTGTTGAGATAAAGTAAGACTATCAGCAAATTCAGTTCTCAACATATTAATTTGAAAGCCAATTTTTGAATCATAATCAGAGGATTCAGAGTTTGAGTCAATATCCTCATAGTTCATATTTACCTGATTTATTTCTAACTCTGAGTCTTCTTCTTCCCATAGGATGTCAGATGCATATTGAAGTTCATTTTTAGAAATAAGCACATATTCATCTTCATCTATGCTATGACTCTGAAGAAAATTGACCTTTTTAGAGTGTTCTTGTTTCTTAGGACACTTATTAGCATAGTGATTTCCTTGGCAGAGGAAACACTTGATAGGGGATTTTTGAAATCCATTTTTCCTTTTTCTAAACATTTTCTTTTGTTTGAAGGAATTGCCTTGAAACTTCCTTAGCTTTGATCAAAATTTGTAAGGATTTGAATGACAATTACAATGATTAGAATCCTTCTTTTTCTTTCTTTTTTCTTGATATTTTCTATACTAATGAGTATCTGTACGACCAAACTGATCAAAGAAGGGTTTACAAAACTTAACACCTATTTTCTTATGAAATAGCATAGTTTCCTTATAGGCTTTCCTTTCAACACACAATTTCTCATTGATGGCTCTAATATTTTGATTAATGCACCCAAAAGACATTGTAGATATTTCAGAACCCATAGTAGATTTATATTTTTCATCAAAATATTGATGAAAAGATTCTATATATCTGATTTTGAATGTTGGATTAAACATTTCTCCTATAGCATATAACAGATTTTCCATATGACACATATATTCTTCTAATCTATACATATCACATAATTGGGCTCTTAAAAATTTAGCTTTGTTGGCTTCTTTTTCATTGTCTATAATGCCAACAAATTCAAAGTAAACTGCTTCACATAGAGAGACTATTGGTTGATCTTGATGAAGAATTTCATCCTAAAACTGTTGACCACAGCCATCCCACCAATCCTTAATGATACCTATGAAACCATTAGATATCTATTGGGAGACACTACCAGGGTCCTTTTTGAGTCCAAATATTTGTACATTTGCCCATGCAAGCATAGGATGAACCATTTCTTTTCTTTTAGCTATAGATTCACAACTAAACTTCCATAAGAAAGGCTGGAAATTTAATGTTCTTATTTGAGAATCGAGGGGAGGCCTAGTATTAGAAGATTCTCCTTCTTCAAAGTATCTAAACTTTTCTGCCTCTTCTATTTTAGCCATTCCTACATAAAATATCTTATCAGCAATACTTTCTGCTTCTACTTTCTTCTGTGCTTTACTTTTACTTATATCTCTTTGAATTTTTGGTACATTTACCCAACTAAGAGAGTCAGAGGGGGTCGAGAATTTTGAGCTTTCTGGTATACTAAAAGTAGTATTAACTAATATTTTTTGCAAAATCTCAAGTAGAAGAGCAGTATGATGTTGTTGAATCATAACTTCTCTAGTGATACTGTCAAGACTGGTAGATGTTTCAGATGTGGCTAAACTAATCTTTTCTTTAATAGGAGAGATTTCAGATTTTACATTAGCCTGATTTTGAATAACATCTTGTGTAGTCTGAATGATATCACTATGATTTTGGTTAGCTTCAGATTTTTGTTGCTTTATACTACTAACTTCTTGATCTAGTTTTTGAACAACTTGATTTCCAGTAGAAGTCTGTGTAACTAATAAAGTCTTCAAGGCTTGAGTAATATCTCCTTTTTGATATAGCTCTATTCTTTTAAGCATAGAAGCTACTTGATCTAAGCTAGACTGAATACTTGAGAGTTTAGTAATTAAACACTTAGTAGCTATATTATTCCAGTTTAGTACCTTAGTCTCATAAGACTGTTCAATACTTTTATCAGCTGTTCTGACATAGTATGTCTGAGCCTTGGTCTTACCATCTAGAGAATATTGGTTAAAATCTGAAGTCTTGGGAAATCCTTTTTTAGTATAGGATTCATCACCTAAGGGGGTTTTCCATACATGTCCATCATCAAAATTACATGTTCCTACCATATGGATGTCCTTCCCTAGAGACAATAATTGTCTATTTTTCTCAAAGAGATTTTGAATCTCTTTGTCTGGTTGAACCATGTCAATGACAAAATGTCTTGGCTTACTAATGATATTCTTGTAGTCAAGACAGAAGTATGAGTTAATCTGTGGATCATGAATCTTTTGAGTATGAGGGCAAGAAATAAGACATACAAAATATGATGATGAGGAAGAAAGAGGATTATCAAATCTTAGTATGGATTTATCAGGTAAGTCTTTAATAGATGTACCCATAGATAATGACTTACGTGGTCTTTCTATGAAATCAGTATCCACTGTCCACCTATGAGGTAACTTAAGTTTAAACCAAGAAATTGCCTCAGCAAGAAGTATCTGGCTATTGGGGGTTGCTCGACTCACCACGCTTTTGGCTTGCATAGGACTATGTTTGACAACAAGATATAAAGTGTTAGTCAAATGATACATGATCTTGTACAGAATAGCAAGAGGACAAGATCCTTGCAACATATGAAGACCAAAAGTTTGAAGAAATAATTTAAATATCTTATTGAAATTTGCTTCTTGGTGGATAACAACTGGATAGTTAGGATAACATGTTGTATATATAGGACCATCATGCAAACCAGTCTGTATGGCAGACTATAAATAGGCAGAGAAAAACATGTGTCTATTATCTAATAAACAAGCTAAGAGACTGACATTTAATCCACAATGAAATAAAGGGTGAATACCTACGAAAATAGCACCTATATGTAAAAACTTATATTTATTTAGAGCATGCAATTGGGTAATAGTTTTTTCATCAAAGATCTACAAATAATATTTATCTTGATCATGGGTTTTTACTTGTAAGACATTCTCTGAAATTTTAATATCCGTCTTAGTAAATAGGTGAAAGGGTGTAAGCTTATCATAAACATCAGTTGGTTTAAGACTAGGAAGAGTCCATCCTGGAATAGGATTAGATTCTTCTATATCGACTGTAACATCATTAATAAAAGACGGATAGAGTTTAGAAAGAGTGTAAACATCAGAGGTACCTGGTGTAACTTCCAGTATTTGATCTGGAGCTTCCATTGTTCTATCTATTTTTAGTACATAGATTGGATCCACAACGTGCCTTCCACACCTTCATGGGACCACACTTCTTTATCTTTAATAGAAAAACTGAACGCGATACTAGATCTAAAAGATAGAAGAAAACCAGATATCTTAGACTATCAAACTACTCAAAAAGTTCTATTAACTCGACTCTAATAACATAAACATGGCTCTGATACCATTTTCAAGTCCCAAGATTAAACTCATAAAACTCATAAACAAATACTGAAAATCTTGAACAATATTGAATAAAACTCAACTTATATTTATATATTATACTTATCAATATCCACTATAAGTGATATATATGTGTGTGTGTGTGTGTGTGTGTGTGTGTGTGTGTGTGTGTGTGTGTGTGTGTGTGTGTATGTATATATATATACATATATATATAAATGTATGTATATATATGTGTGTGTATATATATATATATGTATATAAGTATATATATATATGTGTATGTATATGTATATATGTATATATATATATATATGTATATACATAAGATTAAACTCATAAAACTCATAAACAAATATTGAAAATACTGAACAATATTGGATAAAACTCAACTGATACTGATATATTATACTTATGATACTTTTACACTGAGAGAAGCTCAAATATATTCAGATTTTACAAATCCTATACAAGAGACTTAAAAACTGACTCCATTTCAAATGCCTAATATCTCGTATACTTCCCATATTATAGATAACATGTTAGAAGATCAACAGATATTAAAAAGTGGTGCAATTGATTGTTGAGAAGAAAGATGTGAATTACATGTGGTTATGGGCCCACTATGCACCGACTAAAAGTAAAATTAAATCAAATCTTATCGACACAGCCGACAAGATACCACCTTTAGATAGTGGTTATGTCCACTTCATTTATCTAAAGGGATATCGTGCCCAGAGTCACGATCACAAATAGACCCCCTGATTAGTATTTATCATTATCATAGACAGACCCCATGATTAATCATCATCAACAAAGTCATAGCTTCTAGCTGGAGAATAAGGAGAGCTGGGACCCTCATCCATATCGTCATTGTCTGTATGATCTAAATATAGTGATGAAGGAATTCTGAATAGTTGTCCATGAAGTGTTGGTGGAAAAATAGCTTCATGTGTAATAGTCATTCTTCTCTATAATGAAGCAATAGGCATAGGTGGTCGAAGAGATGCATGAAGATTTTGCTGGTGATTTTGAACTAAAAATAATTCAAAATGTACATCAAAAGGAATCCTAATACAAATAAAAATATTCCTTACTTGGGATGGAAGAATTTGTACATCAGTGTTATGAGAAGAAAAGGGAAGGCATGATATAGTCAAGGAATTCATAATTATAGTCAGGAATTTCTCCTAATGCCTAAAAAATCTCACTTCCTGGATTAAAAGAGGGCCAGAAAGTTGACCACTGGAAATGAAACTTAGTCCCTTGATGATATGGTAATCTTTTCAACAAATTATTTTTCCCTGTCAATTCAGGTCTATCACTGGCTATATATAAAAGGATTGTATGACAAGAATTTATTCCATCAACCTCAGCATAGTGTGTAGTCCAAGCCAAATTATTTACATTCAAAGTATCAGCTACTTCATATGATTGTGTCTTTAGGAATGTTATTTCATTCCACAGCTGACTAGTAATAGATGGTTGAGATCTCCATAGATGTTCATGGAATTCATCTCAGATCCCAGTTGTTACTATCATCATAGAGTGTCTTGGTGTATGATATTCTCTAGTCATAAAGTCAACAAGACAATTTTTCTTACCATTTATATGCTCCATAGAAAAATCAAAATCTGCTAAATATGTAGCCCATCTGATGACTCAGCTAACTAAACCTTTCTTTATATTATCTATAGAACTCAAGATACTCATAAAATTCTTTAAGTCAGATCTTACAAGAAATTTTTTAGATCTAACAAAAAACATAAATTCCTAAATGGCTTTGATTACTGCTAGAATTTTCTTGTGAGTATGGTAATTGATTTGAGCATTCTTAAAATTACCAGAGGCAAACCTACAAGGTTTCATAGTTCCATCAGACATTCTTTCTTCAAGTACAGCTCCCCAAAAGAATTATGAAGCATCTGTTTCAATAATTTTCTAACTAGTACCTAGAAGCTGAAGAGCAGGAAGCTTAATACATTTTGCTTTGATTCTTTGTACTGCTTCTGTCATTTCTTGATTCCATTTAGGGGGATGTTTGTATAACCTTTTATTCAACAGTCCTCTATCTTGATCAACATTATAATAATGACCAGCAATATAATGTGCACAACCTAAGAATCTCTACAATTTCTTTTTGTCAGTAATTTTATCATGAAAATTTTGAATGTTCTGGAGAACATGTTCTTGAATACTGACTTCTCCTACTTTTATAGTCACACCAAGAAATTCAATTTCTATTTTAAAGGTGACCATTTTCTTTGAAGAAAGGACTAGACCATTATCTTATGCAATATTTCGGGGTTTTACTGAAAACCAAGATATCATCTATATATACAATGATGAATTTGCCATACCCACTAAATATCTAATTCATCATTTCTTGGAGGATGTTAGGTGTAGTTTTGAGACCAAATGGAATTATATTCCATTCATACTGACCAAAAGGAGTAATAAAGGCTATTTTTTGTCAGCTTCTACAACTTGTATTTGCCAGAATCCAGATTTAAGATCAAACTTACTATAAATTTTGCTGCCAATGATTCTTTGCAAAATTTCATCCTTTGAAGGGATAAGATGTTGAACAGGAATAACATGCTTATTAAAAGGAATATAATTAATGACTAGATGCTTTTTACCTCTTACCTATTCACTTATTTTGTTTACATAAAATTCTTCACATGCCCATGGGCTGTGAGTGTTTCTGATTAATCCATGCTCCTTTAACTGCTAAATTTGTTTGAAACATTCTTCCCTAAGAGATGGAGAGATTATTGAATGATGAGCTTTGAACTGAGGCTCAACTGGTACTCCATTTTTATCAGTAATTAATTTTAAATCTATATGACAAGTATGAACTTTTCTATGCTAAAAAGTTGAAGGATTTTCTGAGCAACAGTCTTGCAAAATCTTTGCAAGCATGGGTTCTACTTGTGCTTGGTAGAAATTAATCTTCTGATTCAATCACTGAACATGGACTGGCTTAGATTTAGCTTTCAAAGTAATTTTGCATTCATATTTGTCTTTTTTAGACAAATAATATTTTTGGGCTAAGATAATCTCATGAGGCTGAATGGTAATGGGATAAAGACTGGAGAGATTATCTGATCCAAGCATTATGTCTAACATTGGCATCTCATGCTGGACTACCTTAAATGTATAAATAGTATCTCCTAATAGAATAGGAATTTGGACAGACCATTTAGAGATAATTGTTTTGGCATTGAAGCTTAATTTATAGAAATCTAGTTCCCATTTACCAGAGGGAATAGAATGATATCTAGTTAGAGATATGTCAGCACCGGTATCAAGTAAGACATCCAAATTATAGGCTTTAAATCTTAGCCATTTAATACTGAGTTCACATACTAGATTATTAGTAGAGTGATCTTGATGAATATTGTTATCCCTATCAACTGGCATCTTTGTAGGATAATTGTCTACAAGTTGAGCTAATTCTGCTTCAAAAAGTTATTCTTTTTCATCATCATTAGCTTCTTCTTTCATCAATTGTTGAATCTCTTCTTGAGCTTTGGCAAGAAAACCTTGTAGTAGAGCAATGCTTTTGGTTCACCATTGCTTTCTTTCATAATTCCCAGGTGTATATGAATATGCAGCTTGGAAATTAGGAGCTTTAGCTGAACTAGCTTCTAGTTTTGAGATTTTTAAAGAAAATTGCTTTATCAGCATATCTTTTTGTTGTCTTTGTTGAGACTAATATAAAGGATATCTATTTTCTATTTCAATAATATGTTGTTGCAGATATTTCTTCTCAGAGACTAAATAAGTAGGAGTGCCCAAATATTTATCTTTCAAATACTGTATTTGTTCAGATAAAGTAAGACTATCAACAAATTGCGTTCTCAACATATTAATTTGAAAGCCAATTCTTGAATCATAATAAGAGGATTCAGAGTTTGAGTCAATATCCTCACAGTTCATATTTACCTAATTTATTTCTAAATCTGAGTCTTCTTCCCATAGGATGTCAGATGCATATTGAAGTTCATTGTCAAAAATAAGGACATATTCATCTTCATCTATGCTATGACTCTAAAGAAAATTGACCTTTTTAGAGTGTTCCTATTTCTTAGGACACTTATTAGCATGGTGATTTCCTTGGCAGAGGAAACACTTGATAGGGGATTTTTGAAATCCATTTTTCCTTTTTCTGAACATTTTCTTTTATTTGAAGGAATTAACTTGAAACTTCGTTGGCTTTGATCAAAATTTGTTAGGCTTTGAAGGACACTAACAATGATTAGAATCCTTCTTTTTCTTTATTTTTTCTTCATATTTTTTATACTAATGAGTATCTATACAACCAAACTGATCAAAGAAGGGTTTACAAAACTTAACACCTATTTTCTTATGAAATAGCATAGTTTCCTTATAGGCTTTCCTTTCAACACATAATTTCTCATTGATGGCTCTAATATTTTATTTAATGCACCCAAAAGACATTGTAGATATTTCAGAACCCATAGTAGATCTATATTTTTCAGGAAAATATTGTGGAAATGATTCTATATATCTGGTTTTGAATGTTGGACTAAACATTTCTCTTACAGCATATAACAGATTTTCCATATGAGACATATATTCTTCTAATCTGGTCATATCACATAACTAGGCTCTTAAAAATTTAGCTTTTTTAGCTTCTTTTTCATTGTCTATAATACCAACAAATTTAGAGTAAACTACTTCACATAGAGAGACTATTGGTTGATCTTGATGGAGAATTTCATCCTAAAACTATTGACCACAACCATCCCACCAATCCTTCATGATACCTATGAAACCATTAGATATCTTTTGGGAGACACTAATAGGGTTCTTTTTGAGTCCACATATTTGTACATTTGCCCATGCAAGCATAACATGAACCATTTCTTTTCTTTTAACAAGAGCTTCACAATTAAACTTCTAGAAGAAAGGCTGGAAATTTAATGTTCTTATCTGAGAATCTAGGGGAGGTTTAGTATTAAAAGATTCTCCTTCTTAAAAGTAGCTAAACTTTTTTGCTTCTTCTATTTTAGCCATTCCTACATGATACATCTTATCAGCAATACTTTTTCCTTCTACTTTCTTCTGTGCTTTACTTTTGCTTATATCTCTTTGAATTTTTACTACATTTACCCAACTGAGAGAGTCGAAGGGGGTCGAGACTGTTAAGCTTTCTGGTAAACTGAAAGTAGTATTAACTAATATTTTTTGCAAAATATCAGGTAAAAGACCAGTATGATGTTGTTGAATCATAACTTCTCTAGTGATATTGTCAAGACTGGCATATGTTTCAGATGTGGGTAAACTAATCTTTTCTTCAACAGAAGGGATTTCAGATTTTACATCAGCTTGATTTTGAATAACATCTTGTGTACTCTGAATTATATCATTAAGCTTTTGGTTAGCTTCAGATTGTTGTTGCTTTATACTACTGACTTCCTTATCTCATTTTTGAACAACTTGATTTCTAGTAGAAGTCTATGTAACTGCTAAAGTCTTCAAGGCTTGAGTAATATCTCCTTTTTGATATAGCTCTATACTTTTTAGCGTAGAGGCTACTTGATCTAAGCTAGACTAAATACTAGAGAGTTTAGTATTTAAACACTTAGTAGCTATATTATTCTAGTTTAATAGCTTAGTCTTAGAAGACTGTTCAATACTTTTATTAGTTGTTCTGACATAGTATGTCTGAGCCCTGGTCTTACCATCTAGAGAATATTGGTTAAAATCTAAAGTCTTAGGAAATCCTTTTCAGTATAGGATTCATCACCTATGTGGGTTTTCCATACATGTCCATCATTTGAATTAGATGTTCCTGCCATATGGATGTTCTTCCCCAGAGACAATAATTGTCTATTTTTCTCAAAGAGCTTTTGAATCTCTGTCTCCTTGAACCATGTCAATGATAGAATGACTTGGCTTACTAAGGATATTCTTGTAGTCAAGACAAAAGTATGAGTCAATCTATGGATAATGAATCTTTTGAGTATGAGGGCAAGTAATAGGATGTAGAAAAGATGATGATGAGGAAGAAATAGGATTATCAAATATTAGTATGGATTTATCAGGTAAGTCATTAACAAATGTAGCCATAGATAATGACTTATGCGGTCTTTCTATGAAATCAGTATCCACTATACACCTTAGAGGGAAATTAAGTTCAAACCAAGAAATTGCCTTACTAGGAAGTATCTGGCTATTGGGGATTGCTCGAATCACCATGCTTTTGTCTTGCGTAAGAGTATGTTTGACAGCAGGATATAAAGTGTTAGTCAAATGATACATGATCTTGTACTGAATAGCAAGAGGACAAGATCCTTGCATCATATGAAGACCAGAAGTTTGAAGAAACAATTTAAATATCTTATTGAAATTTTCTTCTTGGTGGATAGCAACTGGATAGTTAGGATAACAGGTTGTATATATAGGACCATCATGCAGACCAGTCTGTATGCCAGACTATAAACAAGCAGAGAAAAACATGTGTCTATTATCTAATAAATAATCTAAGAGACTGACATTTAGTCCATGATGAAATAAAGGGTGAATACCTATAGAAATAACACCTATATGTAAAAACTTATATTTATTCTGAGCATGCAACTGGGTAATATTTTTTTCATCAAAGATCTCCAAATAATATTTATCTTGATCATGGGTTTTTACTTGCAAGACATTCTCTAAAATTTTAATATTCTTCTTAGTAACTAGGTGAAAGGATGTAAGCTTATCGTAAACATCAGTTGGTTTAAGACTAGGAAGAGTCCATCTTGGACTAGGATTAGATTCTTCTATATCGACTATAACATCATTAATAAAAGACTGAGAGAGTTTAGAAAGAGTGTAAATGTCAGAGGTACTTGGTGTAACTTTCGGTATTTGATCTAGAGCTTCCATTGTTCTATCTATTTTTAGTACTTAAATCATTTCCACAACACACCTTCCAAGGCTTCATGGGACCATGCCACTTCCTTATCTTCAACAAAAAAACTGAACGTGATACTAGATCCAAAAGATAAAAGAAAACCATATATCTTAGACTATCAAACTACTCAGAAAGTTCTATTAACTTGACTCTAATAACATAAACTTGGCTCTAATACTATTTTCATTAACATATATTATTCTAATTTAATAGTTTATTAGTCAGTTAATATATTATCTGATTACATAGATAACTATATTCCTTGAGTTAATCCTAGACTGAATACTGACTATACTATATTCCCTGAGTTAATATACTAAGTAACATGTAAGTTCTTTGTCCCATATTGGTTGAGTTAAGTGTGTATTTAAACTATGTTATTTCATATTTAAGTGGTACTGGTATCAGAGCTAGGTTTATGTTATTAGAGTCAAGTTAATAAAACTTTCTGAGTAGTTTGATAGTCTAAGATATCTTATTTTCTTCTATCTTTTGGATCTAGTATCACATTCAATTTTTATGTTGAAGATAAGGAAGTGGCGTGGTCCCATGAAGCCATGGAAGGCATGTTGTGTATTTGATTTAAGTATTGAAAATAGATAGAACAATGAAATCTCTAGATTAAATATCAGAAGTTACACTAGGTACCTCTGATGTTTGCACTCTTTCTGAACTCTCTTAGTCTTCTATTAATGATGTTACAATCAATATAGAAGAATCTAATCCTAGTCCAAGATGGACTCTTCCTAGTCTTAAACCAATTGATGTTTATGATAAGCTTACACCCTTTCACCTAGTTGCTAAGACCAATTTTAAAATTTTAGAGAATGTCTTGCAAGTAAAAACCCATTATCAAGATAAGTATTATTTGGAGATCTTTGATGAAAAAACTATTACCTAGTTGCGTGCTCAGAATAAATATAAGTTTTTACATATAGATGTTATTTCTACATGTATTCACCCTTTATTTTGTCATGGATTAAATGTTAGTCTCTTAGCTTGTTTATTAGATATTATACACATGTTTTTCTCTACCTGTTTACAGTCTACCATACAAAATAGTCTGCATGATGGTCCTATATATACAACCTATTATCCTAACTATCCAGTTTTTATCCACCAAGAAGTAAATTTAAATAGGATATTTAAATTGTTTATTTAGACTTCTAGTCTTCATATGTTGCAAGGATCTTGTCCTCTTGCTATTCAGTACAAGATCATGTATCATTTGACTAACACTTTATATCCTGCTGTCAAACATACTCCTACGCAAGACAAAAGCGTGGTGAGTCGAGCAACCCCCAATAACTAGATACTTCCTCATGAGGTAATTTCCTTGGCTGAACTTAAGTTCCCTCATAGGTGGATAGTGGATACTGATTTCATAGAAAGACCACGTAAGTCATTATCTATGGCTACATCTGTTAAAGACTTACCCGATAAATCCATACTAAGATTTGATAATCCTATTTCTTCCTCATCATCATCTTTTGTACATCCTATTCCTTGCCTTCATACTCAAAAGATTCATGATCCCTAGATTGACTCATACTTCTGTCTTGACTGGAAGAATATCCTTTGTAAGCCAAGTCATTCTATCGTTCACATGGTTCAAAGAGACAAAGAGATTCAAAAGCTCTTTGAGAAAAATAGACAATTATTGTCTCCAGGGAAGCACATCCATATGGCAGGAACATCTAATTTTGATGATGGACATTAATGGAAAACCCCCTTAGGTGATGAATCCCATACTGAAAAAGGATTTCCTAAGACTTTAGATTTTAACCAATATTCTCTAGATGGTAAGACCAGGGCTTAGACATGCTATGTCAGAATAGTTGATGAAAGTATTAAACAGTCTTCTGAGACAAAGCTATTAAACTAGAATAATATAGCTACTAAGTGTTCAAATACTAAACTCTCCAGTATTCGGTCTAGTTTAGATCAAGTAGCTTCTATGTTAAAAAGTATAGAGCTATATCAAAAAGGAGATATTACTCAAGCCTTAAAGACTTTAGCAGTTACATAGACTTCTACTTGAAATCAAGTTGTTCAAAAACTAGATCAGGAAGTTAGTAGTATAAAGCAACAAAAATCTGAAGCTAACCAAAAGCTTAGTGATATAATTCAGACTACACAAGATGTTATTCAAAATCAAGCTGATGTAAAATTTTAAATCTCTTCTATTGAATAAAATATTAGTTTAGCCACATCTGAAACATTTGCCAGTCTTGACAGTATCACCAGTGAAGTTATGATTCAATAACATCATACTACTCTTCTACTTGATATTTTGCAAAAAATATTAGTTAATACTACTTTCAGTATACCAAAAAGCATAACAGTCTCAACCCCCTCTGACTCTCTCAATTGGTTAAATGTAGCAAAAATTCAAAGAGATATAAGCAAAAGTAAAGCACAAAAGAAAGTAGAAGCAAAAAGTATTGCTGATAAGATATATCATGTAGGAATGGCTAAAATAAAAGAGGTAAAAAATTTTAGCTACTTTGAAGAAGGAGAATCTTGTAATACTATGCCTCCCCTAGATTCTCAGATAAGAACATTAAATTTCTAGGCTTTCTTCTGGAAGTTTAATTGTGAAGCTCCAGCTAAAAGAAAAGAAATGGTTCATGTTATGCTTGCATGGGCAAATGTACAAATATTTGGCCTCAAAAAGGACCCTATTAGTGTCTCCCAATAGATATCTAATGGTTTCATAGGTATCATTAAGGATTGGTGGGATGGATGTGGTCAACAGTTTGAGGATGAAATTATCTGTCAAGATCAACCAATAGTCTCTCTATGTGAAGCAGTTTACTCTGAATTTGTTGGTATTATAGACAATGAAAAAGAAGCCAACAAAGCTAAATTTTTAAGAGCCTAGATATGTGATATGACCAGATTAGAAGAATATATGTGTCATATGGAAAATCTATTGTATGTTGTAGGAAAAATGTTTAATCTAGCATTCAAAATCAGATATATAGAATCTTTTCCACAATATTTTGCTGAAAAATATAAATCTACTATGGGTTTTGAAATATCTACAATGTATTTTGCCTGCATTAATCAAAATATTAGATCCATCAATGAGAAATTGTGTGTTGAAAGGAAAGCCTTTAAGGAAACTATGCTATTTCATAAGAAAATAGGTGTTAAGTTTTGTAAACCCTTCTTTGATCAGTTTGGTTATACAGATACTCATTAGTATAGAAAATATCAAGAAAAAAGAAAGAAAAAGAAGGATTCTAATCATTGTAAGTGTCCTTCAAAGCCTTACTAATTTCGATCAAAGCCAAGGAAGTTTCAAGGTAATTCCTTCAAACAAAAGAAAATGTTTAGAAAAAGGAAAAATGGATTTCAAAAATCCCCTGTCAAGTGTTTCCTCTGCCAAAGAAATCACTATGCTAATAAGTGTCCTAAGAAATAGGAACACTTTAAAAAGGTCAATTTTCATTAGAGTCATAGCATAGATGAAGATGAATATGTCCTTATTTCTGAAAATGAACGTCAATATGCATCTAACATCCTATGGGAAGAAGAAGACTCAGATTTAGAAATAAATCAGGTAAATATGAACTGTGAGGATATTGACTCAAACTCTTAATCCTATGTTTATGATTCAGAAATTGGCTTTCAAATTAATATGTTGAGAACTCAATTTGCTGATAGTCTTACTTTATCTTAACAAATACAATATTTAAAAGATAAATATTTGAGCACTCCTACTTATTTAGTCTCTGAGAAGAAATATCTGCAACAATAGATTATTGAAATAGAAAATACATATACTTTATATCTATCTCGACAATGACAATAGAAAGATATGTTGATAAAGCAGTTTTCTTTTAAAATCTCAGAACTAGAAGCTAGTTTAGCTAAAGCTCCTAATTTCAAAGTTGCATATTCATATTCACCTGAGAATTAGGAAAGAAGGCAATGGCGAACCAAAGGTATTGCTCTGCTACAATGTTTTCTTGCCAAAGCTCAAGAAGAGCTTCAATAATTGATGAAAGAAGAACTTGAGGATGATGAAAAAGAACAACTTTTTGAAGCAAAATTAGCTCAGCTTACAGATAGTTATCCTACAAAGATGCCAATTGATAGGGATAATAGTATTCATCAAGTTCACTCTACTAATAATCTAGTATGTGAACTCAGTATTAAATGGCTAGGATTTAAAGCCTATAATTTGGATGTCTTACTTGATATCGGTGCTAACATATCTCTATCTAGATATCATTCTATTCCCTCTGATAAATGGGAACCAGATTTCTATAAATTAACCTTTAATGCCAAAATAATTATCTCTGAATGGTTTTCCCAAATTTCTATTCTATTAGGAGATACTATTTATACATTTAAGGTAGTCCAGCATGAGATGCCAATGTTTGACATAATGCTTGGATTAGATAATCTCTCCTATTTTTATCCCATTACCATTCAGCCTCATGAGATTATCTTAGCCCAGAAATATTCTTTGTATAAAAAAGGCAAATATGAATGAAGAATTCATTTGAAAGCTAAAGCTAGGCCAGTCAATGTTCAATGGTTAAATCAGAAGATTAATTTATACCAGGGATAAGTAGAACCCATGCTTGTAAAGATTTTGCAAGACTACTGCTCAGAAAATCCTTCAGCTTTTCAGCATAGAAATATTCATACTAGTCATATAGATTTAAAATTAATTACTAATAAAAATGGAGTACTAGTTGAGCCTCAGTTCAAAGCTCATCATTCAGGAATGTCTCCATCTCTCAGGGAAGAATGTTTCAAAGAAATTTAGTAGTTAAAGGAGCATGGATTAATCAGAGACTCTCACAGCTCATGGGCATGTGAAGCAGTTTATGTGAACAAAAGAAGTGAATAGGTAAGAAGTAAAAAGTGTCTGGTCATTAATTATATTGCTCTTAATAAGCACGTTGTTCTTGTTCAGCATCCTATCCCTTCAAAGGATGAAATTTTGCAAAGAATCACTGGCAGCAAAATTTATAGTAAGTTTGATCTTAAATCTAGATTCTGGCAATTACAAGTTGCAAAAGCTAATAGATACAAAACAACTTTTGTTACTCCTTTTAGTCAGTATGAATGGAATGTACATCCATTTGGTCTCAAAATTGCACCTAGCATCTTCCAAGAAATGATGAATTAGATATTTAGCAGGTATGGCAAATTCATCATTGTATATATAGATGATATCTTGGTTTTTAGTAAAACCTTGAACGTACATATAGAACATTTAAAATAGTTCTATAAGATTGTATATAATAATGGTCTAGTCCTTTCTTCAAAGAAAATGGTCACCTTCAAAACAGAAATTGAATTTCTTGGTGTGACTATAAAATCAGGAGAAATCTGTATTCAAGAACATGTTCTCCAGAACATTTAGAATTTTCTTGATAAAATTACTGACAAAAAGAAATTGCAGAGATTCTTAGGTTATGTAAATTATATTGCTGGTCATTATTATAATGTTGCTCAGGATAGAGGACTGCTGAATAAAAGGTTATCCAAACATCCCCCTGAATGGAATCAAGAAATGATAGAAGTAGTACAAAGAATCAAAGCAAAATGTATTAAGCTTCTTACTCTTCAGCTTCCAGGTACTGGTTTGAAAATTATTGAAACAGATGCTTCAGAATTATTTTGGGGATCTATACTTAAAGAAAGAATGTCTGATGGAACTGAGAAACCTTGTAGGTTTGCCTCTAGTAATTTTAATAATGCTCAAATCAATTACAATTTTACTCACAAGGAAATTCTAGCAGTAATCAAAGCCATTCAGACATTTATGTTTTTTGTTAGATCTAAAAAATTTCTTTTAAGATCTAACATAAAGAATTTTATGAGTATCTTAAGTTGTACAAATAATCTAAATAAAGGTTCAGTTAGCCGACTCATCAGATGGGCTACATATTTAGTAGATTTTGATTTTTCTATGGAGCATATAAAAGGTAAGAAAAATTGTCTTGCTGACTTTAGGACCAGAGAATATCATACACCAGGACACTCTGTGATGATAGTAAAAATTGAGATCATAGATGAATTCCATGAACATCTATAGAGATCTCAACCATCTGTTACTAATTAGCTATTGAATGAAATAACATTCCTAAAGACACAATCATATGAAGTAGCTGATACTTTAAATGTAAATAATCTGACTTGGACTACACACTATGCTGAGGTTGATGGAAGAAATTCTTGTCATACAATCCTTTTGTATATAGCTAGTGATAGACCTGAATTGACAAGGAAAAATAATTTGTTGAAAAGATTACCATATCCTCAAGGGACTAAGTTTCATTTCCAGTGGTCAACTTTTTGGCCCTCTTTTAATCCAAGAAGTGAGAATTTTTGGGCATCAAGAGAAATTCCTGACTATAATTATGAATTCCTTTACTATATCATGCCTACCCTTGCTTCTCATAATACTGATGTATAAATTCTTCCATCCCAAGTAAGGAATATTTCTATTCCTCTTAGGATTCCTTTTGATGTACATTTTAAATTATTTTTAGTTCAAAATCACCAGCAAAATCTTCATACATCTCTTTCACCACCTATGCCTATTGCTTCATTATGGTGAAGAATGACTATTACACATGAAGCTATTTTTACACCAACACCTCATGGACAGCTATTCAGATTTCCTTCATCACTATATTTAGATCATATAGACAATGATGATATGGATGAGGGTCCCAACTCTCCTTATTCTCCAACTGGAAGCTATGAATTTGTTGATGATGATTAATCACAGGTTTTGTCTATGATAATGATAAAGACTAATCACAGAGTCTATCTATGATCATGACTCTGGGCATGATATCCCTTTAAATAAATAAAATGGACCTAACCACTATCTAAAGGCAGTATCTTGTCAGTCGTGTTGATAAGATTTAATCTTATTTTACTTTTAGTCGGTGCGTAGTGGGCCCATAACCATATGTAATTCACATTTTTATTCTCAACCATTGATTGCACCACTTTGTAATATCCGTTGATCTTCTAACATGCTATCTATAAATATGGGAAGTATATGAGATATTAGGCATTTGAAGTGGAGTAAATTTTTAATTCTCTTGTCTAGGATTTGTAAAACGTAAGAGGTACCTAGTGTAACTTCTAGTATTTAATCTAGAGCTTTCATTATTCTATCTATTTTTAGTACTTAAATCAGATACACAACATGCCTTCCACAGCTTCACGGGACCACACCACTTCCTTATCTTCAACATAAAAATTGAACGTGATAGTAGATCTAAAAGATAGAAGAAAACCAGATATCTTACACTATCAAACTACTCAAAAATTTCTGTTAACTTGACTCTAATAACATAAACTTATCTCAGTATGAGGAATATGTATATATATGTAAATATGATTATGTGGATACTGATTATGGATTTGATAAGTATATACACTCATATATATGTATAATATATCAGTATTAGAGTGCAAACCAATATGTATATATGTATGTATTTGTGTGTGTGTGTATGTATATATGTATGTGTGTGTGTGTATCTATGTATATGTGTGTATATATATATATGTATATGTATGTATGTATATATATATATTTATATATAATGTATTTGTGTGTGTATGTGTATGTATATATGTATGTATGTATGTGTGTGTGTGTGTATATATGTGTGTGTGTGCATGTGTGTGCATGTGCGTGTGTGTATCTATGTATATGTGGGTATATGTGTGTGTGTGTGTGTGTATGTATATGTATGTATGTATGTATGCATATATATATATATATATATATATATGTTTATTACAGTGATATAATTCATGTAGTAATTTGTTTTTGGTCACTAGGACTAGCCCCCTAACTCTAACTCTTTGATACATCCACACTAGATCTATATGATACACCATATCTTTCATATCATAATCAATTACAAGTTATATGAATTATTTTTGAATTATCTATTTTTATACAAGTAAATTCAACCACTATCTTGTTCTTTACTCTACTCAAAACATCAGGTGTGGGCATGGATCATCTCTATAGGTATACATGTGCATCATCTCTATCAATTTTTCCTTACATATATCCCACCAAGACATTCATTACTCAATCAAATAGGTGGGTATGAGTTTTAGAAAACTTTGAGTCACCTTCCACTATTCCAACATCGATGACATCATTTATGATATGCTATGTTAATACTCAGAGTGCATTCTTAATAGTAGTCTACCAATAGTCATTGTTACCTAAACTTGCACATGTCAGCTCCATACATTAGATACATATGCAATCAAATTAGTAACAAAGTAAACAAAAAACATGTGTGTGTGTGTGTGTGTGTGTGTGTGTGTGTGTGTGTGAGAGAGAGAGAGAGAGAGAGAGAGAGAGAGAGAGAGAGAGAGAGAGAGAGAGATTATAACCTTCCTTCCATTACCCTAATAGGATCAACCTCCTCTACTTCCTCAATGATGATCCCACCTCTTAGAAATAATGGTTCCCATCTATGTTAATCTAACTACATTAGGTAGGTGTTGGTTGCTCCTACTTCATCTACATATGGTATATCCAACACTAGATCTCACTTTATTAATGGAATCATAACTATATCCATAATAGATGGTTTGGGCCTACTCCTTGGTATCACTAGATCTAAAGAACTCCTCAACCACACCAATGGTGTTGATGGCACATCTTGAGTGACACCAAAATACCACATCACTCCCTTATACTGAAACCTCTCAAACACATTGAATGAATAACCATATAACCAACACTCCCATATTATCTAAGAACCATCCTTATTCCATCCCTCATAGCCCCTATAGGGTGTCTAGATAATATTTCTAGCCATCAACCTATCCAGCATAAATTGACACCGCATCATGCTCCTCTTGGGCACATGGGTTGTACTAGTCCACATCTCCACAAATGACTGGGGTGATCTCAATAAACTCATTGAGGTAATACCAATATAATTAGTGTTGTATTCTCATAAGCCCAATAGTCAAATAATGTATAATACCCAAAACCACCTTTACACATCTCTTGAGTGAAGTAGTATAAATCCTGATACAAGTGGGATAGCATAGTGTAATCCCATTAGTACATGGTGACTTTATCCTCTATATTCTATACTATACCATGCATCTTATATGAGATAGATACCCCACTACCATCCATGACAATAAATAAAGCATTTATAACTACTAAGAACTTATGAAACCATGGAACATTTATTGTAACAATCAATTATAATAAAATATCAATATTACTCCCTACTCATTGAGTCCCCATGGGCATCATTGAAAAATACCTCATAACCTATTCAATAGATTAATTACTATTAGTCTCTTATAGGACTTCTCTCTAACCAGTAATCATAAATATTTGGATCCTATAGACATTCTCCAATGTAATCTAAATTTCACCTCTTATACAATGCTATCATCATATGTTTGTCCCAAGGTATTAGAGCCAATGATGCCACATAGCCAAAACTGACTTTATCTATCATATCCATATCCTTGTCTATCATAGTCAATCCCCATAAAGAATCCATAATAAGGCCACCTTGAAAATCTCTCATACATTCATCCACATATAAAAATATATCCAAATCTAACATTAGCATCACAACATACCAGATAAATGGATAAAAACAATCATAAAACACCAATAAGAAGTAATAAGAACTAAAACATGTACTAGTGGACACTAGCACTACATATGGGATAGTAGTACTAGACCATAGTGCCCTATCTAGAACACTATTGCTATGTCCTAGACATTAGTGCCATTATGAGGATAATAGTGCCACATTTCTAAAAATGGCCCTACACTACAAAAATGTCACTAAAAATGATATAAAAATGCAAAAATATTTCAAAAATGTAGAAAAAGACAAATTCCTTACTAGGGTAACCTTCTCCTTGGCCTCAATAAGTTCCTCCAACTCCTTATATCAAGTTTCACTCACTCCTCATCTCTTTAGCATGCTTTCTAGCCCAAATCAAACAATAACCATCAAGAAAAATGATTCAAATGAGTTATCAAACAAATCAACCAACCTATTTAAGATCAATTTTGAAAATTCCAGTTACCTAAGGTTGAATTTGCATGATAATTTTTCCAAATAACACCAAATTTATTCCAAATATGATATCTAGAGAATCATAACTCTAGTTTCTAATCCATTTCTTGCACCTAGGACTTAACCCAAATATACCTCACCCTATACTAGTTACACTATTGTCCTAATAAATTCATATATATAAAAAATTTACAAACTCTAAATATCTTCCATAAGCTCAATATAGACTAAAGGACTATCCTATTACTGATTCAAACAAATATTTATTACAATAAATGAATTAAGAAAACTTAAAAAAAAATTACCCCAACTAACTATCACTAACATACCAACCGATATTACTTTTGGTTAGATACCCTTACCCTAGTTTCAGTTTTCTCACCAAAATGGGGACATACACACATATATTAGTTTTGATATATATGTTTAGTTAGATATACAAGAATTCAAAATCATAGGTTTACTTAGATATACAAATTCTTAGATACAAAGGTTTCCACACACACACACACACGCACACATCTGAATAAATCTATGTATCTTAATATATATATATATATA